>CM042178.1:16120331-16152980 GCA_023376005.1 Doryteuthis pealeii
GTTTCTCTTTTGAGGTTTCCCTTCTTAACCATGTCCAAGTCTTTCCATGTGCAATCTCATCTATTTGTCGTTTGAAAGCGTCCATATAATTGTTTTTCTTCCCATTTTTTTTCTAGTCTTGTCGTTTTCTGTTTGTCCATCTGCCGTTTCTACTATTGTTGGCCGCCATAAGTAATTTGTCTTTGCTCTTCCTTGTGTAATCTTCAAGTTGTTGGATTGTGGTTTCTACGCATTCCTCTATGTTGGCAAGACCCTTCCCCCTTCCTTTCTTGACACATACAATCTATCTCTATCATCCTAGGGTGGAGAGCCTTGTGCATGGTCATTAATTTTTTCCGTCCTTTGGTCTATCTGTCTGAGTTCTTCTTTTGTCCATTTTAAGAATGGTCCTGAGTATCTTATAATGGGGACAGCCCAGGTATTAATTCCTTTGGTCAGATTTCTGCTGTTAAGTTTCGTTTCTAGAAGTTTTCTAGTTCTCCTGAGATATTCCTTTTTTAACTTTTCCTTTCATTTCGCTTGCATGATATTGTCCGCTTCCAAAAATTCCTAAGTATTTGTAGCTTTCATTTTCATCAAGAGATTTTATAGTTTCCTGATTTGGTAGTTGTATTCCATTTAATAGTTTTCTTTCACCCCTTTTTATTACAAGCATAGCACATTTTTCGATTCCAAATTCCATCCCTATATCCTGGCTATATATCCTAATAGTTTGTACTAGGCTCTCCAATTCTTTTCAGTTTTTTGCAAAAATTAATGTCATCCATGTACATAAGGTGGTTGATCTTTTCTTGTGAATTACTAAATTGTATCCCCCGGTACATTTTTTCAGTATATGGTTTAGCGGCATCATTGCAATAATAAAGAGTAGTGGTGATAATGAGTCTCCTTGGAAGATACCTCTTTGGATTTTACTTCTGCCAGGGATTGTTTTCCAGCTTTTAATTGAACTCGCCAGTTTTCCATGGCTTTTTTAATGAAGTTTATAATGTTGTTGGAAATTTTTATACATTTGTAGGCATTCTAAAATCCAGGTATGTGGACCATGTCATAGGCTTTTCTGTAATCGATCCAGGCCATTGCAATATTTTTCCGTTTATTTTTGACTTCTTTAAGAATGTATTGGTCTATATAGAGTAAGTCGTGGGTTCCTCTTTTTCCCTTGCGACATCCTTTCTGTTCTTCTGGGAGAAGTTTCCGCCAATTGAGTGAAAAGTATACTTCTTCTCTTACAACAGCAGTTAGAATTTTCCACATCATGGGTAGACAAGTTATTGGTCTATAATTGCTGGGACATTTCCTTTTTGTGGGTCTTTCTGGATTAGTGTAGTTATTCCTTTTGTCATCCATTCGGGTATTTCCGTTTCTTGTAGGCATCTGTTCAGTTGCTGGGCCATTCTTTTGTGGATAGTCGTAAATTTTTGAAACCAGAATCCATGTATGCCATCATGGCCTGGTGTTTTCCAATTTGCTACTTTCTTGAGTACTGATTTAAGCGTAATTACATGAACACTGGCAACAGGTCCTTCCTCAATTTCCATCAGTTCATTCTTAATATCACTTATCCACTTTGACTGCTTATTATGTTCTTTCCTCATCCATATATCACTCCAGAACTTTTCTGCTTCTGTTGCATTTGGGTGTTCACTAATGTTTGTTTTTGCTCCATCAATTTATTATTATTATTATTATTATTATTATTATTATTATTATTATTATCAATGACGGATCACCCAGCAAACCTTTCTTTGCTCCTGCATTCCACTTTCACTCTTCATATAATTTTATAGATGTTGCGGATGGTCACCCGTTAATGGAGCTCCTGTAAGGTTGATTTTTATTGTACCCAAGAAGTACTGTTCTGAATAAAGAACATGGTTTGCATTTTGTATGTACCTTCATAGACGACGTACTAGTAGCGAGTCGTTCAATGGAAGAACTCATAAACCACCTGAAGACAATCTTTAAAAGATTAAATAATCTTTTATAGATTAGCTATATTTAAAAGTTAGTCTTTCGTTCTATCTTTCTTTGTATTTTTACCCAATTTTTCTTTTTTGTTCCCTTCCCTTTTTTCTGTCATTGCACATTTCTCTTTCTATTCTTTTTTCCTTCTTCGATTCCTTTCCTTCCAGTCTTGGATTCCTTGATTACCATTCTTCTATTCTTTGGTACTTACTTTTTCTTCCTCCAATACTTATTTCCAAATTTCAGTTCGTTTCCATTCATTTTTCGTTTTTCTCTTAATTCTTCAATTCAGTTGAGTTGACTTCTAATTCTTCTGTTCTTCTATGTCTTCTAACTTCTGGGCTGGTCTTCTTGGGCTAGTCATTCTTTTTATATTTAATAACCAATAAAACTTACAGTTTTTGCTTGATCAAGCTTTTATTTATTAGCCCATGATTATTCGCCGCGAGAGAGACCGACACCAGAACACATCTTAGCTCTCTGACAGTTGGGTCGAATCTAAAGTCTAAAACTAACTATTTCTGTACCGGGGGTCAGTTGGGGGTCAACTAAAATGTCAATCATAACTCCCAACAGTTATGGAAAACTACCCGCCCCCGCTTTTAATTCTAACGAACTATATTAAAAATTCTAACTTACAGGTACGCTCACAATTTATGATTCTCATAAATTGTAGCCCCTAAATTTTGACCCCAGCCCCCTATGCACATGCATTGTTTGAGCAATACTTCGTTTAGCGTTTTATTACCTGCATTTTATTGGGGGTTTTTGTTTTTAGATACTTGAAGCTATAATTTGTTAGTAACAGTTATTATAAGTTACTTGTATCTCTATAAGCCTGTACAAACAAGAAGAGAGAGAGAGAGAGAGAGAGAGAGAGAGAGGAGAGAGAGAGAGAGAGAGTGTGTGTGTGTGTGTGTGTGTGTAGCGAGGGGGACAGTCCGAAGTTCATTTTTTATTAAAAAAAACAACACATTCCCTTTTTAAAAAAGCTTTTAAAAATAAGACTTTTGCTACATGAGCCTATTGATGCCTTGTGCTCTTGGACATTGCCCGGTTACTTGACCACTCAATCAGTTGCTCTACCAACAGGAATATTTGATAAGATAAGGTATGTGAGGTCTTTTGGATGGTCTAAAAACTTAAGATAATATTCATCTTTTGCAAGTCTCTCTAGCAAACGAAATGTAATTCCTTTCGCCGTCAGCACAGTCTCTACCAACTGAGCACGTTACTCTCACTTCCTGACACCCCAAATAGCAGTCGTCAGATTTCACTTGCCGTCTAAACACTTGCTTTCTTCCTCACTCACTGTGTCAGCGACAGTCCGTCTTATTTCTGCTCGTTCGGCTGCGCTTATGCAAATTCCGATATACCTCATCCAGGTTTCTGCCAACAGCATTTCAGCTACGAGGAGGTAGCGAGTTCGAATATCCGTAGCCACTCGCCACACTCTCCCCCCTCGCACAGGCCAAACATATCCTGACGCGCTTTGTTTGTGGGGGCTGGGAATCCGCTTGTTCATACGGCTGCCTTTCAATTTCGTCACATGAGGTTTTAAGGGTTTTAATGCTTGGTTTAAAGATCGCTGGTTATTTCTCGTGTGTGTTCTCAGGTTTTCCTTTTAACCCCATTATATTTGCTGGTCGCACTGAAAAGGAATCAAAGGAAAGAAAAGAGTTGCATAACTCTTTCTTCTTGCTTCTATACATTGGACATCTTTTCTTCTGGCCGTCTTTGGTATTTTCTAAGGTCTGGGCTTGTCTTGGGGACTTCGGGTCTGGTCTTCCCTTGGGGATTTCTCTTTATCAGAAGCCCCGTGTCATTGTTAGTTTTAGAAGTAATAACACAAGACTCCGATTTACTTTGATCTTATTTTATTTCTAAACCTCAACCAGACAATCTGCGCAGATGAGAACGGCGGCGCGTATTACGTTTACTTACAACTTACGAGCTCGGTCACTACACTCTAACTGAAAACTTACTTCTAATCTAAACCGGAAGAGAGGGTCTTCTCTACCGGTTCTCACGGTTATCCCCGGAAGGCAGGGTGAGGACTGAGGTCATGCTTGTCACTCAATCTTCAAGGCCGCTAGCTGCACTTAAAAAGGGCCATCTTGTTTCTACACTAATGTACATAAATATTAGGAATCTAATAATAATGTAACAAAAGGAAGAGACAAAGACCAAAGGTAGTTTTAGGATTCAGGCTTTATTCATGGGTCATAGCTACCTCGTGGAGAGGAAATGTCTTCCTATCTAGTAATAGTGTCTGATTCCAGTTGAGGCCCGGGTCTTAATGGCCGAGAGATTATCTTGGTGGTCGGAAGTGGCTCCTTTTCCTGCGCATGTTCAGAGGGTTCTTCCTGTCTCATTTTTAAAGTGGCCTCAAATTGACCAATCTTTCATTGCTAAGCTTTATTTAACCAAATAAATTTTTGAAAAAAAGCTCATTTTTTTCTTTAAAAAATTATTATTTATTTTTAAAAATTTGCTTAACCCTCTATCTACCACTGCCATCCACAACAGCCATGTTCCAAATGGTTGACAAGCTAGTATCTTATTGCTGATCCTTTGCTACTGTATAGAAATGTATTCATTTAATTCATTTCTCTTTTTTTAATTTTTTAATTTTCTTTATTACTCTAAACCATTTTTAAGAGCTGACGATCCCAGGCATTTTTAGGGGTCCGGCATTTTGATTGTCGGGCGGTTTGGGGTGCTCTGGCAAATAAAGGGTTAAGCATCTATCAATATTTCTTCTTCTGGTGATGGTGAGGATGATGATGATATGGTTTCAAGTATTCTTGTCTAATACTGATAATTTCAAATTATCTATTTGGTCCATACATTGGACTCTAACAAATACTAATGTTGCACAGTTGAATCTCAACAAAAGTTGCCGGAGACACAAGTGAGATAAAGAGACAACAAGTTCATAGAAAATAAAAAAAAATAAAAAAATAGACACGAGGGAAAAAAACAAATAAATTCAAAAACAAATTCATTTTTTTTTCTTAAAAAAAATTATTTTTTTATTTTTTTTAAAGATAATTACAAACTTTGTACAGCTTAAAATGATTGAAAATAAATTATTTAAAACTATCTTTTTTTTTTAAAATTCTACGGGTGAAGAAACATTTATTGAAAAAAAAATGAAGTTAAATTTTTTTTTAACGTCGAATTCAATTCACATGGGCAAAAAGGTTGGATTATGTAAAAAAACTACGAAACATTTTATTTTTTCTTCTTAAATATGAAAAAAGACCACGAACAGGTGCGAGTGAATGACAATAGAAAAGATATAAAATGGAAAATAACAAACAAACAAACAAGAAAAAGAAGAAAAAAAACAAAACAAAAAAAAAATATGATTTGAAACTTTTACACAAGATATTGGTTGTCTTAAGATGATTAATAGGTACCACCAAAATACGTCACGTGATCAGTTTAGGCCATATTGAAGGAAGAAATGTAAATATTTTTGAACTTAAAAAAAAACTCTCGCAAAAAAAATAACGAACATAAAGAGTTGTTACAAAGAAAAACAGTTAATTCAAAGATCAAATGATCTCATGGGGGGAAAATTATTCACCGTTATCTTGAAAAATAAGTAAAACAGTCAATTTTTTCCAACAGGGTCAGTTTCTTTATTGATATTTTTTAGTAAATTCTGTAAAAAAAAACTCCCGTATAGGAACTTATAAAAAATCTTCTGATATAATTATTCAGACTCTTATATTTATAGAAAAAAAAGTAAAATTCGTTTTTTGTCAATTCATTTTTTCATATTCATAAATAAAATAAATATACTTTTAGGAAAAAACCTATTTCAAACATGTTTTCATCAATGGTAAGTGATTATGGAAATTTTTTATGAAAATTGTAAAGCCTCAATCGTAACTTTTTGGCTACATTAAATTTAAATTGATTTAACGGTGCGAAGATGTAAATATTGTTTCCGTTCATAATTTTCATTATTTCAGTACGCTGAAAATTTTAAAAAAAAAATCATCGGGAGTTTTTTTTACTGTTTCTTCTTTCGA
This sequence comes from Doryteuthis pealeii, assembly GCA_023376005.1. Taxonomy (NCBI): domain Eukaryota; kingdom Metazoa; phylum Mollusca; class Cephalopoda; order Myopsida; family Loliginidae; genus Doryteuthis; species Doryteuthis pealeii. The sequence continues at coordinate 16,126,346 of CM042178.1, forward strand.
ATCGACAAAAAAATTCAAGATGATATCAACCTTTATGGCAATTTTCATTGTGTTAAATATGGGGAGGGGGTAAATTTCACAGGCAAATTGGTGTACCTAATGATTAAATAGAGAAAAAAATGGCGTCCAGATGCGGACTTTAACTTGGCACTAAAACCAAGGGAGATAACTCTTTCGTTGTTCTTTATTCTACGCGTATTCCCAAAGTGTGTGCCGCGGCCCACAAACGAGCAGCAGTATTTTTCTCATGGGTGTCGCGAGGTATTATTCTTTTTTTTTTTTCTTTTTTAATTTTTTGAAATAATTCCTGACAATTACGATTGGATACACTAGATTGATTTAAAGAAGATAATGTAAATACGCGAAAGACTAAGTAAAGGATAAGTTTAGAGGTGGGGTTTGTTTTTGAAATGCTGATAGCCCTCGTTGCGTAATTGGTAAAAAGCTGAAAGGTATTTATTTACTCAACCCGTTCGCCACGGTTAGGATGCGACATTCAGCGAGGATCGAACTCGGTATTCAGTAATAATGGATCTGCAAGACTAGCTAGCTAACCATTATACCACAACGAGACGCCCTCTCTACCCAACTCGCTCTTCACGGGTAGGATGTGACTCAAAGTCACAAATATGGGACATCCAGCGAGGATCGAACTCGCTATTCAGTAGTAATTGATCTGTGAGACTAGCTTGCTAACCATTATACCACGACGGGACGCCCTATCTATCCCCGTTCGCCATGCGTAGGATACGACACAGAGTCGCGAGTATTGGGCATCCCGGCGAGGGTCGACCTCGCTATTCAGTATTAATGGATCTGCAAGACTAGCTAGCTAACCATTGTACCCCGATGGGGTCGCCATTTATACACAACCCGTTCGCCATGCGTAGGATGTGAACAGGTCGCGAATATTGGGCATCCGGCGAGGGTCGACCTCGCTATTCAGTAGTAATTGATCTGTGAGACTAGCTTGCTAACCATTATATCACGACGGGACGCCCTATTTATCCCCGTTCGCCATGCGTAGGATATGACACAGAGTCGCGAGTATTGGGCATCCGGCGAGGGTCGAACTCGCTATTCAGTCGTAATGGATCTGTGAGACTATCTTGCTAACCATTATACCAAGTCGGGACGCCCTATTTATCCCCGTTCGCCATGCGTAGGATATGACACAAGGTTCGCGAGTATTGGGCATCCGGCGAGGATCGAACTCGCTTATTCAGTCGTAATGGATCTGCGAGACTATCTACTAGAATTACACCACTACCCAACCCAATGGGACATAAGTTCGATTGTCACCTAGAACTTAACCTTTATTATGTCTTTCGTCTGTTTGTTTTTTTTTGTTTGTTTTTTTTTCGAATTTGTAGAAATAACAATCCGAGTTTGTTGTGATTTGAATTTAAAAGATGAAGAAAAAGAAATTTGAATTAATATTACATATTTGGATTGACAATGTAAAAATCTGTGCCCCACCCCCATTCAAAAAAAAAAAAAAAAAAAGTAAAGAATGATGATATACAGAAAGATTAACGGCTCCAAATTCTTCATGATTACCTATCTTTGCGAAGCTGAACAACCTCAAGAAAACATTCAAATCGTTTTCGTGAAACTCAGAGTCGTGAATTGTCTTATATTATATCTTTGATATCTATTAGTGGAATATTGCATAGGACACTGTAACAAATCAGAGTAGCGTAGACACAGAATAAACGGCGCTTGGTGACTGTCAGTTTCTCGCTTCTTTATTTGATGATTGTTGTCTACTCTACTTTAATTTAGATCACCATATGCTCTATCACCGAATATTGAGCACACTTTACTATATATATATCTATATATATCAAGGATGTTTTTTTTTTTTGGGGGGGGGGGATGAGCGGCGCACACAGTTGGCTGGGGACGCAGACATTGGCTATTTTTGAAGATTGTTTGTGGAACAGGATATATGCCAATTCATAATCTTGAACCTTTGGGCTTTTTTTAAAAACTTTTTTTTTCTATTATTTTTTTTTATTGAAAAGTTATCGTATGTAATCAAATGTTGTATTCTAACTCACAGAACAGCATGAAAGGTCTGGTCTATGCAAAGCAGCCATTTTTATTCTTCAATTTCTTAAAATTTAAAACTCCTAATTTATTCTTTAAATTAACGTATTTTTTTTACCAACTTGTCTTTCAATTTTTTCTTTGTTATCGTCTTAAAAGTCTGTAGTTGGACCAGAGTTTGATCATCTCTGATAGGGTCGGCTTGACGAGGGGAGTATGATGTTGAAAGACCTGAAACTTCCCAGTGACCCATGCATACTACATCACTGACGACACCTACTAGCGCCACAAATGTAGAAGCGTATATTCAAAGTAAAAAGCTTAAATTAAGGTATTTTTTTCACCAACTTGTCTTTCAATCTTTTCTTAAGTAAACATATCAAATGTTGTAATAACTAAATCATCATAATGTGGTATATCCACAGGTCTCGCTAGAAAATATTAAATTCTTTCCAACATTGGGCTATTTAGAGGCCATAAATGGGGAAATAAAAAAATTAGCTTATTTAGCAATGAAAGACGGGAGTAATGGAAGAGTAAGTTTTAGTTCTATTTTTTATACTCCTTCTGTTTCAGATCTTTTTATCTGCATTCTTATTTAGTTTCATTAGCCGTTATAATCTAATATATTTCATTACATTAGAATTTAAATACTTGCACCCTGAGGGTGCATATATTTTCTAGTTAAAAACAATGGAATTTACCAAAAGTTTAAACGAAATAAAGGAAAGTGTCCACTGTACATTTGTAGTAATTTGCATAGCACATAATATTTTTATATTTATAATATTCTTTTGTTTTATGTTTATGATATTTTTTGAAGAATTTGCAATGTTCAATCCAAATGTCCCTGAAATGGCCAACCTAGCCCCCCACCCCCACCGTGGGGTACTTCAAAAACGTATTAACCCTGGTACTCTGTTTTTGTCCCAGAAAATGCGTGTTTAATGTAGAGATCGACTCGTAAAAAGACTTAGAGTTACACAGGAGCTCCCCCCCCCCGGGCGCCCTTTTAAGGGTAAATTAGAATCTCCAGGAATTAGGCATGTGGGTACCAACTTTGTTTTTTTTGTTTGTTTTTTTGTTTTGCTTGTAGACAAGATAAAGTGTGATCACAGTCCTGAAGGACCGGTTATTTTTTCATGGGGTTCCCAATGAGGATAATTGTTTATTTAACACACGGTGTGGTACCATTCACTATATTGGATATGTTAAAAAGCTGAACACAACAACTCTCTTGAGAACAAAATGCTTTTGAATAATTTTTGGATAATTTTGATATTTCGGACTGTTGTCCTCATCTTTATGGCGTATAAACACAATGTTCAGGCCACAGTAACCTTGGCTCTATTCAGAAGTTTCTTTTAAATTACCTTAAAATAAGCAATCTCCAGACGATTACCCATGAGTTCAAAATATGGTTTTCGGAGCTCAAACAAAAGACGAGGACAACAGTCCGAAATATCAAAATTATTTATATCAAGCCTCATCTCATGAATATAGACAGATGACTTAAATCTATACTTATAGTTATATGTATTTATGAGACAAGGATTGATATGAATAATTTGGATATTTCGGACTTTTGTCCTCATCTTTATTGTGTTGAGGCCACAGTAACCACGGGCTCTGTTCAGATGTTTTTTTTAATTACCTTAAAATAAGTTATCTTCAGACGATTACCTTGAATTCAAACGTGGTTTCGGAGCTGAAATCGTTACCACTAGTCCAAGGGGCTATAAGCAGCATTAAAGGTCACCAGACTTATTGACAGAAATGTGATTAGATATAGAAAAAAAATGGAAGAAAATCACTTATTCTAAAATAGAAATTTTAAAATGTCGTAAATATCAAAATTATTCATATCAAGCCTCATCTCACAAACAGAGACAAGTATAAAAATGCTTTTATCTGCATTTCATGAGATATCTATTATCATTATCATTATTTTCAACCCGCGTTGTTCCTCATTGCTGTAGAATATGTTCCGAGTGTGTTGCGATAAGAGCGACTGAAATTAAGTGAAATAAAACACTATTAAAAATTTGATGATAATAAAATGCTTCATCCAAAAAATTAAGACAAGAAATAAATAAAATGGCAACGAGGAATCGAGAAAGAAAAAAGGGATGAGTTTATAGGTTTGATTTTTGGCTTTCTGTAAAGCAATGGTTCTCATTGGTCGCGCAGGGGTGTGTTTAACCATATTTCCCCATCAAGCAAATAGGGGATGTGAGTTCAAGTCTTACTGAGAGCTTATCCCAATTGCTTCCAATCTACATTTATCCATCATTGTCATAACAATTACAAGCCGAGTGAGTTGCGGCCCCCCCCCAAAAAAAAACAACAACAAAAAAAAAACTAAAATTAAAAAAAAATACAAGTAAAAATGACTGATGATATTAAGATTTTGTATAGAAGAGACGCCATAGAATTTTAGTTCCCACAAAGATTTACGGTGGAGCCTAAACCCCTAGAACCCGTGTGGTCGGTATTGTAACATTACCAAGTAGTACGTATACCCGGTATATTGAATTCTGACCGGGAAATCCTGTTTCTACATCGCTAATGCCAGCGATAAATACAGTCAATCAAGCTGTTAGATAACAGAATATAAACACAATATTTTTTTTCAGTTATTTTTCAGCCAGGAACCCAATTGTGGGTCACAGGGGGCGTGGGGAGCTCAATGTTCTAAGGGTGAACATATTAAATAGAATTTTGGCCAGTGATTGAAATAAGGATTTTGGGGATTCAAAGTCTTCCAAGAAGAGAAAGAACTGCTGTCTTTGAAATCTTTGAAACAGTATTCTTCAAGTTCTTGAGAAATGCAACTGTAGTATGGTTTGTTGTTGTTGCTGTTGTTTTGTTTTTGTTTTTTGATTTGTTTTTTTTTGTTTTTTTTTTGTTTTTTTTAAATTTTTTTTTTTTTTGTTTTTGCATTTCAATTTTGTTCTGAATTTGAATATTCAAATATTTTTTCTTTCTCATTCTTGTTCCACTGCCGGTCTTTATCACTCCCGGCTGATACATTCTTCAGTTCTAGGATTCAGAGATTGAAATAAAGATTTTGGGGATTCGAAGTCTCCAAGAAGGAAAAGAACTGTGTTGTCTTTGAAAATCTTTAAAGTGTTTTTCTCTAAGTTCTTGAGAAAATGCAGCCATGATATGGTTATGTTTTTTGTTTTTGTTGTTGTTGTTTATTTTTTTAAATTGTTTATTTATTTGTTCGTTTGTTTGTTTGGTGACATATCAACACTTTTTGGGTCATTTAATGCCGAATCAAATCATTTTGATATACGGTTTATTACAGTACCAACTATTGCTTTGATAGTCACCCATCTAAGTATTGAACAGGCTGATCTCTGCTTAACTTCGGTGATCTAGCGGGAAACGTTTCTTGACCGTTATCCTGTTTTTTTTATTTCAATTTTGTGGCGAATTTGAATAATTCAAATCTTTTTTATTTATTTCTTGGTACCACTGCTGTCTTTAGAATTCCTCCACTGATAAATTCTTCAGTTCTTGGGAGTCGAAGTCTCGAAGATGTCAACAGGAAAGAAACTGTTTGTCTTTGAAATTTTTTTTAGTTTTTATTCTTCAAATTCTTGAGAATGCAGCCGTGGTATGGTTTTGTTTTATTTTTTGTTTATATGTTTTTTGTTAATGAATTGGAGCAATCTCTGAAAATAGACTTTATCAGTCAGTAGCAGACCGGTTATTATAGATACCTGTTTTTTATAGCATTACCTGATTTGCGTATGATACTACAGTTTTCTCTGTTGTTTATTCTTTTATTATAAAACCACCGCTGCCGAGCGGCTCTATATGATCCTGAGGAAAGGCCAGAGGAGTAAACCCGAAAACAATCCGGAGCGGGAGTCCCTAAGATGGAGTAACGCTGAACCTCAGCAACTTCTGCGACACTGCCATTGCCAAACTGCATTGGTTTCTTACCTTTCTGTCGGATCACAGCGGTAGTGTGGAGAGGGGGAGATCTGCTGCTTGGGCAACAGCAACATTCCTCCATATCAACCGCCCAGGCTGGTAGTTAAAAAAAAATACCATTAGGACACAACATCATCGTCTTTAGCAGACGGAAGTATTCCAATAACCAATTTTTTTAAATTAAGTGTATTACAAATTTTTTTTATTGCATATCAACTCTTTTGGTTTTATTTAATGCCAAATCCAATCATTTTTGATATTCGATTTCTTACTTGTACCTGCTGTTTGCTTAAATGGTCACCCAATTAAGTACTGAACAGCTCATCGCTGCTTAACTTTTGGTGATCTAGCGGGACCGGTGCTTTCAACGGGAACATGACCGTAAGCTATTTTGTATTTCAATTTTGAGGCGAATTTGAAAATTCAAATCTTATTTTTTCTTATTGGTACCACTGCCGGTCCTTTAGAATTTCCTCTGTAGATACATTCTTCAGTTCTTTGTTTTTTTTTTTTTTTTTTCAAAGAAAAAAAAAAAGGGAGTGCAGTCTTTGGTTAAAAGAAAAGAACATTTTGGCGAACATTTTGTTTCCAAGAATTCAGGAAGAATTCATGAAAAAATGAAAAGAAAACAAAGAAAAAAAAGAAGAAATAAAGAAAGAAAAAAGAAAGAAGAGACAGAAAGAGAAAAAAAAGAAAAGAAAGAAAGAAAGAAAGAAAGAAATAATTATTTTTTAGAAATTTAACGAGTCTACCAATTGACTTTTTAAGATCTATTTCACAAAAAAAAAACAAAAAAAAAAAACGACCCCCCCCCCAAAAAAAAAGGTCGCCTATTACACAACCTTTTGATAAATAAAGGTTCCGATGCTTACAGTACCTGCTTATTGCTTAAGTAACAAAGAAAGAAAAAGAAGAAAAAAAAAGAGAAAATAAAAGAAAGAAAAAAGAGACAGAAAAGTTAAAGAAAGAATTAATGTTTTTTCAGAGGTTTAATGAGTTTACCAAATAACTTTTTAATCCAAAATTTTCACCAAAAAAACAAAGGGTCGTGTTATTACACATCATTTTACTAAACAAAGGATTCCGATTGCTACAGTAGCTGCTGTTTGCTTAAGTAGTCACCCAATTAAGTATTGAACAAGCTCATTGCTGCTTAACTTCGGTGATCTAGTGAAAACCGGGACTTTCAGTGCGACTTGACCATAACATTATTGTTAGGGAATCATTATTAAAGAAACAAGAAAATAGGAATGAATTCATAAAGTGGAGGCACATTTATCTATTTTTACGTAGTTATAAACTGATCCCCATTATTTGGCCACTCTCTATTTTCTAATCGAAGTTGAAAGCAATGGTGAGAAACTTTATTGTTGGTTGGCCTGTTTTGTTTTCAACGGCATATCAATCCTTCTTCGGGTTTTTAATGCCGAAATCAAGTCATTTTTTTAATAAACAAATGACCTCAAGTTGCTTACAGTACATGCTATTGCTTAAAAGCAATTGGTCACCAAATTAGTCACCCATCTAAGTATTGAACAGGCTCATCGCTGCTTAACTTCGATGATCTAGCGAGAACCAGTGCTTTCAAACGTGACTTGAGAATCAAGCCGGAAGTGATAGACTACTAAGTAAAGTTTAGTATGATTCTATATTTAGAGCAAAGAAGAGATAGCGAGGGTGGGGTCTGAAATAACCGTCGCAAGAATTGAATGAACATTTAAAATATAGATTGTGTTTACCCCTAGCGGTAGGATTTGACACAACGGTCACAAGTATGGAGATTCAGCGAAGGATCGAACCACATTTTTCAGCGAGACTACATTGCCTAAACATAACATCCACGACGGGACGTTCTAATTAAATTTCGATTCTGAAAATCAAAATTTATGCATAAAGATTTAAAAAATGGTACACCGTGAGAAGCAAATTTCTTTGAGAGAAATTGGAAATCCACAAAAACAAGTCAATATGGCAGTGAGGAGTCTTGTAAGGAGAGTTTTTACATTGGCATTGGTTTTAGTTACGGCCCCACACACCCTTTTAATTGATCCCTAATAGAATGACGAGAAACATTATATATATATATATATATATATAATATATATTATATATATATACTAATTATATATAATATTAACCACGTTGTATATTAACCATCTCACTTGTTGAGACAGTAGTAGCCAATATATAACAGTATTTTAAGGAGAATGCTCAATACTGTGGATAGAGCATGCCTGACGATTTGCTATGTTTAAGCATGAAACAAATATAGAAGATAAACATCCATCGAATTATATATATATATATATATATATATATATATAATAGTAGTATATATATGTGTTGTGTGTGTGTGGTGTGGTGTTGTTGTGTGTGTGTGTGTGATTGGCAACGAAAGTCTTGTTCAATACAAAAGTCTCTTTGGTGCTCACACAGCTTTGCCAAACGTTCTGGAAAGTTGTTCCTATGCTATTTGTATCGGACCAAAGACTTTCTTTCCAATCAATTATAATATATAGTATATATAATATTAATAATCTTGAAGGCAATTACATGCGGTGTAAAAATAAAAAACAAAAAGATGTTATTTTTTGTCTTATCGATTTCAAAGAAAACTTTAATCTTCAAGACGATATCAGAAATATCATTTCTGATATTCGTCTCTGAAGAATAAAGTATTTCTTTGAAATCGATAAGACAAAAAATAACATCTTTTTGTTTTATCTTTTTACACGCATTGTAATTGCCTTCAATTATTAATAATTAATAACATACTTAACAATGCTTCAAGCATTACAATTACTTTTAATATATAATTATATATATATATACTAATATAATATATATATATTATATATAATATAAATATATAATATAGTATTCTTCACTTCTACTCCCAGGCTGTTTTCGCAGTAGTAGCATTGGTATTTAATCCAGGAAATGTGCTCAATAATATTTCGTAAATTAGATTAGCCTGACAAGAAGTAGACGTGAGATATCCACAGACAGACCAACATATTTTTGGACCTCAAAGAAAAAAATAACCGAAAAAAATGTGACTAGATTTTAGATTAAGAAACTAAAGTTTATACAGGATGATATTGGATGACAAAAAGGGTAGATCCAGAAATAATAGCAGGCACTACTTTCACGCGGACAAGTATAATATTAAAATGTAGCGACCTAGCCTATTTAGTTCTCTGAGAGAAGAATAACTTTTGTCTACATCTGTATATTTAATTATTATTATTATATTATTATCATTATTATTATTATTTACTCCTTTTAAGTTTTCAACATCAGTGTCAGCTGATGGTCTTCACATGGAGTCTGAGTGGAACAGGCAAGTCTCCTCAGGTCTCCAAGGGACTCTTCTGAGTATTCTGGCGATTGCGAGCAGTGCAGTGTTCTGATGGTATCAATCCTTCCTCTGATTTCCAGATTTTACATATTTTCTAAACCTCCTTTCCAATCCCTTTGGACCGTCGCCAAGTGCACTATTATTATATTATTATTAGTCTATAATATTGTTTATTATATCTTCCTTCCTTAATCTTCGACCTTTATCATATTGTAACACCCTCTGGGTAAAAATGAGACCGGTCCAAATGCACCCGATGAAATTGTAATCCTGAGGATCTGGTATCGCATATCTTGCCAAATTCTCATTTCTTATAAGTGTGTCCACCTCACTAAATAAATGGAGAAAATTCCGTGTTTTTAGTTATAAGAAAGGAAGGGGCGGCAAAGGACAGTGCTATACAAAAATATAATAGAGAGAGAGAGAGAGAGAGAGAGGAGAGAGAGAGAGAAGAGAAGAGAGAGAGAGAGAAGACTAAGATGCGGGGAAGCGATAACGCTAATCTGTTTCAATTGACATATGAGAAGATGAAAAGGAGAGAGGAAAGACAAAGAGAGAGAGAGAGAGAGAGAGAGAGAGAGAGAGAGAGGAGAGAGAGAGAGAGAGAGAGAGAGAGAGAGAGAGTATAAAATCATTATTATACTTTTGACTGTTTTACACATCGACTTTTTTGCAGTAGCTCTTAGGTAACATGTATCAAACATTGTAATAATTAAATTATCATAACCATGTGGCATATCCACAGGCCCTGCTAGTTATTATTATTATTTCTTATATTTATTATTATTTTATTATTTTCATTAGAATCAAATAAGTCTTTCTTTCTTAATTCTTCTCCGTCTTTAAAAAAAAAAAAAAATGTTTAAATTCAGCCAAATATTCCTCTGTTTCTTTTTTTTTTATTTTTAATTATTATTATTTCTTGGTGATGGTCGGGGGGATAGTGACGTTCATTGACGCCCGCTTCGACACAAGTCAGCTGCTGCACTCGCATATCGTCCGCTGCATTTTTTGCCGGACGAAAGAAGACGAATCAGAATTTTTTGGAGACCGCGCATTTTTGAGACTTCGCAGAAGACTTGGCGTAACGGCGGAGAAAGGCGCTTAATAATTCGTCAGCCGAACTGCGGTTGGCACATAGCCGTAAATGAGCGGTTGAGGGAATGCTCAAGAAATAAGGCTCATGCCAATGCAGTAGAAAGCTCGCAAGGGGACTCATGGAGATCTCGTATTTTAATGATGGTAACGAGGGGACTGCAGGGTGAAGGGATTATAGCCTGAGGATGAAGAGCAGAGTGAACCAGAAAAACGGTCCAGATTCGTACGGTTCAGTGTCCTTTGCTGTGGCTTTCTCGTTGACCAGGGCCGGGGTGGTTGTTGTGGTAGGCTCCATCGGCGCTCGGTCCGGAGTTTTGCCCCGCCGCCGCCGGTTGATGGGGTTCGAGCAGCGGTTTCTGACTCAAGCCACGCATCAAGGTAGCAGATGGACATGGCGATGAAAGAACGGAGATGATGATGAGGAAGGACATACCGAAGTAGATGTGGGGAATTTGGTGTTTGGCGCACCGAGTCGGAAGATGGAGCATCGGTGGTGCCCGTTGATGTGCGGATGTCGGCGTCTCGTGGGTTCAATCTTGGCCGGCCGGCGTACAGCATCCGGCGGACGGGACCACGGGCCGATGCTGGAGAATGACGAAGGAGATGACCTTCGCCTCGTGCACCGTGGATCTGTTTCTTGAAGGGCCGGCACACCCTCTTGTAGGCGGTCCGATTGGCATGCACCAGGAGGATAATGGCTGGACATTTACCCGTGGTGAAATAGGAGAGGAGACCGCACCTTGCAGGCGATCATAGCGGACGGGAAATGAATGGAAAACGCAATGTCCGAAGAATTTTCGGGGTCGGCAATCCGCGATGCAGCAAGAGAGGTATGTCCAAAAACGGCCAACACTATTATGAAACAGTGGGTCGGTAACATCTTCAACCGGTAGCAGTAGATGTAACAAGTGACGGTGTGCCCGGAAAGCCGATATCATGGAGAATGATTGTGTAAGATTATTGCTGGGTTTCGAACGCTGGCCTTTTTCGTCGTTCAATTTGTGCCTGGAGAGTAATATTCGGGTAGTGCGCGGTAGCCGGAATGGCTGGTGCGGGAGATTGATCGGCTACGAAGCCATTTTCGTGTTGTTTTTTTTGCGGGAAGCGGAAAGCACGTCTTCAGTGGAAACCTCCTCTACTCAAATAAGAGTAAACGTTCCTTGTTCCTCTTCCGTCTTTTTAATTGGCAAGGCAGCGACACTGTCGAGAAAATGAGACAAGGTCAAAAAAATATGTAATTAGTTTAAGAATATTTATCAAGATAAGACATATGGTGGAATTTATACTCGGAACTTTTTGTTTTAGTGACTTTTCACACACACACACACAATGGACACACACGACACACACACACATACTCTAAGCGATCATGAGATGTTCATAGTGAGCAGAATTGATCCTTCCATATGACGTGGTTTGGTGGGTGGGCGGAGGTGCGTCTTAAACCCTCTACAGGGGATACGTCAACTTATTTCGAGTGTCCCCACCGACAGCGCTGGAGCAAGCACAGTAAAACGATCGGTATTATGTAGGTGTACAAGGTGTTTTATAAAGGTGCTGAGTTTACAAGGCTGTATGGTACTGAAGAGAGAAATGTATACAATTAATGGAATTTTTTGTCAGAATAACAAGGTGTGGGTCATAAAGTATCGAGATTGAGATGTATGCCTTACGCTCTAGAGTGATAGAAATGAAAACCACTGGAATGGAATGGGGTGGTATAAATTTTTTTTCAGAATATACAAGTGTTGTTTCTAAAAAAAGTGCTGGGTTGAGCTGTATTACCAAAATGAGAAAATGACAATGCATAGAAAGTTATTTTTTGTCAAGAATACCAGGTGTGTCCTTAAGGTATCGACATTGAAAGCTGTATTTAGCGCAATCGATAAGGAAGTCGCGAACAATTGAATGGAACATTAATTTTTTGAGTATACAAGGTGGTGTGTGATGATGCCCACCAAAGTAGTTCGGACATTGACTGTATTTTACCAAGATAGGAACGAACAATGAATATGGAGACGTCAGTGCGCTATATGTTTTTGTCAAATAGGCGAGTGCGATACAGTGTAGCGTCATAAAAGTATCGACTTGAAAGCTGTATTACCAAGATAGGAACGATCAATGAATGGAAACGTTCATTTTTTTTTTCAGAATACAAGATGTGTCGGAAAACTACAAAAAACCTCAAATACTTTTCGACACACCTTGGTACGTTTAGTCTGCCTGTATTTTTTGTATGGTGTTGAGTGCCTGGTTTGAATGTGAATTGGGTCCAGGTGCGTCGCGCCTGCGTTGTTACTATGCGTTGGACTGTGAAGGTGATGTTTTCAACCCTGAACGCGCTGTGTTTTCGGTCAGTGGTTCTAACGGTTTGTTAAAGGAATTTAGGTGACGATGCCCTCGGCTGAGTGCAAAATATCGTATGTTCAAGTTGTGCCCGCCAGTCGGCGGGGGGGTGAAGGAGGGTGGGCTCCTTCGAGGGAGGCGATAGAAATGTCACGAAGTCTAATGCGAATGACTAGCGAAATAAACGAGTCTTTAAAAGTCCTTTCAACTAACTTCTCCACAGACGAAGCTTACAGGCAGTTGGGGCAGAACCCCCCCCATAGAAAAGGGTCAAAATACGGCGACGAGAGGCAAATGATAGAATGATAAAGTGATACCGAAGAGGAGAGAGAGAGAAGAGAGAGAGAGAGAGAGGGTTAGAGAAAGAAGAGAAGGGTCGAGAGAGAGATAGAAGAGGAGCACTAGAGAAAGAAGAGAAAATATGTAGAGTGGGGTGGGGAATGGAAGGGGAGGGGAGAGAAGAGAGAGAGAGAGAAGACGTAGAGAGGAAGAGAGAGAAGATGAGATGGAGGCATGTGGGTATGTTTCAATGAATGTACTACCATGTAATTTTTCTGACAAATCTGACTGGAGCCGAGGCAGAACCCCTCCATGAAAAGGTCAAATACGGCGATGTAGGAGCACACGATAAAGAATTATAAAGCTTAATAACAATGCAGATTATGAATAGGGCTTATGGAAGAGAGAGCGAGAGAGAGAGAGGAGAAAGAGAGAAGAGAGAGAGAGGGTGTGGGAGGGGAGTGCAGAAGAGAAGAGAGGTGGAGGGGGAGGAGAGAAGAAGAGAGAGAGAGAGAAGAGAGAGAGAGAGAGAGAGAGAGAGACTATGTGAGTAAGTTTCATTATGTACTACCTGTAAATTTCGATAAAACGAATCTGACAGGGACCGCGGGACGAACCTCGTTCCCATGGAAAGAAGGGTCGAAGTAGATACGAGAGGCGGTGAAGGCGGGCATGATTGGCGAGGGAGGCGTCTTGTTCGCCTCACTTGATCATCAATGTATAACTATATCACAACGTATATCAAGTTCTCGAGTAGAAGTCTACTTATGAGGTACATATACTGAGTACTTCGGAGACATGGTTGAAGAAGCAAAACCAGTGGCTAGTGGTAATAGCAGACTAGTTATCGTCAGGGTTCAGCAATGATACTCCCGATATTTTGTATATGAGATTGTAGTTGTTTCATAGGTAGGTGGTATATTAATATTATACGAGCGTGACATGCCTCTTTTTTCGTTGAGGAGTTTTATGTGCTCGCTATGGCCAGGGTCGTTCAAATATCTTTTCCTTTTCGGATGTAATGTTGATTCTCACCTGTCGCCAATAGTGGGTAAAAAGGATGAAGAGCAACCCTTTTAAAGTGCTGTAATCCACACAAAGATTAACTAAAATGAAAAAGTACCAAACGGAGGCTGGAAAATGAAGATGAATCTTTAGATGCATGTAAAATGTTCAAATACTCGCGCAGCGGGCGGGAAGAAGTTAAAAGGCTGCTAGTGGTATTAAGACTACTCAGTCCTGTATATATAACTTCCCATAGTTAAAACTTCTAGTGGTATAAGACAGACTCAGTCTGTATAAATACTCCCCATAGTTAACAGAAAACTTCCTAGTGGTAAAAGACGACTCAGTCAGATAATACTTTCCCTTATTTATGAGGATTCGGACATAGAGTATGTTTCATAGGTAGGGTATATAACATGATTTGATCATGATGATGATGCAGGACCACTTAAGGTTTTCATGGTTCAGCAAGGTTAGGCCTAAAAAAAAGTAAGTCTTACTTTGTAAAAATTTTAGTAATAGATTATTACACAAAATTAATAAATATTACTAATACTTTAATTGTAAATTATCAAATATTTAACTATGTCACAAATTCTGATATTGTATGCAATATTGTAAATATTTTGAATATCAATATAAATAAGAAAGAATGGTTTTAATAGGATTTTATTTAATCTACAAAAATTAAAATATTTATTAATAGATTAATTAAACAAAATTTTAATAAATTATTACTAATTGACTTTAATTGTAAAATTTATAATTATTTAATAGGTTATTTAAATGAGAAATAACCAAACGGAGTTTAGAATGATATGATGGAATCTTTTATAACATTAACAAATTCAATACTCGCCAGCGGCGTGGAAGAAAGGTAAACCACCACATCTAGCACGACATGATGATGGATAATGATGTGATGATGAAAAATAAGTGGAAAATATTGAAGCACTACGTGAACAATGCCGTCAGAAACGGATGATAAAGTGTAATTTCCCATTGAAGTCGGATGTCGGGGATTTATTACCAACTCAAACCTCTGCATTTTGTCTAAACTTGGACTTTCTCCACCAACCAAGAGGAAATACTTAAAAAAGAACTCAGGAGAAAGCTCTAAACCGCATCAGCATGGATATGGCAGTCCCTATATTTGACATCAAACCGCAAAGTCTGTGGTATCGTGAGATTTACTGCTGGGACGCTCGGGTTAGTGGTAATGATGGCTTCGGCCCCCGAGAACCATGCTGACCCAGAGTCATCCTCTGATGAAGGCTTAGTTGGTTTAATGCTGACTGGTGTAAACAGCAGTCATTGATGAAGATTATTAACGGTAGTATTCCAATTTCTGACTAGAGTTCTATCTAACAATTTCTCTGAATGTTTGAGATGAAGGCTTTATAATAATTAAGTCATTATCTGCGTTATTCGGACTATTGTCCCATCTTCATTGTTATTCTGTACAACGTTTCCGGCCGGCATTGATGCCCTCGCGATAAAGAGAAAGGTGGAGCTTGTTACGTCCGAGAAGGTGTCTCTGAGTCCCGTCAAGAAATACTGAAGAAGGCCGAGGGCATATCGGGCGAACCGTTGTACAGATAACAATGAAAGATGGAAGGGATAATAGCCCGATAACGCAAGAATATCTATATCGACAATATTTTGAGCTAAAGAGATTCTTATTGATAATAAACTAGATACCCGCTCGAAGGCTTGATCAAGGGACAAGCTGGTTAAATAATTGTTATACCATGACGGACGGGTTAATAATACTTGAGCTAAAATGTGCAACGCAATAAACCAAATGGGTTGAGGTGGTACGATCTTTTATAATGCTTAAAAAAAAAACAGTACCCTCGTTTTTTTATTTTTTCTATACCTTCCTTCCTCTTTGTATGCAGGCATACACCTTTGCCTGTCTCGTCCGTCACGTCAAGCCCTACCATCCCCCTCAAAAAGATCAGTCCTACCTTCCCTCATCCCTTTGCTTCCTCCCTGAGCCTAAAACAAAACAACCCCAGCCGCGTCTCGCTGCCAATCTTTCCTTCTTTCAGCACTATTGCCACCCTCCCAAATTCAGAATTTGCTCCTTTTTACAAGATCAACGTGAGAGAGATTGCGTGACACCTTCACGGTTTTTTTGGTTTTGTTCTCCTTTCCAGCATCCCCCTCCCCTCCACGCGCGCCATTGTCGCATCAACCGACACATCTTCGCACTCTCGAGGTCCAACCTGGGTCCCCGGCTGGAACTCCTTCTTTTATTAATTCGCCTTGTTAATGTTAGCTTTTTCACGTGAATCGTTTTTCTTCCTTTCATCAATAAGAAATCGCTTGATTTTTTAAACTGGCAGACGACAATCGGCCGCCATGTTGGATGCTCCCGTCCTGGATTTGCTTATTTTTTCAAATTTGTAATTCCTTTTTGCCAGATTTTCGCCCGAACTTTGATTTTATTGTTCGATTTTATTTCTTATTTAATTTCATTTTTTTTCCCTCCATTTTTAAACAATGTAAACATTTCTGTTTTGTTTCTTTTGCGTGCATTTTCTTTCTTCTTTTATGTAAAAAGTAAAAGAAAACAAAAACAAAAAAAAGATTTTGCAATTGTTAAAGATTTATTAAATCAGAATTTGATTTATTTCTTTTTTCTAAAAAAACCAGTCCTTTCTTTCTTTCGCCTTTCACACTAGTTCGTTTTTATCCCTTTATAATATATGCTCACTTCTTTCTTTCTTCTTTCTTTTAGAAAAGAATTAAAATCAATCCCTGATTAAAAAGTCTTTAACAATTGTTAAATCTTTTTTTTTTTTTTTTTTTTTTTACTTTTTTTACATAAAAGAAAGAAATGCTAACGACCAAAGAAACAAACAAGAAATGTTTAATTGTTAACATTTGGAGGGAAAAATGAAATTAAATAAGAAAAAAATGAAATAAATCAAAAGTTCGGCGAAAATCTGGCAAGAAAGGAAATACAAATTTGAAAAAATAAGCAATCAGACGAGCATCCAGACATGGCGCCGTGTCGTCTGCCATTAAGAAAAATTCAAGCGATTTCTGATTGATGAAGAAAAAACGATTCACCGTGAAAAGCTAAATTAACAAGGCGAATAATAAAGAAGAAAGGAGTTAGGGGGACAGTTGACGGATGCGAGATGTGTCGGTGATGCGAATGGCGGCGGCGTGGGGGGGGGGATGCTGGAAAGGGAGAACAAACAAAAAACGGTGAGTTGTTCGGATTGTTCACGTTGATCTTTGTCAAAGGGCAAATTCTGATTTGGAGGTGGCAATATCTAAAGAAAGAAAAGATGGGAGCCGAGACGCGCTGGGTTGTTTTAGGGCTCAGGAGGAAGCAAAGGATCGAGGGGGAAGGTAAAGAATGATTCTTTTTGAGGGGGGATGGTAGGGCTGAACGGTGGAGAGAGACCAGGGAAAGGTGGTATGTGGTAACAAAGAGGAGAGGAAGGTATAGGAAAAAAAAGAGGGTAACTGTTTTTTTTTAAGCCTTTTATAAAAGACGTACACTCAACCCATTTTGTATTGCGTGCACATTTAGCTCAAGTATTAATTACCCGGTCCCGTCAATATAACAATTATTTAACCAGCGTTCCTGATCAAGCCTTTCGAGCGGGTATCATAGTTTCAATAAGATTATCTCTTTAGCTCAAAATATGTCGATTATAGTATTATCTGCGTTATTCGGACTATTATCCTCATCTCTTCATTGTTATCTGTACACGTTTCGGCCGATATTGCCGATCTCGGGCCATTCTTCAGGTATTTCTTGACGGACTCGAAGAACTTCTCGGACTCGGGAACCTTCTTTTACGGAGGCATATCGGCCGAAACCGTTGTACAGATAACAATGAAGATGAGAAACAATAGTCCAATAGCGATAATACTAATTATAAAGCATCCATCCAAACATTCTCAGAGAATTGTTGATATAGAATCTAGTAAATTGAAACTACCGTAAATAATCTTCATACAATGACTGTCCTGTTTACACAGTGAGCAATTAGAACCAACTAAGGCTTCATCAGATGATGACTCTGGTTCAAGGCAATGGTTTCGGGGCCGAAGCATCATTAACCACTAACCCCAGAGCGTCCCAGCAGTATCTCACGATACACGAAGACTTGTCGGTTTGTGTTCACAATTAGGAACTGCCATATCCACTGAGCGGTTAGAGCTTTCTCCTTTGAGTCTTTTTAAGTATTTCCTCTGTCTGGTGGAGAAAGTCCAAGTTTAAGACAAAATCAGAAGGTTGAGTTGGTAATAAATCCCGACATCCGACTTCAATGGGAAATAATCTGTTTATCCATCCGTTTCTGACGCAATTGTTACGTAGGTCTTCATATTTTCTCTCACACATTTTTCCATCATCAAATCAATTATCATCATCAAATGTCGTGCTAGATGTGGTGTTTACCTTCTTCACGCCGCTGGCGAGTATTGTATTTTGGTTAGTAGTAAAGATTTCCATTTTCATTTCTAAACTCCGTTTGGATTATTTCTCATTTATAACTTATTAAATTTTATAAGTATTTACAATTAAAGTAATTAGTAAATAATTTTATTAAATTTGTTTGAATTAATCTATTAATAATATTTTAATTTTTTGTAGATGAAAACCTATAAAAAAACCATTCTTCTTATTTGATATTTGATTATAAAAAATTTACAATTATTGGCATAAATATCAGATTTTGTACATAGTTTTAAATATTTTTATAAATATTTACAATTAAAGTAATTAGTAATGATTTATTAAAATTTTGTTTGTAATTAATCTATTAATATAATAATTATTACAAAGTAAGCTTATTTGTTTTAAGGCCTAACCTTGCTGTAACCATGAACTTAGTGTCCCTGCATAATCATCAATGATCAACATAATGTTATAACCCTACCTATGAACATAATATGGGTATGTCCGAATCCTATAAATATAGAGTTATTATGCTGAAACTGAGTCGTCTTATACCACTAGAAGTTTTAACTATGGGAGTATTAATACAGACTGAGTCGTCTTATACCCACAGAAGTTTTACTATGGGAGTATTATACAGACTGATGTAGTCTTATAAACCACTAGCAGTTTTAACCTTCTTCCCGCCGCTGGCGAGTATTGAACATTGTTAATGCTATAAAGTTCCATTTCATTTCCCCAGCCTCCCGTTTTGGTTATTTTTTCATTTAGTAAATCTTTGGTTTGGTTTACAGCACTTTAAAATTAGCTTCTTCTCTTTTTACCCACTATTTGAGCGACGAAGGAGAGATTCCAACATTAATCCGAAAAAGGAAAAGATATTGACACTGTGCAAATAAATCTAAAAAAAAAGAAAGAGGTTGTTATATATACCCTACGCTATGACATCAATCCTTATAAATACGGGAGTATATGCTGACTGAGTAGTCTTATACCACTAGCACTGGTTTGGCCTCTTCACGCCGCTGGCTGAGTAGTGTATTTTGTTAATGTTATAAGATTCCATTTCATTTCCAAACTCCGTTTGGTTATTTCTTTAAATTTAGTAACCTTTGATTTGGTTACAGCACATCCAATCATTATCATCATGTTTAATATCCATCGCTGTATTGTTGACCTTTTCATGGGGGAGAGGTTCTTCCTCCGGTCCTGTCAGATTCGTATGAAAATTTACAGGTAGTACATTAATGAAAACATAACTCACATGTCCTCTCTCTCTCTCTCTCTCTTCTCTCTCTCTCTCTCTCTCTCTCTCCTCCCTCCACCTCTCTCTCTCTCCTCCTCCACCCTCTCTCTCTTTCTCTCTTTCTCCTCTCTCCTCTCTCCTCTCTTCCCAAGCCCTATTCATATGCTGCATGTTTAAGCTTATAATTCTTTATCGTGGTGCCCTCAAATCGCCGTATTTTGAACCTTTTCATGGGGGGGGGTTCTGCTCGGCTCCAGTCAATTTGTAGAAAATTACAGGTAGTACATTCATGAAAACCAATACCACAATGCGCCTTCTCTCTCTCTCTCTCTCTCTCTCTCTCTCTCTCTCTCTCTCCTCTCTCCCTCCCCTCCATCCCCAACTCTCTTTTTTCTTTCTTTTTCTCTATCTCTTCTCTATCTCTCTCTCGACCTTTCTCTTTTCTTTCTCTAACCCTCTCTCTCTCTCTCTCTCTCTCTCTCTTCGGTATCAAGTTTATCATTCTTTTTCATTTGCTCTCGTCGCCGTATTTTGACCCTTTTCATGGGGGAGGGGTTTCTGCCCCAACTGCCTGTCAGCTTCCGTCTGTGGAGAAGTTTTGAAGGGACTTTAAAGACTCGTTTTTCGCTAAGTGAACATTTTCGACGCCTCCCGTCGAAAACCCCCCCCCCCCGCCGACTGGTCGGGCACAACTTGAACAACGATAATTTGCCAACTCAGGAAAACGTTGCCCTAACTCCTTAAAAAACGTAGAACCACTGACCGAAGCACAACACGCGCCAGGGTCGAAACATCACCTTCAAAAGTCAGTTAACACACGCAGGCGGCGCGCACGGTTCACAATTCAAACCGGCAACTCACACCATACAAATAGCAGGCGACTTTAAACGTACAAGGTGTGTCCGAAAAGTATTGAGGTTTTTTTGTAGTTTTCGACACATCTTGGTATTCTGAAAAAAAAATGAACCGTTTCATTCATTGTTCGTTCCCTATTCTTTCGGTACATACAGCTTCAATGTCGATACTTTTATGACACACCTTGTATTATGACAAAAAATATGTTCCTTATTCATTGTTCGTATCCTATCTTGTAATACAGCTTTCAAATGTCGATACTTTTATGACAACACCTTGTATTTCTGACAAAAAATTAATGTTCCATTCATTGTCGTTCCTAATCTGGTGAAATACAGCTTCAATGTCCCGATTACTTAATGACACACCTGGTATTCATGACAAAAAATAAACTTTCCTATGCATTGTTCATTTCTATTTTGGTAAATACCAGCTTCAAACTCAGCACTTTTAGAACACACCTTTGTATTCTGAAAAAATTAACATTCCATTCATTTTCATTTCTATCTTGGTAAATACATCTTCAAATCTCGAATACTTTTTATGACACACCTTGTATTCTGACAAAAAATTCCATTAATGTTCATTTCATCTTACGTAAATACAGCTTGAAACTCAGGCACTTTTAAAGACACCTTGTAACTACCATAAATAAGGATGCTTTTACTGCTTGTCTCAGCGCTGTCGGTGGGGCATGAAATAAGTTGACTGTATCCGCCTGTAAGGGTTAAGACGCACCTCCGCCCACCACATCACTATGAGATAATTCTGACTCCTGAACTAATCCTCATATCCGCTAGGAGTATGTGTGTGTGTGTGTGTGTGTGTGTGTGTGTGTGTGAAAAGTACAAAAAAAAAGTCCTGAGTATAATCACCATATGTCTTAATCTTGATAAATATTCCTTTAAACTAATACATTTTTTTTCTTTTTCTTTTTTTCGACAGGTGTCCGCTAGCTTCAACTTAAAAAACGACAGGAAGAAGGAACAGAGAACCGTTTATCTTTTGGAGTAGAGGAGTTTTCACTGAGACGTTTCCGCTTCCGAAAAAAAAAGAAAAATGGCTTCGGATCAATCCCGGCACCAGCCATGCTACCGGCAAACTACCGAATATTACTCTCCGGAATTGAACGACGAAAAGGGCCATGCTTCGAATCCCAGCATAATCTACACAATCATTCTCATGATCAATCGGCCTTTTTCGGCAACACCGTCACTGTTTAAACAATCTAGGTACCGGTTGAAGACTGTTTACGACCCACTGTTTCTAATAGTTTGGCCGTTTTTGACATCCTCTCTTGCTGCATCGCGCTGCCGACCGAAATTCTCCCGAACTGCGCTTTCCATTCATGTTTCCTCGATGATCGCCTGCAAGACGCTGCGGTTCCTCTCTATTTCACCAACGGGTGTTCCAGCATTATCCTCCTTGGATTGCCATTCGACCGTACAAGAGGGTGTGCCGGCCTTCAAGAAACAGATCACGGTGCGAGAAGGCGAAGGTCATCTCCTTCGTCATCTCCAGCATCGGCATCGTGGTCAACGTCGCCGATTGCTGTACGCCGCCGGCAAAAGATGATCCCACGAGACGCGCATCCCGCCAACCATCAACGGCACCGACTGCTCCTCTCCCGACTCGGTGCGCCAACAACCAAATTTCCCCATCAATCCTACTTCGGCATCGTCCTTCCTCATCATCCATTCTCTTTCATGCCATGTTCCAATCCTGCTTACCCTGATGCTGTGGCTGGAGGTCAGAACCGCTGCTCGAACCCATCAACGGCGGCGGCGGGGGCAACCCGGACCGAGCGTGCCGATGGAGCTACCACAACACCACCCCGCCCTGGTCACGAGAAAGCCAGCAGCAAGACACTGAACGTACGAATCCTGACCGTTTGTTCTGTCACTCCTGCTCTTCATCCTCAGCTTATATCCCCTGCCCTCACCTGCAGGTCCGCCCGTACCATCATAAAATACGAGATCTCCATGAGTCCCTTGCCGAGCTTTTCTAACTTGCATTGGGCAATGAAGGTCTTATTTCTTGAGCATTCCCTCCAACCCGCTCATTTACGGCTATTGCAAACCGGCAGTTCGGCGACGAATTTTTAAGGCGCCTGTTCTCGCGTTAACCGCCAAGTCTCGCGAAGTCTTCAACAAAGGCCCTTCTTCCAAAAATCTGAATTCGTCTTCTTCGCCGGCAAAAATGCAGACGGACATATGCGGAGTGCAGCAGCGACTTGTGTCGAAGCGGGGTCAATGAACGTCACTATCCCCCCGACATCACCAAGGAATAAAATATAATAAAAAAAAAAAAAGAAACAGAAGGAATATTTTGGCTGAATTAAACATTTTTTTTTTAAAAAGACGGAGAAAAATTTAAGAAAGAAGATTATTTGATCTAATGAATATAATAATTAATAAAATAATAATAATAATAATAATAATAACTAGCAAGGGCTGTGGATATCACAGTATGATATTAATTATTACAAGTTTGATAATGTGTACTAAAGAGCTACTGCAAATAGTTCGATGTGTAAAAATCAAAAGTATGATAATGTTTTAACTCTCTCTCTCTCTCTCTCTCTCTCTCCTTCTCCTCTCTCTCTCTCTCTCTCTCCTCTCTTCTCTCTCTCGCTTTGTCTTCCTCTCCCCTTTCAATCTTCTCATTAGTTCAATGAAACAGATTAGCGTTATCGCTTCCCGCACTTAGTCCTCTCTCTCTCTCTCATCTCTCCCTCTCTCTTCTCTCTCTCTCCTCTCTCTCTCTATTATATTTTCTGTATAGCATGTCCTTTTGCCCCCTTTCCTTTCTTTATAATAAAAACGGATTTTATTATTTAAGTTGAGGTACAACACTTAATAAGAAATGAGAATTTGGCAGATATGCGATACAGATCCTCAAGGATTAAATTTCGATCTTGGGTGATTTGGACGGTCTCATTTTTTAACCCAGAGGGTGTTACAAATATATAAAGGTCGGAAGATAAGGAAGAAGATATAATAAACAATATATAGATAATAATACTAAAATAATAGTGCACTTGGAAGGTCCCAAAGGGATTGGAAAAGGGTTTAGAAAATATGTAAAATCTGGAAAATCAGAGGAAGATTGATACCATTCCAAGAAGCACTGCACTGCTGCAATCTGCCAGAAATACTCAGAAGATGTCCCTGGAGACCGTTTGAGGAGACTTGCTGTCACTCAGACCTTCCAGTGAAGACCATCAGCTGACATGATGTGAAAACTTAAAAAGGAGTAATAATAATAATAATGATATAATATATATTAATAATAATAAATATACAGATGTAGAAAAGTTATTCGTCTTCTTCAAGGAGAACTAAATAGGCAGGTCGCTACATTTTATATATCTTGTCCGCGTGAATAGTAGTTGCGGGTATTAATTCTGATTACCCTTTTTGTCATCCAATTATCTCCTGTATAACTTTAGTTTCTAATCTGAATCTAGGTCATTTTATCCGGTTTTGTTTCTTTGAGGTCAAAATTGTTGTCTGTCGTGGATCTACACGTCTTACTTCTGTCAGGCTAATCTAATTTTAACGAAATATTATTGAGCACTTTCCTGGATTAAATACCAATGCTACAACTGCGGAGAACATGGGAAAGTAGAAGTTGAAGAATATATATATATATATATTTTATAATATATATATATTATATATATAATATATAATATATTTATATATAAAAGATTTGAGTAATTTGGGCGCTTGAAAGCATTGTTTAAGTATGTTTATAATATATTAAATATTGAAGCAATTACAATGCGTGTAAAAAATAAAAAACACAAAGATGTTATTTTTTTGTCTTACTCGTTTCCAAAGAAAACTTTATCTTAGAGACGAAATATCAGAAATGATATTTCTGATATTCGTCTCTGAAGAATAAAGTTTTCCTTTTGAAATCGATAAGACAAAAATAACATTTTTTGTTTTTATTTTTACACGCATTGTAATTGCCTTCAAATTCTTAATAATATATATATATATAATATGATTGGAATAGAAAGTCTTTGTCCGATACAAAATAGCAATAGAAACTTTCCAGAACGTTTGGCAAGATGTGTGCACATAAGGGAGAACTTTTTGTATTGAACAACGACTTTCGTTCCAACCACACACACAACACACACACCACACCACCACACACACACACATATAAAATATATAAGTATATTATATATCTATATATATAATATATTATATAATTCGATGGATGTTTAATCTTCTATCATTTGGTTTCATGCTTAAACATAAAGCAATCGTCCAGGCCATTGCCTAATCACAGATATTGAGCATTCTCCCTTAAATACTGTATAAATTGGCTTTACTACTGTCTCACAATGAGATAGGGTTAACTATACAACGTGGTAATATTGTATATTATATAATATATTATATATATATTATATATATTATATATAGTAATATATATTTTTCTTCGTCATTCTAGTAGGATCAATAAAAGGGGTGGTGTGGGGCTAACTAAAACCAATGCCATGTAAACACTCTCTTACAGACTCTCACTCGCCATAATTGACTTTTTTGTGATTCCAATTTCTTCTCAAAGGAAATTGCTTCTCACGGTGTCCCATTTTTTAATCTTGTTCTTAGCTTAAATTTTTGAATTTTCAGAATGAAATTTAATTAGCAAGCGTCCCCGTCCGGTGATGTTATGTTTAGCAATGTAGTCCTCGCTGAAAAGTGAGTTCGATCCTCGCTGAATGCTCCATAAATTGTGACCGGTGGTCAAATCCTACCCGTAGGGTAAACAATCTATTTTTAAATGTTCATTCATTTTGCGCGGTTATTTAGACCCCACCTCGCTCTTTTTGTCCTAAATATAGAAATCTACTAAAACTTTACTTGAGTCTACCTTCCGGGCTTGATCTCAAGTCACGTGAAAGCACTGGTTCTCGCTAGATTCATGCGAAGTTAAAGCAGCGATTGAGCCTGTTTCAATAATTAGATGGTGACTAATTGGTGACCAATTGCTTTTAAGCAATAGCATGTACTGAAGCAACTGAGTCATTTTGTTTATTAAAAATGACTTGATCGGATTAAAATAACCCGAGAAAGGATTGATATGCCGTACAACAAAAACAGCCCAACCAACAATAAAGTTTCTCACCATTGCTTTCAACTATTCGATTAGAAAATAGAGAGTGGCCAAAAATAATGGGGGATCGTTTATAACTACTAAAGTAGAAATTGCCCACTTTATGATCATTTATACCTATTTTCTTGTTTCTTTAATAATGATTCCTAACAATAATGTTATGGTCAAGTCCGCACTGAAAGTCCGGTTCTTCACTAGATCACCGGAAGTTAAAGCAGCAATGAGCTTTGTTTCCAATACTTAATTGGGGTGACTACTAAGCACAGCAGCCTACTGTAAGCAATCGGAATCCTTTGTTTAGTAAAATGAATGTGTAAAAACGACCCTTTGTTTTTTTGGTGAAAATTTGGGATTAAAAAGTTTATTTGGTAAACTCATAAACCTCTGAAAAACATTAATTCTTTCTTTAACTTGTCTGTCTCTTTTTTTCTTTCTTTTATTTTCTTCTTTTTTTTCCTTCTTTTTCTTTCTTTGTTACTTAAGCAATAGCAGGTACTGTAAAGCAATCGGAAACCTTTATTTATCAAAAGGTTGTGTAATAAGGCGCCTTTTTTTTGGGGGGGGGGTCGTTTTTTTTTTTTTTTTTTTTGTGAAAAATAGATTCTTAAAAAGTCATTTGGGTAAGACTCCGTTAAATTTCTAAAACAATAATTATTTTTCTTTCTTTCTTTCTTCTTTCTATTCCTTTTTTTTCTTTCTGTCTCTCTTCTTTTTTCTTTCTTTTAATTCTTCTTTTTCTTTTCTTTGTTTTCTTTTTTTTTTCATGATACTTCCTGAATTTCTTGAAACCAAATGTTCGCCAAAATGGTTTTCTTTCTTTTAAACCAAAGACTTGCACTCCCTTTTTCTTTTTTCTTGAATAGAAATAAAAAAGTCC
>CM042178.1:16153080-16160580 GCA_023376005.1 Doryteuthis pealeii
AATAAACCATCATATTATAGAAAAAAAAAAAAAAATTTTAAAATCGACAGAGACAGACAGTATAAGGACAGGGAAGAAGGAAACCCGGAGAGAATGATGGAGAGACTTGGACTAAAACTTAGAGAGAGATAGACAGAGAGACGAGAGGGAAAGAGACATGTGTTGTGTGTGGACCAACAATAGAGAGAGACTAGACGAGAGACAGACAGATACATATAGACAGATGGAGAGTCGTGTGACTTAATTGCTTGTTACTTTCTATCTTATTTCTATCCACCATCTTTGATCGTCCAGTCGCCATGGATCTTAACTTCTTTCTACTTTGTCTGGTATTCTAACTTGTTGCTGCTTCGTTTTTTTTTTAACTAAGGACTTCTTATTAACGGCATTGTTTTTAAAGTCATGCATAATTAACCAACAAGACTTATAGTTACTTTGATCAAAGGTTTTATTTTAGCCCATGTTAATTTAATCGCGCGGACTGAGTCAACAGCCTTGACGGAGAGATATCATCCTCTCCGTTTGACGTCTGGCTGCAAACTGATTTACTTAACTAGTTCTCACGTGACTTGCGGATTTCCCGCCTTTGAGGTCAAAGTTCCCAATCTGTCTGTATTTTTTCCATTTTGGGCTCTTTGCATTCTCGCTATTCTGTGGCACTGGTTTCCCAGTCGGAGAGGGTCGGCACCCAATCAGTCGGCCTTTGGTCCATGGTGACGTCTGACATTGGTTCATAACCCTAGAGTCATCCAGTGCGAAGATATTAGGCTACGGCCCAAAGGCCAAAAAGGCTCTAGTTTTTGATTTAAATTGTAAAATTTTGGGGTGGGAAAAAAAAAAGCGGCCAAATGAATGCCTATAGACTCCTGAAATATCACACTATTTTTTTTTTCGTAAATGTTGCACATATTAAAGTTTTCCGTGGGTACCACCAATTTTCCCCGTGAAATTAACCCCGCCCTCTACTATATTTAAACATAATAAAACTTGCATAAAGGTTAATATTATCTTAAAAAATGTTTATTCACTCGAAAGAGAAGCATTAAACAAACTCCTAATGATTTGAAAAAAAATTTTTCGGCTTACAAAAATAATGCAAATTATAAACGAAAAACAATGTTTACATTTTTTTCACCGTTAAATCAATAGAAATTTAACGTAGCCAAAAACAAGTTAAAATTAAAATATACACATAGAACATTTATTTTCTGGTGTGTTTACATTACACGCTTGAAGCAGACATGTTGAGTGATAAACTCATGCTACGGTGATCGTGATTGGTTAATTTTTATCAGCAGTCAATGAAAGATGTATTCTGATTGGCTACTTCGTTGTACGCAGCTAACTAAAATTTTTAGCATCTAATTTGTGTATTAAAATATATATTATTAACTAACATGAAAAAACGGTAACTCAACCAAGATACAGATATGTTTCTCATGATTTTATACATATTTCTCTAAAAAATAATGCCCACCGCATATTTTTACAAGTTAAAAGTCATCTTTTTCGCCTTGGGAATGTAGCCTATATAGAGGTGTCTCATATAGCCCCCCAGACCATACGCTACCGCTATTCCGTGGCACTGGCTTCCCAGTCGGAGAGGGTCGGCACCCAATCAGTCGGCCTTTGGTCCATGGTGACGTCTGACATTGCTAAATAGATTATGCAACATTTTAAACTAGCATTTTGAGGTGTTTTTTTCTTCTATTGAAATTCAGTATATCATTAAGCAATTTCTATAACCAACTTCTCAATTTGCTAAACTAATGTAAAATATTTAAGTAAACGGAAGCGTATGCTGTTCAAATGAAGAGTTTGTGATATTGTAAAAAGTACCTGCTACCTATTACTTAAGCATACTATTTATTATATAGATATAGGTATAATATAAATAACTAATTCATATATCTAGATAATAAATTAGAATAATTTATAAATTATAGATAGAGAGAGAGTGGACCAACATAAAGAGAGAGAGAGACATATAGATAGAGAGAGAGTGGACCAACATAAAGAGAGACAGACATATAGATAGAGAGAGAGTGGACCAACATAAGAGAGAGCAGACATATAGATAGAGAGAGAGTGGACCAACATAAAGAGAGACAGACATATAGATTAGAGAGAGAGTGACCAACATAAAGAGAGACAGACATATAGATAGAGAGAGAGTGGACCAACATAAGAGAGACAGACATATAGATAGAGAGAGAGAGAGGTGGAACATAAAGAGAGAGACATATAGATAGAGAGAGAGTGGTCCAACATAAAGAGAGAGACAGACATATAGATAGAGAGAGAGTGACCAACATAAAGAGAGACAGACATATAGATAGAGAGAGAGTGACCAACATAGAGACAGACAGATAGATAGAGAGTGGACCAACATAAAGAGAGAGAGACATATAGATAGAGAGAGAGTGAACCAAACATAGAGACAGACAGATAGATAGAGAGTGGACCAACATAAAGAGAGAGAGAGACATATAGATAGAGAGAGAGTGGACCAACATAAAGAGAGACATATATATATAGAGAGAGAGAGAGTGGACTAACATAGAGAGAGACAGACAGATAGATAGAGAGAGAGAGAAGAAGAGTTTGTGATATTGTAAAAAGTACCTGCTACCTATTACTTAAGCATACTATTTATTATCTAGATATAGGTATAATATAAGTAACTAATCTATATATCTGGATAATAAACTAGAATAATTTATAAATTATCTAATTTTTTAAAATGTCATTGTTTCTATTAACTTTAACTTTTAACTTAACCAATCAAGTCATTTTAAGATTTGATAAAGATATACAGCTCATTCAACTGTGGCTTATGGAAATCTAATAGATTGCAATGGGGTTAGAATAATAATGGTTTAGAATGCTTTTATTTATTTTGTTATTGTCTAAAAGAACTTCAATATTATATATATATATATATATATATATATATATATATATAGTTATGTGGGTATATTAGGCAGAGTAGGTCACTAAGTGTGAGGGAGAAGGGTCAGAAAAAATATTAAAAAATCTTCACCCATAATTTGACTTTCTCCCCCTTTTTGCCTATGTTTCAAAATTTCACTCCTTACCCCTACCTTTCCCTTTCATCTAACCACTTCCCCAATCCCCTACAACTAACCAAACTTCCTCTTTTGACCCGTTTTCCCTCACACTCAGTGACCTACTCTGCCCTAACTCTCCCCTCCCCAACCACTCCCCTTTTATTACTCCCTTTTGCTGCTGCTTTGATCAAATTTCTCTCCAAGAAGGCTACCTACCTTTGCCCCTAACCTGTTTCTTTTACAATATCCCTCTCTACTTTCACCCTGCTTACTATCTCTATCTCTCTCCTCCTTCTGATTTCCTTCTCTTCCTCTCCATTGATTCCTGCTTGACTATTCAAAACCTCTTCTCACTAACACTTACCCACCCACTTGACCTCCTCTCCTATCCACCTCTTCCCACCACACTACCCCTTCTATAAAACACTTGTATGATAATTGATACTTCCTTAAAACGACTGATGATGCCGAGCTCAACGCTCTAGCGAAATATATCCTACACACTTTTGTCTGAGTTTTGTTCTTGCGTTCCTCACATCTCCACACACATACACACACATACACACACACACATATATATATATATATATATATATATATATATATATATATATATAATCAATGGTAATATTATGGTTTTATACTCATAACTTCATAAGTTTCATGGTAATCCAATCATCAGATGAGTTCAATGGTTGAGATCTTAAAAACCAGTACTAATAATAAGTACCACCTTATCAAAATATATATGGCAGATCAAAGAAAAAACGGGCAGAACACCTACAATAAAATGGGAAATAATTTTTTTAAAAAGCCCAGGCATACAAAGGCGGACAACGTAAATGCGATCTCTGCTTAGAAGAAAAGTTGTGTATATTACAAAATGCAAGCAATAACTTGTTAAATAAGAGAAGTGAACTCGTTTCGAAATGTAGGCATTTGAACAAATTTTTACTGTGTCACTTACCACCTGACCCTAATTGATCCCTGAATTTTCGCTCTCCTTTTATTTATTTTTTTTTTAAATTCATCTGAACACCGCGTGCATTAACACCAATGCAAGTTTGTTTGGTTATAATGTTTTTTAAATACAAATTTAACGTCATAACATTACATTACATCACGTGAACACGATCCACGTCACATAAACGTTAAACAAGCCACAGTTTAAAAAAAACAATTTTTAGCTTTAAATTTCCCATCGCGTGAAAACGCTTCATATAAACGCTAAAAAATTTAGTTTTTAACATCTCAATCATTTCACGACTGGTTTTTAAGATCTGAACCATTGAACTCATCTGATGATTGGATTACCATGAAACTTCAAGTTATGAGTGTGAAACCATAATATTACCATTGATTATAAATCTGCTCTGCTTTATTAGCATTGAGCACCTTTTCATGCAAATACTTTTCTCATTTTTTCATTCACTATTCATTATATATATATATATATATATATATATATATATATATTGCGTCTATTTTAATGCAAGTGGTTTTCCACCATCATGGTTGTTCTTTATCTCCCAATATCAACGATCGCGTTTTACCGCCATGTCATTACCATCTGCACTCAAAGAGAGAGAGAGAGAGAGAGAGAGAGAGAGAGAGAGAAAGAGAGAATAATGGCCGACATTCTTCGACATTTCGTTCCAATGTTGGCGAAACCATTTTCTTTGAAGTGACAGACTTTCACCGCCATTTTTCCTCCGCCTTTTTTTTAACATTCCTCAGCACACAACATGACCGTTTGTTGTGACGTCTTCCCGCCGAATTATCTCTGACGCTATCTCAAATGGAAATACATCGACTAAAAGGAAAAAACAAAGTCTCGTCCTGGTGAGACTAAGAGACGAGACTTTGTTGTAATAATATCCGTTGTCTCTGAATCACTCAAGATGAGTTTTGGATGCCTTATATAAACAAATAAGAATAAAGGAAATGATAAAGATAAATAATGTTAGCATATATATATATATATATATATATATATATATATGTGTGTGTGTGTGTGTGTGTGTGTGTGTCTAAATTTAAGGTATTCCAAAAGATTCTTTGAAAGTTATATATACTAGCAAATTAAAAAGACACCTCCGGGCGACGTAAAAATAAATTTTTGAAAGATATTGCCTGAGGGAATGGGAGCTGAAAATTCAATGTCATAGAGTGTGTACAATAAGTATGTAAAATCGTCAAATTTATTAAAGGAATAAAAAAAAGAAAGAAAGAAAGACAATTTGAAATGGAAACAGTTCTGATAACTTTAAATATATATTAAAATAAAACAAACTATATATAAATATATAACGTCGAAACATTGAAACAATGAGGATTGTCTAACGCTGTATGCTCACATTTTGAGTATATTTATTCTATGTTATGACGTTGGATCATGTGTTGGGTAATGTGACGTAAGCAGTGACGCAGTTTTTGTTACAGACAAAAAGAGAGCGAATCTCCATTATTAATTGATATATATATATATATATATATATATATATATATATATATATGTGTGTTGTGTGTATGTGTGTGTGTGTGTGAGTTGAATAATGGAAGGGAATCTGACAATTATGTTGAAAAATAAGAATATAATGTATACAAGGTCAAACCCTTGGTCGAAACACATGTTGGCATTCCAATAGATAGTTTTTATCCATACAACATTTCCTTTTCTTATATCTTTCAATATATATATATATATATATATATATATATATATATATATATATATATATATGGTAAAATATGAGGAATTAAAACACAAAACTCAGACAAAAATGTGTAGTATATTTCGCTGGAGTATTAAGCTGAAGACACAGAGTTCATTACTCCAGCAAAATATACTACACATTTTTGTCTGAGTTTTGTTCTTTCATTCCTCATATTTTACCTCATTCTGTCGGATTCATTCTAACCCCCTTTTCCTCATTATATATATATATATATATATATATATATATATATATATATAATATATATATATGAGAAGAAAATATATTAAAAATATAACAAAACACAGGATTTATGATCAGGAAACAATTTTTTTTTTTGTTATATTTTTAAAATATTTCTTCTCATATATGTCGGATTAATTTCCTCACCGTATTTCCATATACATATATATATATATATATAATATATATATATATTATATATAAACAACTCCTCCGCACAAGTAGGATGTGACACAAGGTATATTTCTTAAGCGGATACTATTTCTATGAATCTTTTAGATGTGGCTTGATAATTTGGATTATTCGGACTATTGTTGTAGATAAAAAATAAAGATAAGGACAATAGCCCGAATAATCCAAATAATGCAAATTCTTAAGCGGAGTTTAGCAGATTTGAATTCAGAGTTTTCCTTCTCCTAGACTGGTTACCTAGCCAAGATTAAAGAGTCCAGTCTTCCCTACTATTTATCCATATCTAGAGGTAGAGTAGTTGAATGCATACTTTCCCAAGGGTATTTGAGCAATGTGAAAACAGCCTCGTCCAGGATTTGAACTCGGGTCGGCGAGTCCTTTTGCTACGACTCTAACCATTACACTACGCACCTCCTCAATAATCAATTTAGCATTTTTGGTTATTGAGGAGCTCTTTTTGTAATGGTTATCGTCATAAGAAATGACACGAGTTTAAATCCTGTAAAGTTATGCAGGTGTGTGTATGTGTATATATGGATATATTTATTTATAGATTTGAAGGTGCGTGGCATAATGGTTAGAGTCGTAGGAAATGGACTCGTCGACCCGAGTTCAAATCCTAGACAATGCTGTTTGCATTTCACATTACGCTAATATCCTTGGGAAAGGAATGAATCCATATATTCTCCTTCCAGCTATAGTAGGGTAGACTGGGCTCTTTAACCTTGGGTAGGTAACCAGTCTAGGAGAAGGAAAACTCTGAATTCAAAAAATCCTGAGGTCAGTCGTTGATTGGGTTTGTGACATTCCTTGATGCATCAATTCTTTCCTATCGACTGTGCCAAAAAGTGCGGAATCGCCCAACACAAGCCTTCACCACTATAAACAAATCACTGTGTAGGTTGTTCACTGGATGAACCTAAATCGACGTGGGAGTCTAAAAAGATTATCGACAGGAAATTTCACCAATTGATGTTATACCCCAAATGCTTAACTTATCTTAACTAGCAAAATAAAAAACACCCTCCGGGCGATATAAGAATAGATTTTTGAAACATATAGCCTGAGGGGTGGGAGTAAAAAATTCAATGTCAGCGAGTTTGTACTCTAAGTAAGTAAAATCATCAAATTCATTAAAGGATTGAAAAATAAAACAATTTGAAATGTAAACTTTAAATATGTATTAAAATAAAACAAACTATATATAGATATATAATACTAGTCATGTATTTATTAAAACTTGTTTTAAAAAACAATGAGGACTGTCTAATGTTGCA
>CM042178.1:16165580-16270580 GCA_023376005.1 Doryteuthis pealeii
TCGTAACTCAATTTCCTCGTATATCAAATCAATTTTCCCATTGAAATAAACTGAAATGCCCTTAATCCGCTCCAGACTTTCCAAGTGGTACCTTCTCTTACGAGTTTAAATCGTTCCCATCGTAACTCAACTTCCTCGTATATCAAATCTATTTTCCCCATTGAAATAAACTGAAATGCTATTAATCTATTCCACAAAAAAAAGAAAAATCACTAATTTAAAAAAAAAAAGATCTTTGCAATATGAGACCTGGGAAAAGAAAAAACTTTTTACTGAAATTAAGACAAATGAAATAGAATGCTACCTTGACTAACGAGTGTAATTCGTTCTGCTCGTAACTCAGTTTCCTCGTATATCAAATCAATTTTCACCATTAAAATAAACTGAAATTCCATTAAACTTTTACAGAAAAAATTATGCATTTAAATTATTTAATTCATTCTATTGAAGGAAGTTTTTATGAAGTTATAATATTCCGCTACTAAATTTGTGTGTCTTATCTGTTATTAGTTTATTTACTGCTAAATAAAAAAAATTGAAAATAATGTAGACATCCTCTCAGTGTGATAAATCCATAATTTTTGCTGGGTAATATTTTATTACTGTGGTTTTTCTTCTTTTAATATTTTTTTTGTTATTTTGTTGTTTTCTTTTTGTTTTTTGTTGTTGTTTTTTGGTGTGTGAGAGAGGGCTGCTTTATTTTTTGAGGAGAGAGTATTCTATTGAATATTGAATTCGAAGGCAGTAGTTGTGTAATGGTTATCGTCATAGGAAATGGGCATGGTATCACGAGTTCAAATCCTGGACGAGGCTGGTTGAATTTCGCATAGCGCCAATACCCTTGGAAAATGTATGAATACAACTATTCTCCCTCCAGCTATGTGTAAATAGTGGAGCAGAATAGACTCTTTAACCTTGGTTATGCAAGATGACTGGGAGAAGGAAAACTCTGGATTCAAATCTCTTAAACACTGCTTAAGAATTAACCTCGTGTCACATCCTTAGGTGCGGAGAGGTTGGGGTTAATACATATTGAACATTGAATTCACTCGTCTAACTAAAATGATACTTAAAACTTCAACAGGTCGAAAGTATTTCCATTTATTTCCATTGACATCTTCTATAAATGTAAATTACCAGAGATTCGTCTGATTCAACAGTGAAAACGGTTTGGTTTGGTTTGCGGCATATCAGCCTCAGTGGTTCATTTAATGCCGACAAAGTTTTGAAATAAATTCATTCTTAATGGATACTCAATTTTTTCTATAAACTCATGTTTCTCTATTTAACCCATAGATGTGACCCCTAATCGGTACTACCACTC
This sequence comes from Doryteuthis pealeii, assembly GCA_023376005.1. NCBI lineage: Eukaryota > Metazoa > Mollusca > Cephalopoda > Myopsida > Loliginidae > Doryteuthis > Doryteuthis pealeii. The sequence goes on from CM042178.1 coordinate 16,166,905, forward strand.
CGGGTCAGAGTGGACCAGGGAGCAATGGTGATGAAGAGGTACTCCACAATCCCCAAACCTCCAGAACTTAAAACTTCAACATTTTTAAGGTATTTCCATTTTTCCCCATTGATAACATCTATGAATGTTCATTACCAGAGATTCCACCGATCCAACAGTGAAAACGGACAGTGGTTCCTCCGACTTTGACAGAGCACTCACCGAGTTTCAGATAATTGCGGGGATCACAAACAAGATGCCCGGTAAAAGCCCCGCATATCCGTCTTGCGCCCATTGGCGGTTGGGCTCATGACCCATGAGGTTATCGATTTGCCATTCGGACCTTTTATATCATCTCTATAGGGAAATTACACAATGGGCAGGGGGACATCATAAGAAGAAAAGAAAAGTTGGAGAGAAAAAGACTATTATATATATATATCTTATTATAATGGAGATTGTGTGTTTGTCTGTCTGTAACCGAAACTATATTACTATAAGAGTCTCAAATCCTTTTGTTATTTATCTCACATTATCCATGATTTTATTTTTATTTAAACCTCAATTATTGATAAAATTGTTTTACATCATTAAGACTGTTGACCATATCAACATATAAATAACATGCAATTGTATTTATATATACAACAAAATAGCAGTTTACAGTGTGAATGGAAGGCTAATTTGCATATTGATCTTAGAAATTTGATTTTAATGAATATATGCTTAGTATTATTGATTTCTAATTATCTGGTTCTATCTTATTAAATATAAGCAAACATCTCGGGGATAAATCTTAAAAGAAATCCATTAACAAGAAGAAATAACTGTCATTTTATTCTTTACTTTCTATTTTAACTAAATAGTTCAAATAGGAAAATTTACCAATGAAAGACGGGAGTAAGGGAAAATGATGGAAGAGTTAGTTTCAAAGTTGTTCTATTTTTCAATCATACCCCCTCTGTTCCAAATCTTTTTATCTGCATTCTTATTTAGTTTCATTAGCCTTTCTGATTTAAAATGTTGTTTTTTTATATTAAAACTTAAATACTTGCACCCGGAGGGTGCATATATTTGCTAGTATATATAAAGAGAGAGAGAGAGAAGGGAGATATTAACAAAGTGAGAGATGTGAACAGATTGATATATATATTATATATATATATATATATATATATATATTGAAGGATATGTGCTTAATTGAAGTCGTACCTAATTTTGAAAATTAATTAGTTAATAATTAATTAATTTAGGCGGGCATATATGTTCAAATGTAAGGCTAAACAAATCGAGAAAATGTCAATCCTGAATGTACATTTCGACCTATTAGGAGATTGACATTTTCTCGATTTGTTTAGCCTTACATTTGAACATATATGCCCGCCTATATTCATTAATTATTAACTAATTAATTTTCAAAATTAGGTATGACTGTAATTAAGCACATATCCTCCAAAAATTGTCGGCTTAAAGCCATATAAAAATAAACACATTTGTTTGATTAACTTAACCATATATATATATATATATATATATATATATATATATATATGTGTGTGTGTGTGTTCATATATATATATATATATATACTAGCAAAATACCCAGTGCATGACCGGACGAAAACATTTTTAGAAACACCAGGGTGTGTTCCTAAAAATTTTTTTTTTAAATCTCCGAACATGTGTGTATTACAGTGCTTGTTTATTTTAGGATTTTTTTTTTTTGTTTTTTTTTTAACATTGAAAATATTTTTTAAATGTAATCCTAAATTTTTGAGTGTTTTGAAACAATTTTATTTTTCTAAAAAAATGTTTGCACATAAAAAACCTAAATTTAATTATTAATTCCTTGTTGCATTAGAGTGGTAATAAATATTCCTTAATTTATTTTCTTTATCACTAAAAAAAGGTAATAATTAAAAGGAGCTAAGTATTAAACATGGGTCCTTATTTATTTAGGTCTGTCGACTGCGGCTGTAGAATATGCCGACTGCGCCTCTGTTGAAGAGTAAGTCTTCCTTCTAATTGGTCCTCCTGTATACCGTGGTTTGTGACCCATGATGCTTATGGACGGAATACAAGTGGCTGAGCAGTCCATGACATGCAACACTCCACTTTGACTGTTACTTAGGCTAGACGGGTGGTCACGTCGAGCCCGAGCACCTATATGGTTTTCACAACTGTATTGTTCTTATGGCAAACCTCCTTTCCCTTTTATCATATATGTGCTAAAAGGTGGTGACTGAGGGTCTTAGTGTCCTGGGTATGACATTAAAGTTCATCTAATGGTGAAGTTCTAATTCTGGAACTCTGGGAAGTGTGGAATACTCCTTCATTGCCATTTTGACCCAGAGTTGTAGTACCTGTTAGGGACCCATCTATGGGCTGAATAGATAAAAAAAAATGATTTGGGGGGGGGGGATGTCTTAAAAAATCCCGTATCGAAAATTCGAAAAATTTTCTGATATAATTATCCAGACTCTTATCTTTACAGAAAAAAGCTTAAAATAGTTTTTTATCTGTTCACTTTTTCAGATTTCATAAAATAAATTAAGAGGGGAGACATCGTAAAAAATATTTCCCCCAATATATTTTAAGAAAAAACCTATTGGAAACCTATTTTCATCAACAGATGAATAATTACCGACAATTTCGTAAAAATTCGACTATCAGTTGTTTTTTCATAGAATTGTTTAAAAAACCGGGGGTCATAACTTGTTTTTGGCTACGTTAAATTTCAATTGATTTAATGGTGCGAAAATGTAAACATTGTTTTCGTTCATAATTTTCGTTATTTCCGTAAGCTGAATTTTTTTTACAATTGTCAGCAGTTTTCTTTAATGTTTCTCCTTTTGAATGGACAAAAAAATTTTGAAGATAATATTAACCTTTATTCAAGTTTCATTTTGTTAAATATAGGGTGGGGGTAAATTTAACGCAGCAGATTGAACGTATCTAATAATATACTTTGTATTATACACCAATGCTCAGCAAGTGTTATGTTGTAAATAGAATACTGTTGTCTACCAAAAAAAGGTAACTCGTGAATGTTTTGAATGTTTTTCTATAACTTTTTCGTACGTAAGACAATTTTACATTCAGTCTTTAATTGCTTGTTGAGTTAGTAATAAAATGTAACCTTGTATTTTCTTTCTTTTTTGAACCCTACAACAAAACTAACAAAGAAGCCAATAACTAATCATCAGCTTATTTTTAGGTGGAATATTTCAAATTTCTTTATTTTATGAATAGTTTCTTTCGAAAAAGTTTTGAGTTTCAATGATTAAAAATGGATATATTTTATTCTAAGAAATAAAATGTTTAAAGAATGTCTGAAGCAAAATATTTTTTTAACTCGCTGTAAAAAAATAATTCAATGGATAAAAACACATACACATTACATATTTAGAAATATCATTTTATTTACTTTCGAACCAAATAAATATTTTAAAGATTTGACCATAATTACGTGAGAAATAACATTTGATTTTTCGTTAAAATTTAGTCTCTGAAAAAAATTATACTTCGTATTGTCGGCTGTCCGAAGCAAAATATTTTTTACCTTGTGTAAAAAATAATTCCATGGATAAAAAAAAAAAAACATACAAATTACATACCTAGAAAGATTATTTTATCTACTTTCGAACCAAATACACATTTTAAAGATTGGACTATAAATACGCGAGAAATTCCGAACTGAACGGCTTAGACTGCAATTTTGTTCACTAAAAGTAAACTAAACTTCTGGTATCGCTATAATAGAAAACAGGCGGCGAGCAATATGTTATTATCAGCAGCAGCTGGTATACGGCCAGTTCCGTAAATCTGTTGATATTGGTTTAATAAATCAATTATATCCCTTAATAAGTAAGAATCAATAACCAAATTTGGTGTGTTTCTTAGTTAGAAGGATATTGAGGTGTATACCAGATTTCGAATCTGAGTGACGTCTCTTTTCAAAGTTATACGTTGACACGTACATAATAAACTTCCTTTTATATATATAGATATAGATGTATATATATAATAAATATCTATATGATCATATATACATACATATGTTCTTATATATATAGAAATGTGTTCATATATATATATATATATATGTGTGTGTGTGTGTGTGTGTGTGTGTGTGTTTGTGTATGTATGCATGAATGTTCACACACACACACGCACACACACACACACACACACACATTATATATATATATATATATATATATATATATATATATATATATATATATATAATTCATTTTAGCGAATATTGAGAACGCCGGTCGACAGAAACTTTTTGATGCCTTGTCAAAATTGTCTGGCGTAGAAAATGGAGAAATCCTTTGCCATTAGATCTGAATTTGATGGAACTGAGCAACAAGGGATTCGATATTGCGCATGCGCGAGCCGGAAATAGAAACAAGGAAACGTTCAAGAGTGTGCTTGAAAGAAAGAAAGAAAGAAAGAAAGAAAGAAAGAAAGAAAGAAAAGAAAAAATAGAAAGAAAGAAAGAAAGAAAGAAAGAAAAGAAAGAAAGAAAGAAAGAAAGAAAGGGATCTTAAAATTTAAAGAAAGAAAGAGAGAAATATAGTGAATTCAAAAAGGAAAAAGAAAGAAAGAAAGAAAGGAAGGAAGTTTGAAAAGAAAGAAGAAAGAAAGAAGGAACTTAAAAAAGAAAGAAGAAAGAAAAAAAAGAAAAAAAGAAAAAAAGAAAGAAAAGGATCTTAAAATTCAAAGAAAGAAAGAGAAATATAGTGAATTCAAAAAGGAAAAAGAAAGAAAGAAAGGAAGTTTGAAAAGAAAGAAAGAAAGAAAGAAAGAAAGTTTAAAAAGAAAGTAAGAAAAAAGAAAGAAAGAAAGGAAACTTAAAAAGAAAGAAAGAAAGAAAGAAAGGAAACTTAAAAAGAAAGAAAGAAAGAAACGAAACGAAACTTAAAAAGAAAGAAAGAAAAAAAGAAAGAAAAGGTACTTAAAATTCAAAGAAAGAAAGAGAGAAAGAAAAAAGATAGATAAGCCAAAAAGGAAAAAGAAAGAAAGAATGGAACTCTAATAAGAAAGAAAGAAAGAAAGAAAGAAAGAAAGAAACCTGGACCTGGGTGGATTGTGTGATAGGGGGCAAGTGGTCGAACAGCTGCTTTCTTGTAGTGTGCTGCTTCCATGATTCGTTCAAGACAGCATGCAGCATCTTTGTGTCGCTCCCATTTGTCTTTTTCCATTAAGAGCTTCATTAGAGTCCAAGTGGTGCAACTGTACAGTAGCACTGATACACTCTTCATTATTACTATTATTTATTTGCTAGTTTCAATCCATCTTATTATTGTTGCTTTTTATCCCAACACTCTGGCTAGATACATTCTTCATTATTACTATTATTTTATTACTAGTTTCGTTGCTTTTTATCCAACACTCTGCCTTTTTATCCCACACTCTGGCTAGATACACTCTTCATTATTACTATTATTTTATTACTAGTTTCAATCCATCTTATTATTGTTGCTTTTTATCCCAACACTCTGGCTAGATACACTCTTCATTATTACTATTATTTTATTACTAGTTTCAATCCATTCTTATTATTGTTGCTTTTTATCCCAACACTCTGGCTAGATACACTCTTCATATTTATTATTATTTTATTAATAGTTTCAATCCATCTTATTATTGTTGCTTTTTATCCCAACACTCTGGCTAGATACACTCTTTATCCGATTAATATCTATCTATCTATCTATCTATCTACAACCTGTTCCAATCTATCTATCCATCTTCTTCTTCTTCTTCTTCTTCTTCTTCTTCTTCTTCTTCTTCTTCTTCTGATCGTGACATAATCGGATTGTTGGAATGTCGGAATGTAAGAATATTGGAATGTTGAATTCTCCAACATTCCAGCTGGTATAATCCGTAGACCTGTCACGCGGCCACGTCATTCATCATACAGAGAGAGAGAGAGAGGGAGAGAGAGAGCGAGAGAGGGGGAGATAGCGAGAGATAGAGAGAGACGCTTTTATTTACTCCCCCACCCTTTCCTTGATTCTCTTCCGAAATGCCAGCTCCCATCTCCACCCCCACCTCGTTAAATACCTGCGTTCAATCCTCCTTCTTGCAACAGACTTCATCATAGACACACCAATGAGAAGATGGCAAATATTCGGAAATAGACACACACCATTTTGCCATTTTCGGGCGCATTTTTCGCATCTTCCACCCATCGAACACTGGCATTAAAATATTCGCCCTTTACAAAGACACACCTTCTTTCTTTCACTCTTTCTTTCTTTCTTTCACTCTTTCTTTCTTTTCTTTCTTTTCTTCTTTCTTTCTTTCTTTATTTCTCTGTCACCAAACTCTCTATTCATTTTTTCTTTCTTTCTTTCTTTCTTTCTTTCTTTCTTTCTTTCTTTCTTTCTTTCTTTCTTTCTTTCTTTCTTTGTTTGTCACCAACCTCTCTATTCCTTCTTTCTTTCTTTCACTCTTTCTTTTTCTTTCTTTTTTTTCTTTCTTTCTTTCTTTCTTTCTTTCTTTCTTTCTTTCTTTGTCTTTCTTTCTTTCTTTCTTTCTTTCTTTTTTCTTTCTTTCTGTCTTTCTTTCTTTGTTTGTCATTCTCTATTCTTTCTTTCTTTCTTTCACTCTTTCTTCTTTCTTTCTTTTCTTTTCTTTTTCTTCTTTCCTTTCTTTCTGTCTTTCTTTCTTTGTTTGTCACCAACCTTCTCTTCTTTCTTTCTTTCACTCTTTTTTTCTTTCTTTCTTTCTTTCTTTCTTTCTTTCTTTCTTTTTCTTTCTGTCACCAACCTCTCTTCTTTCTTTCTTTCTTTCTTTCTTTCTTTCTTTCTTTCTTTCTTTCTTTCTTTCTTTCTTTCTTTCTTTCTTTCTTTCTTTCTTTCTTTCTTTCTTTCTTTCACTCTTTCTTTTTTTTCTTTCTTTTTTCTTTCTTTCTTTCTTCTTTCTGTCTTTCTTTCTTTCTTTGTCACCAACCTCTCTATTTTTCTTTCTTTTCTTTATTCTTTCTTTCACTCTTTCTTTCTTTGTCACTAATTCGTTAAATAACAACCTGTTCATCATCATGTTTGCTGCCCATTCATCCCGTAAATAAAATTTAAAAAAAACAACAACTCATCTCTTTCTTCTATGCATAATCTCGTGAGACTTGTAACGGATCAGGATGATTGCGTGAGATTTGAGATTTTGTTCTCCAGATTAAAATGGCGGTTTCCCTCAAGATTATATTTACGGTCGTCACAGCATTTTTAGTTTAGAAAACAAAAGATCGTCTGTATAATCTCGTCTGGAATTCCGTGTTGGCGGGAAGAACTGTTATTGAGACAACATGGTTTTCATTAGAGTACACACTTCAATGTTATGTATACTAGCAAATATATGCACCTTCCGGGTGCAAATATTTAAGATTTAATGTTATAAAATATAGGCAAATGAAACTAAATAAGAATGTGGATAAAATATATTTGAAACAGAGGAAGGTATAATCGAAAAATAGAACTGAAACTTACTCTTCCTTCACTCCCGTCTCTCATTTAACTATTTAGTTAAACTAGGAAGTAAAGAATGAAATTAAAGTTATTTCTTCTTGTTAATGGATTTCTTTTAAGATTTATTCCCGAGATGTTTGCTCATATTCATTAACATAAAACCAAACAATTAGAAATCAATAATACTAAGCACATATTTATTAAAATCAAATTTTTCATATCAATATGCAAATTAGTCTTCCTGTTCACACAGTAAACGGCAATTTTGTTGTATATATAAAAACAATGGCATGTAGACCTGGCCAACGGGCTGGTGTTCCAGTGGCTTCGGCCCTGGATCTTTACAAGTTAATAGCGTCGATCCCAGGGGGCTATCACCCCATGCAATACCTGCCCCCTTGATTTAAAGGGGCAGGGCTGGGTTTATTGTTCAGCACCAGAGGCGCCCCCCCCCCCGGAGGGGAATGCCGACGGGATCGACGCAATTTTTCACCCGCCACCCATGAGCTTCGGTTTGTGGGTGATCTCACGTTAATAGGGCCTTGTGCTTAACCCGTACAAGTGGGGTACGAAGTAAATAAAATGTAGATATGTCCAACATATCTAACTCCGGTTTCGACCGGGGGTCCACTGGCTTCGCCCCTGGACCTTACAAGCTAACATCGTTGATCTCAGGGGCCATTCCCCCAGGCAACACCTGCCACCTTGATTTAAAATGGACAGGGCTGAGGTTTTTTCCCAGTGCTTGAGGCGCCCCTTTGAGGTGGAATACCGACGGGATCAACGCATTTTATGCACTCACCACCCATGAGCCTCGGCTTGTGGGTGGTTCCACATTAATAGGACCTTGTGCCTAACCCGTACACGTGGGGTACGTAGTAAATATCCTCGTATGTGGATATGGTCAACAGTATTAATAATGTAAAACAATTTTATTAATTATTGAGGTTTAAATAAAAAAATAAAATCATGGAGAATGTGACGTTAATAACTAGGAGAATTGTGACTTGAGTAGGAACATAGTTTCGGTTACAGACATAAAAACACACAATATCCATTATAATAAGATATATATATATATATATATATATATATATATATATATATATATATATATATAATGAGGGTTCCATTTGTCAATGGTCCCTTTAAATATATTTTATCTAATAACTAATTTTTCCGTTACATTGACGACACGTTATTCATTTACCCAAAAACTGTAATAATTTAACTTATATCATTGACAAACTAAATGATGTGGAACACAACATTAAATTTACTCATGAATAGAACAAAACCACACCCTACCGTTTTTAGACACACTTATTATAAACAATAATAACATTTTAGAATTAAAAGTTTATCATATATATACATATGTGTGTGTGTGTGTGTGTGTGTGTGTGTCTGTGTGTGTGTGTGTGTGTGTGTGTGTGTGTGTGTGTGTGTGTGTGTGTGTGTGTGTGTGTGTGTGTAAATATAAGAAAAATGAAATGGAATATGTTACTTTTGTTTTTAAAATTATAATTTTATCTTATTATTGTACATCAAATCGTATTTCTGTTCAATAATCGGGTGGCATTTATGCTTCTTGGAGCACCCTTGAGTGGGGTAACGATTTGAACTCCGAAATCACATTTGAATACTTGGGAAATCATCTGAAGATGACTTATTTTAAGCTAATTTTTTTTTAAAAAAGCATCTGAAAACCGGAGGTTACTGAGGCCGAAACATTGTGTTTATACACAATAAAGTTGAGGACAACAGTCCTAAATATCAAATATCAAACTTCATTTCATAAATACATATAAGTATAGATAATATAAGTCATTAACCAATTTGATTTTTTGGCTAGTTTGGAACAAATTACCTAATCAGATCAAAAAGAGCAAAGCGTATAAAATTTTAGCATTACTTTTTGACTCACAGTCGTATATATATATATATATATATAGAGTCATCCACAGACACGTGTTTCGACTTATCAAGTCTCTTCAGTGTGGCTAGACATTTGTAAGCTACCTACAGCCGGAATTGAAATCCGATCGGTTGAGTGTCAGTCCGACATCTTAACCATCAAGCTGTCTTCACTTACAGAATGTGAAGGGGATTTTAACTGTTTATATACACACATTGCTTTGTGTGTAAAGGCCGTCATAGAGTGCTCCATCCCTTATACAGGAGAGCGTTGCGTTTACGCTTGAGTTGGCGGCCCTCAGCGAAAATCCCCTCCACAGTGCTCAACCCTATGGGGATGGGGAGCATATATATATATATATATATATATATATATATATATATATATGAATATTCTTGCAAGAGAGCTCAATGCATTACTATTGTATCATTTCATATTTACAATTCCATATAGAGGAAAAAATTAACAACCAATCATTTGCTTATCATGAATTAATCTGTTTCAACTGGCACATTTTAATATATATAAATAAATAAATAAATAAATGTGTGTGTGTGTGTGTGTGTGTGTGTGTGTGTGTGTGTGTGTGTGTAGATGTAGATGTAAATATATAAGATAAAATAATTTAAAAAATGTTCTAAAAACATCCATTTTGTGGACCTTCTTTTATATATATATATATATATATATATATATATATATATATATATATATATATATATCCTGACCGAATGTATGGAGCACCACTAGTAATGGTTTGTTAGTCTCGCTTAATTTTAAGATTAATTTGTATGATTTTAGAAAACAAAAGGGGGAAGAAGAAGAATTTAACTCTTTGCTCACCAAATTTCCCCACGGTTGTACCAAATTTTGTTGGTATTTTTTTACCTGTTAGATGGGATATTTCAAAGTTCACTATCTATTCACCTCAGAACTCATTCTATTCAAATAAAATCCTATTATTATTGTAATCTGAGTCCTTCTGCTCAGTTATATTAAAACTAACCAAATATCAAGAAAATTTGTATTTTTTCACCTGTATGATGGGATATTTCAAAGTTCACTATCTATTCACATCAAACTCATTCTATTCAAATAGAGTCCTATTATTATTGTAATCTGAGTCCTTTCTGTTCAATTATAATGAACTATACATCAGTTTTTGTACTCTGTTTGGGCAGTAGTGGAAGAGTTGTTGTAAGAGGTTTAACTCTTTTCCTACCAAATTTTCCTTACGGCTGCACCAAATTTTATTGGTATTTTTACCTATATGATGGGATATTTCAAAGTTCACTATCTATTCACCTCAGAACTCATTCTATTCAAATAATGTCCAATTATAATCTGAGTCCTTCTTCTCAATTATAATGAACTAGGATAGGTAGGATCGTGTGATGGGAGAGCCATTGTGAGCGGCTTAAAGTAGGTAAAGAGTTCATGTCCATTATAGAAAATCTTTGGTTCTGTTTCGACCAGAGTCACAAGACAAGGATACTTTTTTTAATAATTTAGTTGGATAGTCCGCGTTGGGAAAACTTTTTCCCGGAAGCTCGAAGCGCATATATCCAAGGAAGTAATGGGCAATTAAACAGACGAGTTACAGCCCTTGGGTAGTGGTGAGCCGGACTTGGCCTGACCGGGCTGGATTACCCCATCTCCCCACCTGTCCACTGTGGTCAGACAAAACATAGACAGCAGTTATTTGACTGTTGACCGGAATGGGATAATTATGATAGACAGGGAACGGCACCCAGGGTCCATGTGGTGAGGTGTCACACTCCTCCTCCTCTCCCGCCTTCACCCTCGATGGGGAAGAACAGAAAATAAAGAAACCGAGTATATTCTTGGAATTCCTATTTGTTTCTTCTGGGTTTTTTCCTTGTGGAAACAATCATAAATTGGGGGAAAAACATCGGTTATCAAGCGAGACTGGGAGACTGCGACGAAAGATTGCCACATTGTTTTATGCGTCCCTCTTTTTAAGAAAATTTCTAATATGTGTATGTATCATTTATCAGTATGGTTAAATTTTAGTCGTTGGCACAATTCACAGGGGACCTCCGCCCTGCCACCCCCACACGCACACTCAGGTGTGCCTTCACTTAGTGACACTTGGGGTGACCAAATGTCTTGCAGAGTGAACATGCTCTACGGCTAATTGTCTTTTCTGGTGTTTTTTTTGTTAACCAGAAAAATTATATACAAATATACAATGTTATAAAACAATAAACAGATAAAAGCAAATAAACAATAAATAAATAAAACAATTATATTTTATTTTGAGGGTCAGACAAGAAAGTGAAAGTAGTTTTGACTGGGCCATTTTTCCTAATGGTACTTACTAAGTTACTAGCGTCTACTGGCAGACACAAAAGGAAGTTACTATCAGAAGATAGACAAGCAAACTTTCCAATTGTTGATATAGAACAGGGGTGTAAACATATAAAAAAAACAATAAATAGATAAATAAATGAAACAATTTTATTTATTTTAATGTCAAGTAAGAAATTGAATTGGCCGCTTTTCCTTTTATAAAGTTGCTCACTAAGCCACCTAGTGCCTACTGGCAGACATGGTAGATAATTAATATCTGAGGATAGATAAACAAACTCTTCTCAATTGTTGGTATAGAACAGAAGTGTACAACCTTTTTGAAAAGAGGGCCAAATTTGATAAAGTGAACATGACCTGGGGACAATGATTCTTTCTGATGTTTTTTTAACGACAAAATTATAGGCAAATATACATTGTTAGGAAACAATAAACATACATGAAAAATAATTAAACCACAAATAAATAAAAAAATTATATGTACTAGCAAATATATGCACCCTCCGGGTGCAAGTATATATGTTTTGATATAATAAAATATCATATTAAATTAGAAAGGCTAATGAAACTGACTAAGAATGCAGATAAAAAGATCTGCAACAGAGGGGGTATAATCGAAAAATAGAACAACTTTGAAACTAACTATTCCATCATTTTCCATTACTCCCCTTTTCATTGGTAAATTTTCCTAATTTGACTATTTAGTTAAAGGAAGTAAAGATAATATTACAGTTATTTCTTCTTGTAAATAAATTTCTTTTAAGATTTATCCACGAGATTTTTGTTTATATTTCTTAAGATAAAACAAACAATTAGAAATCAATAATACCAAGCACATATTTATTAAAATAAAATTTTAAATATCAATATGCAAATTAGCCTTCTAGTTCAAACTGTAAACCGCTATTTTGTTGTACATATAAATACAATTGCATGTTATTAGTACGTAGATATGGTCAACAGTATTAATAATGTAAAACAATTTTTATTATATAACTGAAGGTTTAAAAGATGAAATCATGGAATTTGACGTAAATAATTAAGGGAATTTGACTTGAGTAGTAATATAGTTTCGGTTACAGACAGAAAAACACACAATCTCCATTATAATAAGATTTTATGGGTCAGGTAAAAAAATGAAAGAGAGTTTGACTTGGCCGTTTCTCCTTTTATAATGTTGCTCACTAAGCCACCTAGTGCCTAATAACCGACTGTAGATAACTAATATCAGAGGATAGACAACAAACTCTTCCCAATTGTTGATATAGAACGGGGGTGTCAAAACATTTTGAAAAAAAAGTGCCAAATTTGATAAAATGAAGATGCATGGAGGCCAATGGTTTTTTTCTTATTTTATAATCAGAAAATAGTATGTAAATATATTCTGTTATAAAACAATAAATAGATATAAAAATCTAATTAAAGAATAAATAAATTAATAAAACAATCATATTTACTAGCAAGGCCTGTGGTTATACCACAGTGTGATAATTCAATTAGTGTTTAATTGTTTTTTTATCTGTTTATTGTTTATAAGCCTCATGAATTATCTGCTTAACAATTTTAATAAAGTTTGATAAAGTGAACATACCTTACGGCCAATAGTCTTTTCTGATGTTTTCTAACGACAAAATTATATGCAAATATACACTGTTGTAAAACAATATATATATATATATATAATATATATATATATATATATATATATATATATATATATATAAGAAAATTTGAAAACACAAGTATTCCGAAATTGGGATGAATTTAATAATCGCTGTTTAAAACATTTCGGTTACATTGAACCTTCATCAGGATGTCTCTTGGGGTGAAGAAAATGATGGATGTTTTTATATGTGACAGGAGATGAAAATCTTTTTAGTTATGTCACATATAAAAATATCTATCATTTTCTTCACCCCAAGAGACATCCTGATGAAGGTTCAATGTAACCGAAATGTTTTAAACATCGATTATTAAATTCATCCCAATTTCGGAATACTTGTGTTTTCAAATTTTCTTTATATTGTCGGATTTAATTTCCATATTTACTCCCATACATATATATATATATATATATATATATATATATATATATATATATATATATATATATGTTGTTCTGGTTCCAACGGGATAACAGAAAAAATTACAGAAACACGGACAACCTATGTAATATATATATATATTATATATATATATATATATATATATATATATATATATATATATGTATTGATCAAAGCCTGAAGAAGATACCAGAATATCTGAAACACGTGTTGCGTATGTAAAATAAAAAGAATAAAACATTTTTCTGAGAACAATACATTTTGCGGACCTTCTTCTCTTTATATATATATATATATATATATATATATATATATATATTATATATATAAAACAGTTAAACAATAAATAAATAAATAAAACAATTTTATGTAAAGGTCAAATAAGAAAATAAGAGTTTGACTTGGCCGCTTTTCCTTTTATAATGCTACCCACTAAGCCACCAAGTGTCTACTAGCAGACACGGTAGGTAATTACAATCCGAGGATAGACAAACTCTTCCCAATTGTTTATATAGAACAGAGGTGTCTAAACCTTTTGCAAATTTGATAAAGTGAACATACCCAAAGGCCAATGATACTTTTCTGATGTTTTTAACGACAAAATTATGTGCAAATATACACTATTATAAAACAATAAACAGATAAAAAGCAAATAAACAGTAAATAAATGACGCAATTAGATTTATTTTAGGAGTCCCATCGAGAACAAGCACCAAAAGGATTAATTAAATTTGTTTGCTTTTATCAAACTACACATATATGTACGCACACATACATTTATATGTATACATATATGGTCATATACACAACTCCCAAGAACCCTCCCTCACATATATAAGTGCATTCAAAAAATAACCCACCTCAAAGAGGTTCTTTCACGGAACAGAATGACTTGCTACTACTAACACACTCCTCTACCCGGAATTTAATAGCATGTCAAACCCTCAAAATTACTTTAATTTTTAGAGTTCTTCTATAATGCTCCCTTTCAAAAAATCTAAAAACAATCTCTTGAAATAAGAAATTTATATAATATGGTTAACGCCTGAAGAAGATACCAGAAGATCTGAAACACGTGTCGCAAATTTAAAATAATAGTAACAAATTTAAAAAAAAACATAATCCATTTTGCGGACCTTCTTTTTTATTAAATATTTAATTTTCTCCCGTTGGAGCCATAACAACGCATTTATATATTAAGATCCACAGACACGTGTTTCGAGGTTTATCTCTCATCAGTGTGGCTACACTTTAACAGCTACCTCTGGCCGGGTTTGAAACCTGAATGAATTTTCGTTCGTCAAGTCTCTTACCCATGCGGCCAGTAGCGGCTGTGAAATATAGGAGAATATTTAATTGATACATTTCTAAGCGGAAATGAATTCACTAGAGTCCTCGAACTTTGTAAACAAAGTGAGGGTTAGCTACACGCAAGAACGGTGAATTTTACAATTAAATCCCTATTTAGAGAACTCAAGCAAATTGGGAGTATATATTAATAAATAAGTTATCTACAGACACATGTTTCGAGGTTTACCTCGCATCAGTGTGGCTGCTACCCCTAACAGCTTCCCCTCAGGAAAACATAACAGAAGATTTAGATTTTTAGCTTTATAGACTATTTCAGGGAACCGAGAGGAGTTATATAGTTGTTCCCATCCTCAGATGCAAAATGAGGATTCCTCTATTATTCTTAAGTCAGTTGAAAACAGTTTTACTCTGTACACAGTTTTTTTTTTGTTTGTTTGTTTTTTTGGGGGTGCACAGGATATGAACCCCCCGTTCATGTCCTGTGTTCCTCTGTATAGACCACTCCTAAAGGTAATTTAACTGTCGGTCATAAATTAACATTTTCTCCAGCTGATCGTCTGTTGTTGGTCGTTTTTTAAGAGCCACTGTTAAATCAATTATTCCAAATTCCAGATAAGACGTGCATACAAATCAAACGAAAACAAAGCAAAAATGTGTGACGTTTTCAACTTGTCTGGCGATTTTATGCATTTTGGCCCAAATTGACCGGGGTGAGTTGGCACAGTGTCCGGTTTGACACTGTTCTAGTGGGCCATAAATAATACATTATATGACTGAAGCCGCAGGCTATAATTGGCCTGCTAGCCAGACTTTATTGGAATCTATGTGTGTGTGAGCGCATACTTGTGTATGTTTGTGTGTGTGTGTGTGTGTGTGTACTCTAGCTTAATTCACGGGATTGTGCGCAAGTGCGTGATTATATAAGTGCGTGATCGTTCTCGAAACAGTGCAGTGTCCGGTTTGACACTGTTCTAGCGGACCATAAATAATACATTATATGGCCGAAGCCGCGGGCCAATCATGGCAAGCAGGCCAGACTTTAGACATACCTGGTGTGTCTAATTCACAGTTAAACCCCTTCCCCATAAAGTCGTGCCTTCACTTGTACTCCTTCTTTGATCAGATTACTTGGTTGGTTGCTCTCTCTCTCTCTCTCTCTCTCTCTCTCTCTCTCTCTCTCTCTCTCTCTCTCTCTCTCTCTCTCTCTTCTCTCTCTTCACGTAGTCTACACTTTCTATTCTCCAGAGTCTTATCTATTTTAGTTTTTACGTTAATTCTAATAGAAATATTTTGTGCCGCCGTTAATAGACATTGTTTCGTTTTTTAGGTTTCCTCTTCGTAGCCCTGTCCAGGTCACCTCGAGCGCAACTTCCTCCGTCTAAAACGTCCTCATAGTTGGATTCTTTTTTTTTTTTTTTACATTTTTTCTTGTATATATAAATTTTAATGCCACCTTTGAACTTTCTTGACCGTTTCACTTTCGTTTGTTCTTGGATTCGGTAAAGAAGAACAGTTTTCTCGTTTATTCCTACCATAAAATAAACTGAACCCTCATTTTATGTCAGTGTTTTTGCAATAAATGTTTTATTTTTTTTGCACCCGTTATTTTACAGTACTAAATATATTTCCTTTATTTATTTAATATTCACTTCAATGTGTATATTCTAAAAGCTTTTATTTTGTGAGAATGGTTACTTTTAAAGTGGGGGTTCGTTTTTACACTTCAACTTTTTACTCGTAAATTCCTACCATAAAATGTCCAAGCCTAATTTTATGGTAGGAATTTACGAGTAACAAGTTGAATATTACCTTTTGTTGTTGTTATTTCTTTTCTTTTTGGCTTTGGTACTCTAAAATAAAAACGTCAGATTTTAATCATCGTCGACGAAAAAACAAAAATACGGTCATAAAGGAGGATCCAATTTATGCCTAAATTGTAAAACGAGCCTTTAAAACTAAAACTTTTAGAATTTACACATTGAAGTGAATATTAAAATAAATAAATAAGATATATTTAGTATTTACGGACATAAAATGAGGATTCAGTTTATTTTATGGTAGGAATTTACGAGCAAATAGTTCTTTTTTACCTTGGATTCTTATTTGTTTTTTGTTTTTTTTTATTTTGTTTTGTTTTTATTTTGAGCTGTGTTCAGTTAATTGTTATACCTTAGAAAAATAAAACCTTTAAGCGATAAGTGGGATTGAAAAATGCTTTATTGTGAACTAGAAACGGCTACCCGGCGTCGCGTGGGCAGAGTGGGGATTTTTTAAAGTTAGTCCCGCAGATCCATTATTACTGAATCATGATTTGGATCCTCGCAGGATGCCCCATTAAAATCCCTATGTAAAAAAAAAGTCCTTGCGTTGATCCAGAAACTCTGAAAAGAAAAATTAATGTCTACTATTCAAAATATTAAATGCAAAAAAAGAAGTCTATGCTGTTATCATTTAAATTTTATTTTTTAATTATCTTCACGAATAAAAGTAATAGTATTTGATAATTCGCTTGAAGCATTGTTAAGTATATTATTATTTATTTATGTTAAGAAAGCAATTACAATGCGTATAAAAATAAAATAATGTTCAGTCTTATCGATTTCAAAGTAACTTTATCATCAGAGACATTTTAATATAAATACCAGGTAAATATATATACACATTGAATATCACCAGGGCTTGATTTTTTAGCAAAAATAATTTTATTTATTATTTATTTATGTTTGGAAAGCAATTACAATGCGTATAAAAATAAAATAATGTTCACTCTTATCGATTTCAAAGTAACTTTATCATCAGAGACATTTTAATATAAATACCAGGTAAATATATATACACATTGAATATCACCAGGGCTTGATTTTTTAGCAAAAATATATATATTTTTTTTATTTATGTTAGGAAAGCAATTACAATGCATATAAAATAAAATGATGTTCAGTCTTATTGATTTCAAAGAAACTTTATCATTTTCTGAAAATGTCTCTGATGATAAAGTTACTTTGAAATCGATAAAAGTGAACATTATTTTATTTTTATACGCATTGTAATTGCTTTCCAAACATAAATAAATAATAAATAAAATTATTTTTGCTCAAAAATCAAGCCCTGGTGATATTCAATGTGTATATATATTTACCTGGTATTTATATTAAAATGTCTCTGATGATAAAGTTACTTTGAAATCGATAAGAGTGAACATTATTTTATTTTTATACGCATTGTAATTGCTTTCCAAACATAAATAAATAATAAATAAAATTATTTTTGCTAAAAAATCAAGCCCTGGTGATATTCAATGTGTATATATATTTAACTGGTATTTATATTAAAATGTCTCTGAAGATAAAGTTACTTTGAAATCGATAAGAGTGAACATTATTTTATTTTTATACGCATTGTAATTGCTTTCCAAACATAAATAAATAATAAATAAAATTATTTTTGCTCAAAAATCAAGCCCTGGTGATATTCAATGTGTATATATATTTACTTTGTCGTTAATTGTTTTACTTTTGAAGTTTTCTCCGGACATACACATATACACAACTGCCCTTTATATACGTATAGATTAAGCATATCATTTAAAATTCAATTGAAAGTTTTACTTTCTTTGTTGTTCTCTCACCACAAATTTTCACAAAGATATGAATCTAGCATATCTGCTTGAATGCCAAACTGCCTTTAAGCTTCAAGTTGGGTTGTGGGTAGGGTTAGTGGGTTAGGGTAGCCAGTGGGTATTTTCTTAAGCTACCCAATTTTTTCCGACATTATACGTTTTTTAAACGTTTTTTCCCCATGATTCAGCATCACCGTTGTTTTAAATTTCTACACTACCGTACATAATTTATAGGCTACCCTATGTAACGCTAAGACCTTTTATATTTCTTAGTATAATTTTGGACACCCTTTAACTTTCCCAGATTATAGGAGCGGTGGTATTCAGTAAATTCTTATACGTTAAAAAAATAAGATCATTAAGCGATAGATGGGTTTGAAAAATACTTTATTGTGAATCAATTGTATCATCAAGAATTTTTTGAAAGTGTCACTTTCTTTATTATTCTCTCGCCACAAGAATTTATAAAGATATGATATCTGCTTGAATGCTATATTGCTTTTTATTTTGTCTTGTCTCACAACATATCCCTGTGAAAACCCACTGTTGTTTGGTCAATCTACACCTATTATACTTTCACCATACAAAAAGGTTTTCATCAATCTCTACAATCATACCAGGCCCACAAATTACAGTGGTTTTATTTTCTTTCTTTTTTTTTTCTTTTTAAATAAGTATCAGCATCAACTTCCCTTAATCAGTTTCTCAAGTGTACGGCGAAGTGTTCTAAAATTTCCAGCTCACGTTAGCAAAATAGACCGAACAGTCGTAAGTAAATAAATATGACCTGCCAGTAAGCCACATAACATCCCACCAACCATGTTTCTGATTTCAGAGATTTCTTCGGATTACTTAATCACTAGATTCAGATTAATGTCATACTCAGGACACGATAGATGGGTTTGAAAAATGCTTTATTGTGAGTCAAGTATATCTTTAAGTATTTCATTAAAAGTTTTACTTTCTTTGTTGTTCTCTCACCACAAGAATTCACAAAGATATGAATCTAATATATCTGCCTGAATGCCATACTGACTTTTTATTTTGTACTTAAAAAAAAATATAAATTGAACAAACTCGGACACTGTTGTTTAAGCCTATGTGTGTAAGATATATCCTTGCGTGGATATATATATATATATATATATATATATATATATATATATATATATACCAAGCGTGTTGGTAGATCCTTGCGGAGAGAAAAAAACCGGCAGAGAGTTGATTGTAAAAATATACTACCAAACATCAACCAGGAAGAAAAAAATTTTTGAAAAAAAGAAAAGACCAAGATATTCGTACCAACAAAAAATAATCTATTGGTATAGTATTTGGCCAAAAGAAAAAACAATTTATATGTATATATATGTATATAAGATATATATATATTCATATAACCGCTAGGAGAAGCTAATTTGTAAAAAGTGCTCGATACCTAAGTAGAGCCAAGTAATAAGGATATCTACTGAGTCAGACGAACCTACTATTAGTTTCGCATAAAGCTCTTCAATAGATTATTTTTTGTTGGTACGAATATCTTGGTCTTTTCTTTTTTTCAAAAATTTTTTTCTTCCTGGTTGATGTTTGGTAGTATATTTTTACAATCAAACTCTCTGCCGGGTTTTTTCTCTCCGCAAGGATCTACCAACACGCTTGGTATATTAAATTATATATATATATATATATATATATATATATAATATATATATATACAAAAACAAATAAGCATTCTTGAACTTTCTCGACAGTAGGAGCAGTGTTCAGTAAATTTTTATACCTTAAAAATAAGACGATTAAACGATAAATGGGTTTAAAATGCCTTATTGAATCAATTGTATAATTAAACATTTTATTAAAAGTGTTACTTTCTTTGTTGTTCTCTGACCACAAGAATTCGCAAAGATATGAATCTAGCATATCTTCTTGAATGCCATACAGCTTTTTATCTTTCTTTAATTCTTTATTGAAAACTGCTCAAAAAACCGAAAGTGAAACGGTCGAGAAAGTTCAATGGTTCCGTTTTAATAGTGATCTGCTCTCACTTCCTGACACCTTCAAACACAGCAGCCGTCGAATTTCACTTCTAGTCTAACAAACTTGCTTTTTCTCTTTCTGTCGCAGTATCAGCCACTCACCGTTTTTTGTTTGTTTTTTTTATCATCGCCCGGCCACGCTTTATGCAAATTCCGACTGGTCTCATCCGGATGTCTGTCAGCAGCATTTCAGCTACGAGGAGGTAGCGAGTTCAAATATCCGTGGCCACTCGCCACACTCCTCCCCTTCGCACAGGCCAAACATATCCTGACGCGCTTTGTTTGTGGAGGCTGGGAATCCGCTCGTCCACAGCTCTGCCCTTCAATTTCGCCACAAGTGACGCTGAAGCAACGGTGCTTGGTGACTGTTGACTCTAGGATTATCTGTTTTAGAAAGTTAAATGAATAAATCAAATATGAAAAACATTGGTTATCACTTCCTAACCTTATGAACGATTCCATCTTAAGTGAAGATGAATGTGGACCAAGTTGGACAGAAGTTTCAAAGGGGAGGGGAGAAAGACTAAGAAGCCAATAGATCCGAGAGACGGGATGACCCCGAGAGAAACAAGGAGGGGTTACCGAGAGTTCACAGAGGCAGGGATGAGTAGCCACTAACCTGGGACTCACAGGCAAAGTTTAGTTCTTGCATCAGATTAGTTTCTGGCGTCCAAGCAAACAGACGCTTCACAGCACATTACCCGCATCCACCGCAAGATGTATATCCTGAACCCTCACAACCGCCTACCACACACACCTTAAAAATAAATTTAAAAAAAACTGAACAAATTAACAGAAGAAGGCCCTATCTTAAAACACATACCCCAACTGCACAACTATATTCTAAGACAAGGCCCCACCGAACACACCGCACCAACGCCAACCACAATACCAACAACACCATCATAAATTTATCCAGCCACACCCTCACTAAACATGAAACCACCCTACTACAAAAGGGCCTATCATACTGCCCCACACGCCAACTAGATCCCATCGACCTCTGTCACAACATGGAGAGATACTTACGGAAAATAAGAATAAAAGATTACTATGCGGACAAAACTACAACAATGCTAAACGACACCACACATCAACACCAGACACATAACCCTGGAAGGTCTAAGGTTATATATATATATATATTATAACTGGTTGAAACAAACAACTCTGACACGAGTGTTGAACATAACCTAATGGACTTTGATAAAAGCACATGGAGAGACATTTACGACATGAAGTACATATACATGAAACAAGATACATAGTGGATAATATACGTACATAGAAAAGAGATAAGATACAAAAGAGTTACATAGAAGATATGTTTAGTTATGGAGAGTCCATAGACTAAGGTCACTTACTAGTGTCAGTGTTTTGGGGTGTGGAGAACCCCCACACAGGGAGGGTGTAGACAAGTGTCTAACCCATAGTTGTCAATTTCCTATGACCCTAACCATTACACTACGTGCCTCCATTTTATCATATATGTGCTAGAAAGTAGTGGCTGAGGGTTTTTGTGTCCTGGATACGACACTGTAGGGTTCAAGGTTATATATATATATATATATATATATTATAATTGGTTGAAACAAACAACTCCGACAGGAGTGTTGAACATAACAAAATAGACTTTGATAAAAGCACATGGAGAGACATTTACGATATGAAGTACATATACATGAAACAAGATACATAGTGGATAATATACGTACATAGATACATAAGAAGAGTTATATAGAAGATATGTTTAGTTATGGAGAGTCCATAGACTAAGGTCACTTACTAGTGTCTGTAATGGGGACCGAAGCCCCCACACGGGGAGGTGTAGACATAAATGTCTAACCCATTGTAGTCACGTCCCGAGAAGCAAGAGAGAGTTTAAAACAGGCGTTTAAATACCACAGACCCCTGGTGGTCAAACCGGGAACCCAGAGGGAAGATAACTCTTCCAGATCCAAGGGAAGACAATCCAACAACCCCAACAAAGGGAATAGATTGTGACACTGTTTTTTTTTCGTGAGGTTATGGTTCTTGGGCAAATAAAAGACGTCAAGTTTCAACTATTTGTATTCATAAATAAGGATTAACAGAAGATGGACTCTAAGACGAGACTCAAGATAACCCGAAGACAACCCAAGATAACCCGAAGACAACCCAAGATAACCCGAAGACAACCCAAGATAACCCGAAGACAACCCAAGATAACCCGAAGACAACCCAAGATAACCCGAAGACAACCTAAGATAACGAGAATGTTATATACCCCTAATATTATTTGGGTATATAAAGACGGAATTCTAGCGGATGTACAATGGAGATAGTTATTTCGGGTATATAATAGAGAGGGTCGGGTTAGCTCAGTCGGTAGAGCGTTCGGCTAGAAACCACAAGGATCCTAGTTCGATACCTGCCCTCGTCAACTAAGCGTATGAGTAGTACAGCGATCTGTGCGGTAAAGTAAGGAGCTGATGGTAAGACGCAAAAACAAATCTCCTTGGTCTAGCGCTAGTGGAAAGGGGATAGACTCCCTCACTGATTGGCAGATATCGACTTTAGGCCACGACGATAGAGAGAGACTGACAGAGAGACAGATTAGATTAGAGATTATATTTCTTACTTGGTAACTGACTCGTTGCTGCTAACTGCTTCCGCTTCTTCGTCTAGGTCGGCAGCCATGTTCTCTAGGCCTACTTCAATTAAGGGCTGGTTTTCTGCTTCTTCGTCGATTCTTCTTACAGGCTAGGCTGGGCTGGTCATTGTCTTAACATTCAATTAATAACAAGACTTGGTATTTCTTGATCGAGTTTTATTTCTTAGCCCATGATTCCGCCGTAGGAAGAGATGGACCCAGAGCTGACAATACGTTTATGCTCCTTGAAAACTGAGCCGCGTCTGCTTAACTAAACTATCTTATTCTCACGTGTCTGTATCAGAGATCAGTTGAGGTCATCTAAAATGTCAATCATAATCCTCAACGGTTGTGGAAAATTACCCACCTCCGCTTTTAATTCTAACGAACTTTATTTAAAATTTTAACAACAGATACGTTCATAATTTATGACTGCTCATAAATTGTAACAAGAAGACTAGAGTGGACTCAGCCCAGGTAGCAGAGTATTGTAAATCGAGTATCAGAGTTAACGGAGAAATAATTGGAAGAAATACAACGAGTATTAAGGATAAGGAAAAAAGGTTTACTAAACAAAGATACAAGGTGAACAGAGCAATTAGCAATTGCTAGGTTACCTTAACTGTTGTAATTTAGTACCTAAATAATGAAGATGGACTCGTCTGTTTTTCCTATAAATAATGTTTGACGAAACCTGGGAAGCGAGAGACCATGAGATCTCACATGACTTGTTAATTCAACCTAGCAATTGCTAATTACTCTCTTCACCTTGAATCTTTGCTTAGTAGACCTTTTTTTTCCTATCCATGATACTCGTTGAGTTTCTTCCTATTATTTCTCTGTTAACTCTGAGAAATAATAGGAAGAAACTCAACGAGTATCATGGATAGGAAAAAAAGGTCTACTAAGCAAAGATTCAAGGTGAAGAGAGTAATTAGCAATTGCTAGGTCGAATTAACAAGTCATGTGAGATCTCATGGTCCCTCGCTTCCCAGGTTTCGTCAAACATTATTTATAGGAAAAACAGACGAGTCCATCTTCATTATTTAGGTACTATATTATACAGACGTATATGTTTATTCTCCACGTGTGAGGTTATGGGTCTTGGGCAAATAAAAGACGTCTACTTTCAACTATGTCTTTGTATTCATGGATAAGGATCAACAGAAGATTGACACTAGGACGAGACCCAAGATAACGAGAATGGCAGAGTTGACTCGGCGCGAATAGCAGAGAAACTCACAAACAAGATAACAATTAAGAAGGGTTACTGGTATGGCTCAGTCGGTAGAGCGTCTGACTAAGAACCACAAGGTTCCTGGTTCAATACCGGCTCTCACCAAATCAGCGTATGATTAGCACAGGGATCTGTGCGGTAAAGTGAGGAGCTGGTGGTAGGCGTGGCGCTCTACCTCAGACACTAAAACAATCTCCTTGGTCTAGCGCTAGTAAAAAGGGGATAGACTCCGTCGCTGTCAGGCTGATACCGACTTTAGGCTACTTTATATTTTACTTACTTATTTAACATAACTAGGCGGTTAAGCTCAGTCGGTAGAGCATCTACTAAGGACCGATACCAGTCATCGCCAAGTTAGCGCAAGAGTAGCTTGGATCATCTGACCTGTGTGGTAAAGTATATGCGAGCTGCATGAAAGTGTGGCGCTCCACCTCAGCAAAAATAATGGTTGATTTCCGGGTTTTGAGTTTCGGACACTTGACCTCTAATTCAGAGTTAAACTAATTGCGTGTTTCCTGGGGGTGTCACCCCACCAGACAACACCAAGCCCCTCGATTTGGATGGGTAGGGCTGGGTTTATTGCTCGATGGGCACTCCAAAAAGGGAATGCCGACCGGAAACACGGATTTTTTCACTAGCCATCGCATGAGCTTTGGTCTGTGCGTGGCTTCCCGCGTTAAAGAATACGTTGTGTCGCATTCCGGTCTAGTAGGAGGTCAGGAAAATACCTAGTCTAGCACTAGCGAAAAGGAGATAGACTCCCTCGCTGTCCGGCTCATACCGTCAATAGGTCACTCCACTGACTTTACTTTTGCTTGGTGGTGTTGTCTATTGTCGGTATCATCCGGAAAGCGAGAGAGTCTGTCCTCTTTTCGCTAACAGATTTCTACAATGATAGAACGAGTCTGTTAGCGAAAAGAGGATAGACTCCTTCGCTGTCCGGATTATACAGACACTAGCAAAATGATACGTGGCGAAGGGGAGAAAAGAGGAGACCCAAGCTAACCTGAAGACAACCCAAGATGAAAAGAAGACCAGAGTGGACTCGGCCCGGGTAGGAGAGTGTTGTAACTCGAGTATCAGAGTTAACTGAGAAATAATTGGAAAGAAACACAACGAGTATTGTTACAACTACGCTCTCATTTCGGAATGGAGAGATCTGTTAAAACGTTAGTTATTTTACCCTCTCCTTGTCAGAATAGCTGAGATGATGACGTGTCGACTTTCGTTACGTCTTGCACCCATTTCCGGATTGGACAGATGATCTGTCCACGTTTCTTAACGTTACGGCTGTTCCTTCTAATTGGAGTGTACAATGTGTGGATAAAGAAATATTCAATATACTTATCTCAGTACCCGTATACAATATATAGAACAGATTTCTAAAATGATAGAACGAGTCTGTTAGCGAAAAAGGGATAGACTCCTTCGCTGTCCGGATGATACCGACAATAGGCCACTCCGCTAAACAAAAATAAATAAGTGAGGAGCGCCGAGTAAAGGTGAAGTCTACAATGATAGGACGAGTTCACCTTTACCCGGCGCTCTTCACTTCTGGCCTTGTGCCAGACAAGACTTGGTATATATCTAGAAAGATTGGTTGAGGTTCGCTGGTGAAGGATATTCAGTGACGATATCATCTAATTTGTCGACATGCACCCGCTCCGGGGAGGGGGGGTCGGGGGTTGGAGGGAAGACAGGAGTGTTTATGGCCGGGGGCCAAAAAGTGAGAAAATCTACATTGGGATACTCACTCCCCCTCTCCCCACCCATGTGTAAAGTCATGTTCTGTTGTGAACGACTCAAAAGTTGGAAAGAAAGAAGAAAAAAAAGAAAAGAAAAAATATATAAATGAATGAATGGCGGGGAAAAAAGGGTTAAAAGAAATCAAATTATCCTTCGTCATCATGGCCGCCGTTCCCGCCATTATCGAACGACGTCATTGTCACGTGAGAATAAAAAATCGTCTGAAGTGAATTCATACCACGTTTTTGGGGGCTTGGAAAGAGTGAAATGGTAGTGGTAGAAGGAGAGATTTATATCATATAAGAAGAGGTGGGAAGATAGTACCGGAACGATAGAGAGAGAGGGGAGAGGGAGAAAAAAGGTGAAAAGAAAAAGGAGGGAGGAGGGGGGAAAAGAGAGAGGAATATATATATATATATATATATATATATATATATATATATATATATATATAAGAGAGAGTTGAAGAATATCGAAGAGTTTAAAAGTTAAGGTTAGAAGAAGAAGAAGAAGAAGAAGAAGAAGAAGAAGAAGAAGAAGAAGAAGAAGAAGAAGAAGAAGAAGAATCAAAGTTGAAAAAGAAGAAAGAGAGGGAAAGAAAATTTAAAGTAGAAGGAAAAATAAATAAAAAAAAAGAATGAATGAAAGAAAGAAAAAAATCAAAAATCAAATAGAAAGAAAGAAAGAAAGAAAATGAAATATGGAGCAAGAGAAAGAAAGGTAAAGAAAAAAATCATAGTAGAAAGAAAGAAAGAAAGAAAGAAAGAAAGAAAGAAAGAAAGAACATTGTTAACAAATAAATGTTGAATTAATAATGAAGAAGAAGAAGAAGAAGAAGAAGAAGAAGAAGAAGAAGAAGAAGAAGAAGAAGAAGAAGAAGAAATGACAACGCTAACAAAAAGCAAGTAAGAAGTCCTAAAAATTCTAAAGGGAATTGCGGGAAAATTTTGTCGGCGGGAAAAATGAGAACGCTCGAGGATTTAAAAAGAGGAAAACAGGAGAACAAGGGTGAATAAATTACAGTATGGGTTAATAAATGGGGGGGTGAGGAACTTGGGGCAAAAAGAAAAAAAGAAAGAAAGAAAGAAAGAAAAGGAAGTGAAAAGAAGAGAGAAAGAAAGAAAGAAAGAAAGAAACTGAGATAGAAAAAGAGAAAGAAACTGAGAGAGAGAAAAGAAAGAAAGAAGAAAATGAGAAAGAAAAGAAGAAAGAAAGAAAGAAAGAAAGTGAGAAAGAAAAAAAGAAAGTGAGAAAGAAAGAAAGAAAGAAAGAATGAATGAATGAATGAATGAAAACGATAAAGTAAAAGCGAAAAGAAAGAAAGAAAGTGAGAAAGAAAGAAAGAAAGAAAGAAAGTGAGAAAGAAAAAAAAGAAAGTGAGAAAAGAAAGATAGAAAGAAAGAAAGAAAGAATGAATGAATGAATGAATAATGAAAACGATAAGTAAAAGCGAAAAGAAAGAAAGAAAGTGAGAAAGAAAGGGAGAAAGAAAGAAAGAAAGAAAGAAAGAAAGAAAGAAAGAAAGAAAACGATAAAGTAAAAGCGAAAAGAAGAGAGAAAAGAGATGAAAGAAAGAAAGAAGAAGAAAAATTAGAAAGGAAAAGAACCAGAGAAAGAAGAAAGAAAGAAAGAAAGAAAGAAAGAAAGAAAGAAAGAAAAAAGAAAGAAAGGAATGAAAAAGAACGAAAAACAGAAGCCGCAAAAGAAAGACAATAAAAAATTCCAAGGCTGAATCAAGAGAGGATGAAAGAGAGAGACAAAGGCCGAGATAGATAGATAGACAGATAGACAGAGACAGAGACAAAGAAATACAAAGAGAGAGATAGAGAGAGAAAGAGAGAGTGAGAGAGACATGAGGGGGAATCTTTCTTTTAGAAATCTGGGAGTGAACGTTTCCTTGTAAGCGCAGTTATGTAAAAGTGAATAGAGAAAAGTCCACCTATCGGAGTATAAATCAAAGGGTTAAAGGAAGAGGAGGTTGTTCAAAAAAAGATCAGTACAACCCCCACACCCCACCCTCATCACCCACCCAACCCCGACTCCCAGATTTTTGTCAGTCGACTCTCGAAGGGGAAGGGGTCGAAACCGAAAGTGAAAGTAGAAAAGTCGAAACGGGGGGGGGTGGAAGATCGTAATGGGGAGAAGGAAGAGGATAATGGAAAGGGAAAGGCGTAAAAATGGCACGCTTAGTAGTAAAAAGAGGAAATGTGAGTGGTCGTAGGAGATAGGGGAATGGAGGGAGAAGTAGTGAGAGGTGGTCGTAGGATGAAATAAGGGCGGAGGGGGGCGGTGTCTCAAAAGGGCCAACCAAAAATACGTTTGCATAATATAGACATATCCTATTTTGTATCCAAGTTTTAAATCAAGGGAATATAATTCCCTGGACTTAATCTAACGACTAGCAGAGTTACCCAACGTTGCCCGGGATTTAAAAAGTTAAAAATCAATCTCCACATCTCTTAAGATTAATAAAAAGAATATCTATTTCACCTCTTCCCTGACTGACTCCTTTTATTAAATGTTTATTAGTAGTGGTAATGGAAATAGCAGAATGAGTTTTAAGAAAAAATCCTTTTTGTAACTTTGAAAAAAATAATTTCTGTACTTAGATTTTTTTTTTCATATCTCCTGGTGTCCTTATCATTTTAAGAAAATAATTTTCACTTTAAAAGGAACGTTATTGTCACTAGCAAATATATGCACCCTTCGGGTGCAAGTATTTAGGTTTTGATGTAATAAAATATCATATCAAATTAGAAACTATTTAGAAAATGATAAACTGAGGGGGTATAATCGAAAAATAGAACAGCTTTAAATCTAACTCTTCCATCATTTTCCCTCACTCCCGTCTTTCATTTTTCCTAATTTATCTATTTAGTTAGATTATGAAGTATTTAATAAAATTACAGTTCTTTCGTCTTGTTTATGGATTTCTTTTAAGATTTATCCCGAGATCTTTGCTCAAATTCGTTAAGAGAAAACCAAACAATTAGAAATCAATAATACTAAGCATATATTTATTAAAATCAAATTCTTGATATCAATATGCAAATTAGCCTTCTTGTTCACACTGTAAACCGCTATTTTGTTGAATATATAAATATACTTGCATGTTATTAGTATGTAGATCCAACAGTATTTATAAGGTATAACAATTTTATCAATAATTGAGTTTTAAATAAAAATAAATTCATGGTGATGTGATGTCAATAACTAAGGGAATTGTGACTTGAGTAGTAATTTAGTTTCGGTTACAAACAGACAAACACACAATCTCCATTATAATAAGATTTGTAGATGTGTATTTATGTTAGTCTTAGATATCAAGATTAAATGCAAAAATGTAAATCCTGATTATCTGGTGTTGTTTATCCAGTAAATTCTTATTTCTTACAAGTTTCATCACCTCGGGTAAATAATGGACCATTCTGATTTATTATTTACCTGAGGAAGAAAGGGAAGAAACGGGAATGCCACACAGAAAAAGTATAATAAAGAAAAAAAGAATAGGTGAAAAATAGAGAGAGGGTGTGAGCGCACAGAAGCGATAACGTTAATCTGTTTCAATCGAACATAATGAAAAGATGAAAAAAAGGAAAGAAACAGGAAAAGAGTGAGAGAAAGTTAAATCAAGATTATTATACTTTTTACATATGGAACTATTTTCAATAGCTCTTGTAACGTTGTGCCTTTTTTCCGGGCACTAAAACGATATCTGTAACGTTGTCGTATATCTGGTCACAATACCCAAAGCGTATATATTCACCGTACTAAAAATGTCTTCGGCACGTGGTGGTCATCTTGTTGATAAAAATTACAACGCGAGAAATATGTAGTCACAACTGCTAGCCTTTATTATCGTGCTCGTCTCGTGGGTTCGTATCAGAGAGGAGGAAAGGCAGAGAGAAAGAGAGAGAGAGAACACCACTTGATTACTGTGACCCCATACTAGGCACCAAAGACCCGTCCGTTCCCCTACGCGTCCCAAAGCAAAAAGAGGCCGGTCCCTTTCTTCGTTGTTCCACATCACCACATGACTTCCGGTTCCGGTCAACACCCGACTTCCGGTTGACACTCAATTCTCCATTCGGGAGGTCACGCTCCGGTCAAACTGTTCTGTGTTCATTACTCTCTCACTTATTTCTTTCTTCCTCCTTTTCTAATATAGTAGTTCTCGCTCACAAAAGCCAGGACCTTCATTATCTCGTTACACTCTTAAGTAAACATATCAAACGTTGTAATAATTAAATTATCATACTGTGGTATATCCACAGGTCCTGCTAGTCAAGATTATTATACTTTTTACATATTGAAGTATTTAGCAATAGCTCTTAAGTAAACATATCAAACGTAATAATTGAATTATCATACTGTGGTATATTCACAAGTCCTGCTAGTCGAGATTATTATACTTTTTACATATTGAAGTATTTAACAATAGCTCTTAAGTAAATATATCAAACGTAATAATTAAATTTTCATACAGTGGTATATCCACAGGTCCTGCTAGTCGAGATTATTATACTTTTTAAATATTGAAGTATTTAGCAATATTTCTTAAGTAAACATATCAAACGTAATAATTAAATTTTCATACAATGGTATATCCACAGGTCCTCTAATTTATTCATAAATGCAAATGTCAGTGTGTCCGTGTATCACATTTTACACTCAACCTTACTTACTTGCCATAGTCCAATATATCATACCATTATTCTGTCGAATTAATTGGAATATTGTTTTGATTTATATTTATAAGGGCCGGTTTAGCTCAGTCGGTAGAGTGTTTGGCTCAGAACCACAAGGTTCCTGGTTCGATAATGGCCCTCGCCAACTCAGCGTATGAGTAGCATAGGGATCTGTGTGGTGAAGTGAGGAGCTGATGGTAGGTGTGGCGCTCCACCCCAGACGCCAAAACAATCTCCTTGGTCTAGCGCTAGTGAAAAGGGGATAGACTCCCTCGCTGATTGGCTAATACCGACTTTAGGCCACCCCGACAACTTTACTTTTACTTATAACAAGTACCACAACTTCTACTTGTAGATGCCATACTCCATTATATCATACTATTTTGAAATAGGGCCGACGCTGTGAGCAAATTAGAAATATTCCTGACCGAATCTGGACCCTCATTCCTAAAAACCTTTGAGATTCCCTAGTTTTAATTACTGCAATTTTTTTCGGCGATTTTTTACGTGATTTTTTGGCAACAAATCTTTTTGTTTTATGCAGGTTCTTGCACAGCACTGTCTCCTTTTTTTTCCATTTTTTTTTTCTTAATAAAATTAAAATTTATAAAAAAAAATTTTATTTTTTTATTTTTAAAAAATTTATTTTTAATCTGGTCTTTGGGTGTTCTCCTTTGGACTTCAATCATTTTACGCTCCCGTTTGTGGAGGGTATCTCTGTCATATATCTTTTCAGGTACAGTAGATGTTTCTATAACGTCGGGTTTGTTAGTAGTTTGGCTGGGGACACTCCTGTTACCGTATGAGGGGTAGTACGGTACTTCAATAGAAATCTCTTTATTTGCTCCTTCCAGCTCTTTTTCCTTACTTTAGCAATTTTAATTGCTTTTAGGATTTTTCTATTGAACTGTTCTACCTCTCCATTAGATTGAGGCCAGTATGGTATCCCTTTTATTTGGATAATACCATGAATGGTTAGGTATTCCTGGATTTCTCTGGATACAAACGGGTGGTCCATTGTCAATTCTCAGGTATTTTACAACTTTGAAATAAATTTGTGAATAATAGAAATTAATTGCGAATTCAGCGTCAGGAATGTCATTGTTGGGCTGAAGATCCAATTCAGATCGCTCCGCTGGAGCTAACTTAACAGCCACCGCCTTCTAGCACCCATATGATAAAAAGGGCTGGGTTTGCCATAAGAGCAATAGAGTTGGGGCAATCATATAGATGCTAGGACTTGACGTGACCAGCCGATTGATCAGAGGGGACCTCTCCGGCCGCCCGTCTAGCCCAAGAAAGTGGAGTATTTCAAGTCATGGACTGCTCAACCACCTGGGTTCTATCATTAAGCATCACGGGTCACCCCCCCACGGCTAACAAGTGCCCCATTGCGGGAGTCTTACCGCTCAGCATAGGTGCAGTCGGTCCATTCTAACGCCCCAGCCGACAGGGCGGTCTAAGATTAGTGTGTTAGTTATTAAAGATGTTTAATATACAGGGTAGACCATAATGATGGGACACATTTTAAATACTATTTTATCCGATTACAAAAACGACACATAGTACTATATATATATATATATATATATATATATATATATATATATATATATATTATATATATATATCATAACTAATACACAGGAGTTTTACAGGTGATCTAAGATTTGAATATTATCTTCTTAGATTGTCACCATCATGACGAAAACATTCGAGAGCTCGATTTCTTATATAATGTAAAGTGTGGTTTAGCATATCAACTGGAATAGCTGTTATCTCTCTACGGACGCTGCCTCTCAGAAATTTGTAACAGCACGAAGGATCACCTTTCGGGATGGTGCCTCTCGATTTCCAAAACGCTTTCGGAATTTTCTTTGGGCTGCAACGATGGATCTTTGGCTGGCGAAGTATTCTTCGACTACATATGTAATTTCTTTTGGGCTCCACGGCATTATGAGATCACCAAAATCAATGCCTGAAAGTAATAAAAACTTAATGTGATATTCAAATTTGAGATAATGTTTAAAACTCCTGTGTATCAATTATGTAACAAATATATCAAGTACTCTGTGTCGTTTTGATAATCTGAGAAAATAGCATTTAAAATGTGCTCCATCATTATGGTTCACCCTGTATTATTGCCGGTGTTAAATGCTGTTATTTTATGTAAGTTTTTATTTTTATTTTTTATGCAAATTGCCTCGAGAATTTGTAGGCGTTTTTATTGTTATTTTTATATAGGATTTTGGTATTTTCGGTCGGAATCTTTCATTTGTCGGAGGAAGTGAGTTTGTCAGTGTTATTTGTATGTTTTATTTATGGTGATATACGGAGATGATTAAAAAAGTAATGCCATTTTCTTTATTTAATGTGAACTTCAGAGACAGAGACAGAATTGCAAATAATATAAATCTTTTTTTAAGAAAATAGAGAGAGAGAGAGAGAGAGAGAGAGAGAGAGAGATTAGAGACTTACTTGATTAAGAGATCTTACTTGCCTCTTGCTATCTTGTCTGGCTGTTTCCTCTTTATCTTCTATGGCCGTCATCTTGTTGCTATTTTCTAACTACTTCTTTTTTCTCAACTAAGGACTTCTGTTGGGCTTATTTTAGTCATTGTAATTAATTAAATGAACTACAAGACCTTTTTCTTGATCAAGCTTTTATTTAGCCCATTCTTATTCACCGCGCGGATGAGATATCAACCCCAGCAGAGAGAGGCACATCCTCTCTCCTCAAAAGTCAGGTTGTATCTAATTCTCTAAACTAACTAATCTCGT
Source organism: Doryteuthis pealeii (assembly GCA_023376005.1). Classification (NCBI taxonomy): domain Eukaryota; kingdom Metazoa; phylum Mollusca; class Cephalopoda; order Myopsida; family Loliginidae; genus Doryteuthis; species Doryteuthis pealeii. The sequence continues at coordinate 16,200,726 of CM042178.1, forward strand.
GACGCGCAAGATTCGCACCTCTAGGGGCCAAGGTTACCTGGTAGTTTTCTACTGGCCTCCTTGAATTCTGGCTACAGCGTCTGACAATAATTTATGCAATCACATAAATTGTAACATTACATTGAGACCCTAACGAAGCTCAGAGCAAGAATCTGACAAGTAAGACCCAACTTGCCAATCGACTTCTGCATGACAATGCTCGACCACACACAAGTATCAGAACAAGAGAGAAAAATCACCTCATTCGGATGGACAACTTACCGCATCCTCCATACTCACCAGATTTAGCGTCTTTAGATTATTATTTCTTCGGCGCCATGAAAGAGGATTTGAGAGGCAAATATTATTCCAGTGACGAGGAAGTGAAATCTGTTGTGAAGAAGTGGTCAAAAAATAGTCAACAGAATTTTGCGGGACAGAGATACATGTTCTCATTCGAAGATGGAACATTGCTATTGAGAGAAACGGTGACTATGTGGAGGAGTAGGGATGTGATCCACAGAGGACCAGCTTCATTATGATGTATGATACATGTTCCGTAGTTGGTAATTATACATGTTCTAATCAAAATGGATTACTTTTTGAATCACTCTTATATATATATATATATATTATATATATATATATATATATATATATAATATGTGTGTAATAAAAAGGCCTTAAATACCATGGATATCGTGATTATGGACTATTTCCACTCGTGGGTATCTGGGGCCCACCAAGCTTCGTCAGACCACTTTTTTTATTTTATTAATAAAAAAAGTGGTCTGACGAAGCTCGATGCGCCCCAGATACCCACGAGTGGAAATGGTCCATAATCACGATATCCATGGTATTTAAGGCCTTTTTATTCACAAATAAATTTGCTCTGTTTATAAAAATTAAATATTGAGCTCTCATACGGAACCGAAACTCTACAACAAACTACTGGTAGAGAATAGAACCAGCCTAGAATCACCTTGTACCAAGAAACTTGGTACCCCAACAAAGAATATATATATATATATATATATATATATATATATATATTATATATATGGTGCGTCTAGTTCTCAATGTATATACTATATTTGTATATACGTTCTATATACATAAATATGTCTATTATATATTTGAGGGGTGTATTTAGCGTGAAGCATGGGTAAAATGTGAAATAAATGAGAAACTCCGTTAGATGTCATGTGTTAAGTTCCATTTGATTTTATTTAATATTTCGAGGAGGCGATTCCTCTTTTTCATGAATTTCTAGACTGGTTGACTGCTGTGGTCGCTGGCATTTTTATGAATAGGAATCTCCGGCCTGTTTTCGGCTTCTGGCGATCTCTTGGCTCTACGTCCTTTATTCTTAATAATGACCATCTTACAACCAGTATTTAATATTTTGCAAGTACTGCTTACGAATAATCATCCTGAACTTTAATAAAAGCACCTCAACGTCCTTTATTTTTAATAATAACCATTTTATAACTCGTATTTAATTTTTGGTAAATACTGCTTACGAATAATTATCCTAAACTTTAATAAAAGTGGCCCTAAATCCTTTATTTTTAATAATAACTATCTTACAACCCGTATTTAATTTTTTGGTAATACTGCTTACGAATAATTATCCTAATTTAATAAAAGTGGCCCTAAATCCTTTATTTTTAATAATAACTATCTTACAACCCGTATTTAATTTTTTGGTAAATACTGCTTACGAATAATTATCTTCAACTTTGATAGAAATGACTCATATTCCTTAATCCTTAATAATGATCATCTGAAAACCCATCATTTAAGATCGGTAAGCATCGCTAATTTCTCTAAATCTCCAATTCTCTCCGCCCTACACAAAACCCTAATTATAAATTATTCAAATTGAATTTATTGAGACAATTTTAGAGTTGTCGTTGTTTTTGGCAGCGAGGACTTCCTCTTCCGCCTTAAGGCGGGAGATTTCGTAATTTTACATAAATTGGATTTGTAAATAAAATACAAATTCAAGTCCAATTAAGACGGCGCATGTCTGTAACGAAGCACTTGGGGGGGGGGGGGAGTGGAGGAGGTTCGAGTGGGGGAGGGGTTCGAGTCTTGTAACTTCGAGATGTATCGATCGATAAATGAGGGGTTTATTTCTCTTATCTGAAAATGTCTCTTACTCTTTTTCTAATAGACTGATCCCTTCGTTGTTAGGGTAGCGAAGATATAAAGTCAATGGTACTTTAGATCTCTCAGTGGATTATGTGTGTTCGTATTTTTCCTTATATGGTGTTGCTTGGTGCATCATAGGAAGGGTGGCTAAGGAATCACAAGGTTCCTAGTTCGATCCCGGCCCTCGCCAACTCAGCGTATGAGTAGCACAGGGATCTGTGCGGTAAAGTAAGGAGCTGATGGTAGGACTGGCGCTCCACCTCAGACGCAGAAACAATCTCCTTGGTCTACCGCTAGTGAAAAGGGGATAGACTCCTTCACTGTATGACTCATACCGATTATAGCCGCCCCGACGACTTTACTTTTTATTTATATGTAAGTTGAAAGGATAAATAGATTGTTGAATGGATAAAATTGATTTAATGAATTACCAACACGTGTTTCGGCCAGGAGTTTGTTCATGCACACATTGTATTCTATTTATTATTATTTTAAATATAAAATAAAATAATAATAATATAAACACGTGTTGGTAATTCATTAAATCAATTTTATCCATTCAACATTTTCTTTCCTTTATCTATTTATCCTTTAAACATATTGTCGGATTCATTTCCATTTTTAACTATACATATATACATATGAAATTAAACAATGTGTTTGAGATGGCGATAGCCGACATTTTTGGGGAGAATATGTGCTTAATTGAAGTCATACCTAATTTGAAAATTAATTAGTTGATAATTAATGAATTAGGCGGGCATTTCTGTTCAAATGTAAGGCGTAAACAAATCGAGAAAAAAGTCAATCTCTGTATGTACATTTCGGCATATTATGCTGCATCAGCAGAGTTATAGACAGGAAACTGCTCTGTGTGTGATTCGAACCCTGGCTGCCAGGCTGACAGACGGGGATTCTAACCATTACACTAGCTGGTTTTTTCCCAAATTTCTCGTTTAGAGATAGATAGATAGATAGATAGATAGATATAAGGACCTACATGAGTCAGACACTATCTACCTAGGTTTCACCTGAATGGTTCTTCAGGATAATTCTGACTGAAAGAGGTTGTCACAAACGTTTTTTATTGCTGTATCGGGTATCTGAATTGTTTTTAAAAAATTCGTAAGAATGTTTTATTACAATTATATTTAGGTTATATTTAGGTTTTTATTTTTATTTTTATTTTTATTTTATTTATTTTTATTTTTTATCTTTATTTGCTAAGGTGCCATGTTTTTTTTTTATGTTTACCTGGGTTTAGGATTTCTGTTCTTTGATTTAGTAGCTCGCTTGTTTTGTTTTGTTTTTTATAATTAACTATTTCGAGTTTCTCCTCCATACAAAGTCGGCTAAATTTGTCTCCTGTTTTGTATTTATAGCATTTCTTTATTATTTCCTATTTTAAGATGGGGTCTGTTCCTAGTTTTTATTTTATTTTCCACACATAATTGGATAGGCTTGTATTATATCAATACTTTTTGTTTACGAAACTGCTTCATATTAGATGACAAGGTTATAAAAAAATAATGTACTGAGTTTTTTTTAACCATGAAAGAATATTAAAACGAAGAATTCAAATGGGTTAATATTCAAGAAATACAGCTGACTTACCCATTTCGTTCGGATTGATTGTGTAAATGACATTAGTTTAGGGAGATTTATAAAGTAACTATTACTCGTTTGTTCCCGGTTTAGAATGTATGGTAGCAAATTTTGACTTGATGTTTAAAAAATGATGGATTTTGATAAGAACGTGATTGAGAAAATCATTTACGAGGGAGAACTAATAACACATCACTCAATAAGTCCCGGGTCTAACTAATAATCAAACAACAACTTTTAGACAAAATTCGTCTTTTATTCATCAACATAGTCTCCTTCTAGGGTGATTCACTGATCCCAATGCTTCTTTAACAATTCGATAGATAGATAGATAGATAGATATATAGATAGATAGATATGAACAGACTGAGATGGATGGATAGATAGATAGATATATCATATCCAATGCATTCACGTATTTGGGATATCAATAAATATTCTTCAGACGCCATCTTTTTCAAATTGTATATGTCGACTCTAGAAATAATCAAAAAGCAGACGACATTCATCTGTCGAATTTCAAATAAATCAAAAGGGAGAATTTTTTTTTTAATAAAAAAAATATATAGATAACAAATTGGATGAGAGAACGAGACGAGGATTTATTAAAAAATAAAATTCTTGAAAATAAAAATTTAAATAGAAATAAAAACGAATTCAACTATGCACTTAACAAAATCAATATTTTTTGAAAAAGAAAAAAAGAATAATAGTCGCCATTTTTAGCGTCCATGATGAATTGCCGGAGGCGCGAAAATATAAAAAATGACAATGGAAAAAAAATTGATTATAACGCAAGGAAAATAATTTGAAATAATTGACAAACTTCAAAAACGATGATAATTATATTGTCCCTTGTGTTTTATTAAAAATGGAATAAAATAAAAATGAAATAAAAGTAAATGATATTACCTTTATCACGAAGGTAGTTATAATGGTGATATTTTAGTTGATTAAAAAAAAGACAATGACAATATAATCGTTTTTTGAAGTCCTTTAACTATTTTGATTTTTTTAATTATTTTTTTATTTTATTCAATAAAACGATTCACATTTGAAATAATATGACCCTCCCCCCTTGTTTTTGGGGCGCAAAATATCGGTGTGGTATATATGTAGTTGATACTATTTTCTGCATAGATAAAAAGACAAAAGCCCGAAGGTGTGAATAGAAGAAAAAAAAATTAAAGAATCTGCTCGGGTAGTAAATAAGTACCGAAAACCGGAAAATAAAATGAAAATAAAAACTAAAAAATTTTTTTTTTTTTGCCCTCGACCCTTTTTATAATATGGGTGCTAGAAGGCGGTGGCTCAGGGTCTACGTGTTCTGGGAATGACGTTAAAGAGGCTCCCTCTGATCAATCGGCTGGTCACGTCAAGCCCTAGCACCTATATGATTTTCCCAACCCTATTGCCCTTATGGCAAGCCCCAACCCCTTTTTATCATATGGGTGCTAGAAGGCGGTGGCTGCGGGTCTACATGTCCTGGGAATGACGTTAAACTCTATCTGATGGTGAGATTCCAGTTTTGGAGGTTTGGGGAATGTGGAGCGCCTCTTCATCACCATTGCTCCCGGGTCCACTGACTCTGAGTGGTGGTACTTGTTAGGGTCCCATCTATTAAATAGAAAAATGTATTTATAAAAAAAAATGGTGTATCTATTAAGAATGAATTTATTTCAAAACTTTGTCGGCATTAAATGACCCACTGAGGTTGAATTGCCGTAAAACAAACCAAATCAAAACAAAAAACCTTTCTGGTTGGAGTAAAGACATTTGTTTTGAATTTTATTCTGACAGCTATTTTGTTGAAGGTTTTAAAAGCGTTTTCTTGTTTTCTGGGGGGGGGTGGATGGGGGAGGGGTGAGGGATGGTAGGGGGTGGTTGGGGGTGATGTTTTTGTTGGGCGTGTTTTTTATGTTTGACATTTTGTTTATTAAAACAAATCGCATATTTTCCTTTTATTTTGCTGTTACGACAAAATGGAAAGAGAAAATTGAAATTTTCATCCGATTTTGTCACTGATGCGACGTGACAGTCGAAATATTTAGAAAAGAAAGAAAAGAAAGAAAGAAAAAAGAAAGAAAGAAAGATTGAAGGAAGAAAGAAAAAGAAAAGAAAGAAAGAAAGAAAGAAAAAGAAAGAAAGAAAGAAAGAAAGAAAGAAAGAAAGAAAGAAAGAAAGAAAGAAAGAAAGAAAGAAAGAAAGAAAGAAAGAAAGAAAGAAAGAAAAGAAAGAAAGAAAGGAAGAAAGAAAGAAAGAAAGAAAGAAGAAAGAAAGAAGAAAGAAAGAAAGAAAGAAAGAAAGAAAGAAAGAAAGAAAAGAAAGAACGGTGATAAGAAAGAAAGAAAGAAAGAAAGAAAGAACAGTGATAGAAAGAAAGAAAGAAAGAAAGAAAGAAAGAAAGAAAGAAAGAAAGAAAGAAAGAAGAAGAAAGAAAGAAAGAAAGAAAGAAAGAAAGAAAGTGATAAGAAAGAAAGAAAGAAAGAAAGAAAGAAAGAAAGAAAGAAAGAAAGAAAGAAAGAAAGAACAGTAAGGAAAAAAAGAAAATGAGAAGAAAGATTCACGAAGGAAACATCCACGAAAATAAAAGACAAAAAAAAAGAATAAAAAGAAAACGGAGAAAAAAAAAAGAAAAAGAAGAAAGAAAGATTCACAAAAGGAAATAAAGATAGACTGAACCCAAAAAGAAAGAGAAAAAGAAAAAATAACAATAAATAAATAAATAAACCAATAAATAAATAAACAAATCTATACATATATATGTGAATTTGATATATTGAAAAAACAAAGGATGTTTACAAATGCATGGCTCATCAGGAGAGAATGTGCAAACCGTTTCGATATAGCAACACACTGATGTTGTGAGAACCCAAGTAATATCTGCATCGACCGCATGTGGATCGGTCATAAGACGGAAGAAATGACCGTAGCAAAAACAGAACGCTGCTAGTCATTGGAATTTTAAAAAAAAAAAGTGAGAAGGGCCGGTGTTGCTTTTTAAAACCGTTTTGCACATTCTCTCCTGATTGCATTTGTAAACATAATATATCATATTCACACTGTCGGATTAAGTTCCATTTTATTTCATATATATATGTGTATAGATAAAAGGGTAAGAAAAAACACACTTTGTTGTTAAAATTAATATATTTTTATATCCTTTTTCATAGCTGATATTGACAATATTTCGATTTCTAAAAAATCATCATCAGAGCATAATGATACTTATGTCCGTTTTTAGATGTAAATGTTTTTAATCCGGACTCATCGAGAGAGAAACAGAAAATAATTTGAATTCAAACTGGACGTATTATTTTTCCCAGCGAGACGCAGCGAACGAACGAGAGGAAGCGAACGCACGGGATACATGCTTTTGGGGGGAAATACCCATAGATTGGACCCTAGCATGTATTACCACTCCGGGTCAGAGTGTACCTGGGAGCAATGACGATAAAGGGGTACTCCACAGTCCCCTGAGCTCCAGAATTGGAACCTCACTTTTACTATCATATCCAGGACACTAAGATCCGCAGCCACTGCCTTCTAGCACATATATGATAAAATAAGGAAGCGCGTGGTGTAATGGTTAAAGTCATAGGAAATGGACTCGTCGCCCCGAGTTCAAATCCTGGACGCGGTAATTGCATTTCACTTCGCGCTAATACCCTTGGGAAAGGTATGAATTCTACTCTCCCTCCAGCTATGGGTAAATAGTAGGACAGACTGGGCTCTTTAACCTTGGTTAGGCAACCGGTCTAGGAGAAGGAAAACTCTGAATTCAAACCTTGTTAAACTCCGCATAAGAAATTGACCTTGTGTCACATCCTGCTCGTGCAGAGGGGTTGGTAAATATATATGTGATAAAATAGGGTTGGGGTTTACCATAAGAACAATAAGGTCGGGACAATCATATAGGCGCCGAGGCTTGACTTGACCAGCCGATTGTACGGAGCTGATTGATCGGGGGGGGGGGGTCTCCGACCGTCCGTCTAGCTCAAGTAAAACCCAAAGATGAGTATTGCTTGTTATGGATAGCTCAGCTACCAGGAACCCGTCCTTAAGCATCACGGGTCACTACCCACGGCCAACAGGTGACCCAATTGGGGGTACCTCTCTGCAGAAGTGCAGTCGATGTATTCTACAGCCCCACCGACAGGGCGCAATCTTTTAGGAGCCGGAATCTCCAAAACGTTTTCAAACCACTGAACCAAGCAAAACCATCGTAATAATATTAACATAGATTAATAATTAATTGAATTAAGATAAATTACAAATTAAATAATTTCTTAATTAGCTTAATTCATTTAATATTAAAATTAAAATAAGTTTAGAACACGATTTTTTTTAAATAAAGTTTACCGAAAAGTTGTAAAAAAAATATTCTAAACAAGTAAAAGGAGTTAGAAGATCTAATTATGAAAAATTCGCCAATTTCCAAGGGGAGATAACTCTGCTTTGTCCCAATTCGAGATGACTCAACAGTGACGTCAGATTTTAAATACCGAAAAATAAATGTCGTTTAAAAGTACTTTTTTCTTTTTTAAATTGTTTTTTTTTAAATTGTTTTTTCTTTTTTTCCTTTTTTTTTTTTTTTTTTCATCTTCCCGAAACGAAAATAAAATAAAATAATAAAAGTTTAGATAGCAAAACTTATCCACTGAGAATTCAAACACGAAAACAAAAATATAGAATTGTTATTATTATTATTTACTTCTTTTGGAGTTTTCACACCAGTGTTAGCTGATGGTATTTCACTGGAGTCTGAGTGACAGCAAGTCTCCTCAGGTCTCCAGGACTCTTCTGAGTATTCTGGCAGATTGCAGCAGTGCAGTGTTCGAATGGTTTCAACCCTTCTTTGATATCCAAAACTTTCCAAACCCTTTTCTAATCCTTTTGGGACTGTTCCAAGTGCACCAACCACAATTGGTATCACTTTCACTTTCATGTTCCATAACTTTTTCAGTTCTCTGGCAAGGTCCAGATATTTGTCCATTTTTTTCATTTTCCTTTAGCTTCACCCTATGATCTGCTGGAACTGCAAAATCCACCAGTTGACAAGTTCTTTCTTTTTTGTTTATCAACACTAGGTCTGGTCTTCTTGCTTGGATAAGGTGATCCGTTTTTATTTCAAAGTCCCAGAGAATTTTATGCGTTTCGTTCTCAAGAACAGATTCTGGTTTATGCATATACCATTTTGTTGTGTGGTCAAAATTATTATTATTATTATTATATTATTATTATTATTATGTAAGTTTTTTACATCAGCGTTAATTGATGGTATTTCCTGGGTCTGTGTGACAGCAAGTTTCCTGGGATCTCCAGGACTCTTCTAAGTATTATAGCTGATATTAACAGTGTTGTGATCTAGATAGGCTCGATTCTTCCTCGTGTTGGAAAAAATGATAGTTGGTTAAATATATTATTTCTTCGTATGGTATAAATATAAGAATAATTCACGACGAAGTGATAACAAGATAATTTTATTGCCCGGGTAAACCTAATAGAACTGTATGGATTATCTCCCCTCACTTGCGACGGTTTGCCGTTAGGAGGTGTTGAAACTGAATATGGACCACATTACCTTTAGGCACCCCTTTTTTATCTCGATTAAGAAAGGACATGTTTTTCATTTACACCGTCAATATCCGGTTGTTTGTTATGGGTTAGGGTTAGGGGTTAGGGTTAGGGGTTAGTTTTATAATTTTTTTTTTAAATCTAAAAATCGTCTGTTAAAACAACCGGATATTGACGAAATGAAAAATATTAAATGAAAAAACATGTCCTTTCTTAATCGAGATCAAAAAGGGGTGCCTAAATGTCATATGGTCCCTGAATATATAAGTGCAGTCAAACAAACATTAAACCTTCTATATCCTGGGCGTTCCAGACTTCAGAACAATACTCGAGTTATGTCTCAGTCCATTTGGTCTAGGGGAGGGGTTTAGCCCCCAGCTACAGACCTATATGCGTGTCTGATAATATACTCTTGCTTTTATAGTGATTCAGCCTCCATCACTAAGTGCACAGTAAATCATAGCCTTTATTCTTCATTTTATAGCCTCAGACTATCTAGAAAAAATATTTCTTTGGGACATTTATCTATCCTGTTTTGTATTCTTTCGGTTGAACTTTGCTTAGATAATAAAGTCTGTTTGTTATAACTCTTTGTCGTGTTTGTTCAATGTATATGTTCTGTGTTAAGTTACTCTCTTTTAGATAACCTAATGCATTATAAGAAATGAGTGTTAGTTCCCCCTTTGTATGTTGTTGAATTAAATGTTATATAGTATTGACTTGGCTTTATTTTCTACTGAATATTCTGTGTTAGGTTACTCTCTTTTAGATAGCCTAATGCATCATAATTGTCCTCATTGGAAAGTTGTCTTTTATATATATTTACCAACTTCTCCACACGCGCAGGATGCGACACCAGGTTAATTTCTTAAGCGGCATTTAACAGGTTTGGGTTCAGAGTTTTTATTCCCCTAAACTGGTTGTCCAACCAAGGTTAAAGAGCCCAGCATGCCCTACAATTTAACCATGGCTGCAGGAAGAGTAGTTTGATGCATACCTTCCTAAGAGTATAGCCCTTGTTTCTTTAGGACACTTATCTCTCCTGTTTTGTATTCTTTCTGTTCGACTTTGCTTAGACAATAAAGTCTATTTGTTATAACTCTTTGTCGGGATTTATTCTACGTATATGTTCTGTGTTGGTCTACTCTCTTTTAGATAATCTAATGCATTATAAGAAACAGGTGTTAGTTACTAGTTAACAATCTCGCTAATTCTTATAAAAATATACTTTTATGTATTCTTTATAAAAAAATATACTCTATGGTTTCATAGAAGCTTGGTGCACCTGTTGTGTTTCTTTACTGCATACCTGTTATGCAAGACTTTCTTCGAAGTAAGTCGCAACCTTTATTCTTCAGGAGATTTATCTATCCTGTTTTGTATTCTTTCTGTTCGACTTTGCTTAGATAATAAAGTCTGTTTGTTATAACCCTTTGTCGGGTTTGTTCAATGTATATGTTTATGTCACGTTGGATAAAATGATAGAGACCAACTATCCGTTTCATTTCCAACAACACCATCGTTTAAACAATGAGTTTTTTAAAAAATTGAATACCCAACCTTTTTTCCCTGAAAAATACCCTGTTTTTCATAGCGTTTTAACCACACACTGTGGTGTCCCTTTTGGAGTACACAGTAAGTGACAACCTTTGTTCTTCATTTAATAGCCTCAAACTATCTTAAAAGACTCTTTTCTTCAGGACATTCATCTTTTTTTGTATTATTTCTGTTCGAATTTATAACAATAAAGTCTGTTTGTTATAACTCTTTGTCAGGTTTGTTCAATGTATATATTTATGTCACGTTGGAGAAAACGATAGACTCCAACTATCATTTGATCTCCAAAAGAACAAATAAAGAAATTATAAAGATACAAAAACTTTTACATAGTAGAATAAGGTGAAATGTCACATTGGCAAAATAGTCTATATATATATATATATATATACTAGCAAATATATGCACCCTCCGGGTGCAAGTATTTAAGTTTTAATGTAATGAAATATCGTATTAAATTAGAAAGTCTAATAAGAAGGCAGATAAAAAAATATGTAACAGAGTGGGGGTATAATAGAAAAATAGAAATGAAACTTACTCTTCCATCACTCCCGTATTTCATTGCTGAATTTTACTTATTTAACTATTTAGTTAAATTAGGAAATAAAGAATAAAATGACAGTTATTTTTTCTTGTTAATGGATTTCATTTAAGATTCATTGAAGAGATTTTTGCTTATATTCATTAAAATAAAACCAAAGAATTAGAAATCAATAATACTAAGCACATATTTAATAAAATCACATTTTTAATATCAATATGCAAATTAGCCTTCCCATTCACACTGTAAATATTTGTTGTATATATAAATACAATTGCATGTTATTTGTATGTAGATATGGTCTACAGTGGCTTCGGCCTCTGGACCATTGATATAATTAACAGCGTCGATCCCAGGGGCCATCCCCCCAGGCAACACCTGCCCCCTTGATTTAAAGGGGCAGGCTGGGTTTATTGCCAGTGCCTGATTTCATACATGTGGGTACGCGGTAAATAAAAGATATGGACAACACTAATTGAAGCAATTTTATTAATAATTGAGGTTTAAATATGAATAAAATCATTATGATGTAAACACTTGTGTAGTAATATAGTTTCGGTTACAGACAGAAAAACACACAATCTCCATTATAATAAGATATATATGGAAATACGGTGAGGAAATTATCCGACAATATGAGAAGAAAATATTTTAAAAATATAACAAACACAGGATGTTTCCCCTGATCAGAACATCCTGTGTTTGATATATTTTTTAAAATATTTTCTTCTTATATATATATATATATATATATATATATATATATATATATATATTGTCTGAACCTCATACGTCGAAATCGACGGGAGAGTCCATCATATATATATATACCAACCTCACCGCACGAGCAGGATGTGACACAGGTCAATTTCTTAAGCGGAGTTTAACTGGTTTGAATTCCGACTTTTCCTTCTCCTAGACTGGTTACCTTCCCATGGTTAAAAAGACCAGTCTGCTCTGCTATTTACCCATAGCTGGAGGGAGAATTAGATTCATATTTTTCCCAAGGGTATTAGCACCACGTGAAATGCAAACAGCTTCGTCCAGGGATTGAACTCCAGTCTTTCCCAATGTTATTAGTCCAAAAGTGAATATGATATCCTAACTGGAGTTCAAACTCTTTTATAACAATGTAGAAGAACAGTAGTGGTACTATTTAACCCATAGCTGGGGGATGAGTGGCTCATACCTTTCTAATGGTATAAGTCTAATATTTGAACATTAAAACCATAACTGGAGTTCAAACACTTATAACGATGTAAAAGAACAGTAGTGGTACTATTTAACCTGTAGCTAGGTGGTTGGAATGAGGTGTCAAACCTTTCCCAAGTGTATTAGTCCTTACGTGTTATATATACACACACACCGATCGATGTAATAACCCTCATTAGATATTCCACTGCAGCAGGAACAACAGAAATGTTATTAGAGGGATTAACATGGCTGGGGGGTGCGTGGCTCATACCTTTCCCAATGGTATTAATCAAAAAGTGAACTCTTATAACGATTTAAGAGAACAGTAGTGGTACTATTTAAACCATAGTTGGGGGATGAGCATGTTCATGCCTTTCACAAGGGTATTAGTCTAAAATTTAACGTAATATCACGACTGGAGTTCGATTTTTTTACTGCGATGTAGAAGAACAGTAGAGGTACTATTTAAACCATAGTTGGGGGATGAGTAGGTTCATACCTTTCCCAATGGCATAAATCCAAAAGTGAACGTTTGGCGCGACTGGAGTTCGAACTCGCTTACTAAATACAGAATAACTGTAGTGATACTATGTATACCATAGTTGGGAGATGGGAGGTCCATACCTTTCCCAAGTGTATTAGTCTAAAAGTGAACGTAATATCACGACTGGAGTTCGAATTGACAAGTGTTGACATGCCGTAAAATCCAACCAATCATACCATTCCCAAGGAACTGGAGTTCGAACTCGCTTACTACGATGTAGAAGAACAATAGTGGTACTATTGAGCCCATAGCTGGGGGATGAGTGGCTCTGAGACTGAAATCGTTTTTTCAAAGAAACCCAAGATGGAGACGTATGACTCAAATGACATAACATTTGTCGGTACGCGGAGATATTTGTGGTTTTGGAAGGAGGAGAGGATTTACTCCCTAAAATCTCCCCTCAATTCCTACGCACCCCACCTACCCCCGCCGGACCCATCTTTTTGCGGTAAACGGATTTTAAATGATTAGCTCCAGGAAGCAGTAACGAAAATAATTTTGACGCAACATACGGACGACGGGATGCGTAATCTGGTATCTCTTGTTAAGCTAGAGTAAAGAGTTTAATTCCCAAATTCGTGCTCAAATACCATGGCCTTGTGCCACACTCAAGTAAGATGAAGCTGCGTATCGCTCAGTTGGTAGAGCACCCGCCATCTCAGCGTAGGAGTAACACAGATTGGAAATCTGTGCGGTAAAGTGTGTGGGGGTGCTGACGGTAGGTATGGCGCTCCATCTCAGCAAAATAATCTACCTGGTCTAGCTCTAGCTAGTTTGAAATTTGTTTTTTGTTCTAGAGAATTTCTGTGTTTTTCTACTTAAAATTATACTTTTGGGGTGTGTGTGTGTGTCTATGTATATGTGTCTATGTTTACTTTTTGTGTGTGAGTGTGTGCGTGTTCGCGTGGGTGCCCATGTACATGGTTGTATTTGGTGTGTATATGTATATATATATACACATACCTAAGAGTTGAATTTTGAACGAAGAATTAAATTTCTAGAACAAAAAACAAATTTCAAACACACACACACCTATCATTATCAAATGAACATCTGATGAACGATACCTATTAAAAGAGTAATGAAAGCTCAGTTAATAATTTATTATTAAGCCGTGACCTGCGTGAGACTTACGCGCAAAGATTGTGGAACGTTACATTATTTTTTCTCAATTTTTGCGCGCAGGTCGCATGCAGGTCACGCGCAAATCGCACGCAAGGATTGGAAAAAAAAATAACGTAGCGTTCAACCGTTATTAAACAACCATAACAGAAAAATTACAGAAACACGCACAACCTATGTATATATGTATATGTATATGTGTATATATATATATATATATATATATATATTATATATATATATATATATTATATATATATCAATATGTGTATTGATCAAAGCCTGAAGAAGATACCAGAATATCTGAAACACGTGTTGCGTATATAAAATAAAAAGAATAAAACATTTTTTCTGAGAACAATACATTTTGCGGACCTTCTTTTTTTATAAAATATTAAATTTTCTCCCGTTGGAACCAGAACAACATTATATATATAGCAAATATATATATTTAAGTTTTAATGTATATATTGTATTAAATTATATGATACAGGATTTGAAACAGAGTATAATATTTTACTCTTTCATCACTATTGTTATTTTTTCGAATTTAAATTTAGTTATATATACAGTATATATATTTCATTTATTCATTGATATATTCATATATTATATAATACTAAGCGATAATATGGCGCTATATATATAAATATAATTGCTAGTATTTTAACACCATGCCTCAATTATAATATATATATATATATATATATATATATATATATATATATTGTGGATAATATGGGTGCTATATTTCTAACCAGGTAGTGCTCAATATCATTGATAGACCGTTTATATTTGAGTTAAGGTTGTGTGGACATGGCATCAACACCTGGTTACTGGTTTGGTCTGAAGATCGCATAGGTGAGAAACTGTTAATTACCAGGTGTTTACTCCATGTCCACCATACTTTAACTCAAATATATACATGTGTGTGTGTGTGTGTGTGTGTGTGTTAAGGTAGCGTGGTCACAAAGCGTTAAACAAATCTATGACCGTAGGCCCATCCCTCTAGCACTAATTAGGGCACAGTAGACAGACTCCGACCCAGGGTACTAAGGGACGCGTTCTTCCCAACCTTCGATGCAACGTTGCCTGGGGAGAGCAGCGCGCCAAGCCGGCCAGGGAGAGCAGACATGATGGCGACTCGGGATTTTTTGGAGGGCTGCTTTTTGGGTTTTTTGCTTCTTTGCATCGACAGAAGGGCTTGAAGTGGTGCCGCTGTCCAATGCTTTGCGGGATACCTTTCTGCCCTTGGGGGCGGGGGGTTATGAGTATCAGATCTGAAGAATTCAGTTAAGCTGAAGGGATCAGTTTCGATCCCTACCCTCTCATGTCTCTAGGCTTCATTTCACTTTAAAATGGTCTGTTAATAAGAACGTGTATCCCCCGGGGTGTTTGGGACATGCTAAAAAAGGTAAGTAACATAAAGGTGGGGGGGAAATAAGATAGATAATGTACAGACTGAGATAGATAGGTAGGTAGGTAGGTAGGTATGAACTGATATATAGATAGATAGATATGAATATAATGAGATAGATAGATAGATAGATAGATAAATAGATAGATAAGAACAGACTGAGATAGATAGATAGATAGATAGATAGATAGATAGATAGATATGAATATAATGAGATAGATAGATATGAACAGACTGAGATAGATAGATAGATAGATAGATAGATATATGAATATAATGAGATAAATAGATATGAACAGACTGGATAGATAGATAGATAGATAGATAGATATAAATATAATGAGATAGATAGATATGAACAGACTGAGATAGATAGATAGATAGATATGAATATAATGAGATAGATAGATGGATAGATAAGAACAGACTGAGATAGATAGATAGATAGATAGATAGATAGATAGATATGAATATAATGAGATAGATATGGACAGACTGAGATAGATAGATAGATAGATAGATAGATAGATATGAATATAAGAGATAGATAGATAGATATGAACAGACTGGTATAGACAGATAGATTGATAGATAGATTGATAGATATGAACAGATAGATAGATTGATAGATAGATAGATAGATATGAATATAATGAGATGGATATGAACAGGCTGAGATAGATAGATAGATAGATAGATAGATAGATAAACAGACAGGTAAATAGATAGATAGATAGATAGATAGAGAGAGAGAGACAGAGACAGAGAGAGAGAGACAGAGAGAGAGAGAGACAGAGAGAGAGAGATATGAATAGGGAGGCTTGGATAGCTCGACTTACATGAACACAAATAAATAGGAACAGATTAATATATATGAAAAGATAGGTTGATAGATATGAACAGACTGATATATATATATATATATATATATATATATATATATATATATATCCACTTATGGTTCTAGTTGATTTAGAATGGATGTAATTGGTCTCTCTGAACATACCGTAAAAGAACCAGCTCGTAATAAATAGAAAGTATATTATTGTTCGATTATCTTGCGTCTTATTTTTCACGCTACAGATTCATTCGGCCCTTTTCATTTCCCTTGCTGAGGGTGGGGGTGGAGGGTTGCTAGGAATTGCAAAGACTGTGGGGTAGGGGATACCGGGCACCTGTCGTCGGGGTATAGACGAACGGAAACCGCGGTGTTTACAAGTTGATAAGCGTCCTGACAAGTATCTAACACTTCAATCAGCGCACCTCGCACTACGCCCCTCCCCGCTCCGACTAACGGGGCGACTCCATTCCTCCTCCCCAGCCGAGCCTTTCCGTAAATAACTGGATTCTCTACTGCCTTTCGCCGGCTATCAAAACCCACCCAACCTTCTTTTCTTTCATGTTTTTCCACAACCCGATCAGTCGGTCCATAACTGGCAATAAGACCAGGTTCATTTATATCTGTTTATAATCTACATCTTCCCTCCCCCCCCAACTCCCTGTCTGTTCGTATCTTTTACATCAGTGCTTCTCATAGCCGGACAGGTGCCGGTTCATGGAGTACTACCCGCCGGTCCGCAGGTACCACACATGATTTTTTTTTAAATGTGTACATATAAACTAAAATTAGAAATATATTTATAAAAATATCAACTTTGTTCATTTTCTGCTCTTTACCACGATGGCTATTTTACCATCTATTTAGCGAGTTTGTACCCTAAGTAAGTAAAATCATCAAATTCATTAAAGGATTAAAAAAATAAAACAATTTGAAATGTAAACTTTAAATATGTATTAAAACAAAACAAACTATATATAGATATATAATACCAGTCATGTATTTATTAAAACTTGTTTTAAAAAACAATGAGGACTGTCTAATGTTGCATGTTCAAATTTTGAGTGTATTGAATGTTATGACGATTTTGGGTAATATGACGTAAGCAGTGACGTAGTTTTTGTTACAGACAAAAAAACGGAAGACCCTCAGCCACCGTCTTCTAGCACATATCTGATAAAAATGGTTGTCGCTTGCCATAAGGGCAATAGGGTTGGGACAAACATGCCATTAAGGAGACATTAATCTGGTTTGGTTTGGTTTGTTTTACGGCATATCAACCTCAGTGGGTCATTTAATGCCGATAAAGTTTTGAAATAAATCAAATCTTAATGGATAATACAATTTTTAATAAATACATTTTTCTATTTAACCCATAGATGGGACCCTAACAGGTACTACCACTCCGGGTCAGAGTGGACCAGGGAGCAATGGCGATGAAGGGATGCTCCACAATCCCTAAACCTCCAAAACTGGAACCTCACTATCAGATAGAGTTTAATGTCATTCTCAGGACATTTAGACCCTCAGCCACCGCCTTCTAACACCCATATGATAAAAAGGGGTTGGGGCTTGCCATAAGGGCAATAGGGTTGGGGAAATCATATAGGTGCTAGGGCTTGATGTGACCAGCCGATTGATCGGAGGGGGGGCCTCTCCGACCGCCCGTCTAGCCCAAGATAGGGCCTAAGTAGAGTATTGCAAGTCATGAACTGCTTATCTACCTGGGCTCTATCCTTAAGCATCACGGGTCGCTACGCACGGCCACCGGGTGGCCCCATTGGGGGAGTATTACCCCTCTGCAGAGGTGCAGTCGGTACATTCTAACACCCCAGCCGACAGGGCGGCCATAATCTGGCATGGGGCTGTGGATTCATGCTTTCTCAAAGGAATCAATGCAGAGTGAATATAAACAGGCACACAGGTTGGATTCGAACTTGGGTCTGCCAATTTAATATTCTGAACTCATACCTACTCTGCTGCCTTGAACCTCTTGGTTTCAAATCTCTCTTGTTTGTCTTTCTTGGTCTGTTTTTATATAAACATTTGGACCATTCCTTCCACAGCAGAATCTGACGGAGAGCTCAATAAGGGTGAGTCAGTAATGCCATTTTGTTTTAGTTATAATTACCAAAACAGGAACATTATCATACATCAAAATGAAGCTGGCCCTCTGTGGATCACATCATACCTCTCCACATAGAGGAGTCAAAAAGTAATGCATTTTGTTTAGGTATAATTACCAACACAGGAACATATATCATACATCAAAATGAAGCTGGTCCTCTGTGGATCACATCCCTACTTCTCCACATAGTCGACATTTCTCTCAATAACAATGTTCCACTTTCGAATGAGAGCATGTTGAGAATTTTGATATATAAGGTGTGTGCTAGATACCTGCTCCTACTTATAGACTAGGCCATAATCATGTGACCTATTTCTTGGCCAATCACTGGCAGTACTCTGAGGTTGATACAATACTTAAACCAACCCTACTGGACATAATTACTTTTGACCTTCGTGGACGACGGACATAGGATTAAATCACTGAACCTTTACCAATACGCGGGATAGGACTTTACGCTCACCAAAGGGTTCCATAACTCAGGACTTACTTTAAGCCCTTTTCAACTGGCCAAGGATGGCATTTAAAAACTTTACAGAGCATGTATCCCTGCCCCGTAAAATTTTGATGACAGTTCTTTGAGCCATTTCTTTACTACAGATTTCACTTCTTCGTCACTCGAATAATGTTTGCCTCTCTTCGGACACATGAAAGAGAGTTTGAGATGCAAACATTATTCCTATCAACATCTCTGTTAACAATATGACCTTTCTGAAGAATAATCAAACTAAGTTCCAATTACCGTCGAATTGGTAAGACACGGCAACAAGTGGTTGTAACTTAATACAAACCCGACTTGTTGCAATTCTACTGCAGAATGACAGAGTATTTATAAAACTCCACAACATCATAGAAACCAAGCAGCCAATCAGAACTCAAGGAATTGAATCGCCCAAATACATGAATGGATCATTCTTGATTTTTATAAATACCAACTGTCTTGGACACTGCTTCAGTTGTGCTTAGCTAGTTGCTGTTATTCAAACCAACAGTAGACTAAATGACTTGAATACATTCCAGTTTCCCCTTCGAGGTTTAGTTGTATTTTGTTTTGTTTTTGTTATTCTTAACGTATTTATTTTTCAAATTTACTTATTGAAATGTCTGGCTTGAATTTCATTCATTTTATTTTAGGTTTGATGTGACTGAAAGGTCGAAATAAATTTATTACCTGATTAATTTATAAGGACTTCCTTTAATAACCATGTTTTTTTTTGCTTTTTGACTGAAGATGCTATGATTTGAAATTGAATTAAATTAATACATGAAGCAAATTTAAAGTTTTTTTTCCTTCATTGCTCACTATATAAATATATATCAGTTTATCTATTAGTCTCTCTACCCCTTCTTTCTCCCACTGTCCGTCTGTCATAGTATCTTTCTTTCTCCTTTTCTACTTCTCTCTCTCCCTATATATCTGTCTTTCTCAGTACCTCTATCTTTTTCTCAGTTTGCCTCTCTCTCTCTCTCTCTCCCTGTTTATCTATTCGTCTCAGTCCACTCCCCCTCTCTCTTTCTCTCTCTCTCTTTGTTTATCTCTCTCGTACACGCTCAAATTGTCTCCCTCCCCCTCTCTATTTGTTTATCTTGCTGTCTCCCACTGTATAACTATCTGTTAGTCAGTCCATTTCTTTCTCTCCCCCTCTCTCTCTTTCACACACACACAACTCTCTCTCTTTCTCGTTTATCTCTCTCTCGTACACAGACTATTTCTCTCTACCTCCACCCATCTTGCTCTCTCTCTCTCTCTCTCTGTTTATCTCAACCTCTGTCTCCCCTGTATATGTCTCAGTCCATTTCTCTTTCACTCTATATTTTTATCGCAGTTCATCTCTCTCTCTCTCTCTCTCTCTCTAAATTTTTTCTCTTTATGTCATTGGATGTTGTAAAAATATTTCTGTAGCCTAGCATAGCCAAAAGATAGGGGTCGTTCATCACATACAATATTATATTGTTGGTTGGTTGGTTGGTTGGGTTTTTATGGCATGTTAACCCTGTGATACTATGATTGAAGACGAACCTGGTCAGAATAAATAAATAAATGAATGAATAAGAAAGAGAATAGGTTAAAGCCAGGCATAAGTAAAAGGGGTGGGTGGTTGACCTTTTTACGAATCCAAAGATTAGGTCGTAAAGTTTAAGAGACTTGTACGACCACCATGAAGTTAGGCCACTAAGAGATAATATCTTATGCACCCAGGTATTAAAAGCAAAAGGGATTTTTATGAGAAAATCTCTTTTGAAAAAATTAATGGTTGACGTATTGAAGACGTGGTGTCTGGAAAAATATTTAATTACTTTAATTTTAAGGGTTAATGTCGACTAGAAGTCTGCGATTCGATTTAAGTACTGGCCATCTGTGTGGTCTGGGGAAGGTGAATTTGACATAAATACAGCTAAACTCGAGCACTAAGCAGTTAGAACTCGGCCATTGAGGTGTTAAGGTTGCCGTAGGGATAGCCAGTAGCAGCCAGTTGGATAGACAGCGAAGTCTCACACACCCCTTCTTCCATCCGCGTCTTGTTTACAAACACTTGTAGTTGTTTGTTTGTTTTTAATCCTTGTGAGCCTGTTTCTGACTCATGCTCTCAAATTGGCCAGCGCAGAGTGTTACAATGTTTGGGGTCTAGACATCGTGCATTGGAGGTGCAGAGCGCAGAACAGGTAGTCGCACAACCCTTGTTGGGTTATTTTAAACCAAAGACGTTGGTTTTATCTATTCTTCATGGCTACACAATTTTTTTTTAAACACATTTTTTTTAGAAATCATTGTTCTAATTAACCCATTGATGGGACCCTAACAGGTACTACCACTCAGGATCAGAGTGGACCTGGGAGCCATGGTGATGAAGGGGTGCTCCACATTCCTCAGACCTCCAGAACTGGAACCTCACCATCAGATAGAATTTAACATCATACCCAGGACATGAAGACCCTTAGCCACCACCTTCTAGCACCCATATAATAAAAAGGGTTAGAGGTTGCCATGAGGGCAATATAGTCGGAGCAATCATATAGGTGTTAGGGCTTGACGTGACCAGCTGATTGATCAGAGGGGTCCCCTCTAGCCTAAGTACAGGACTAAGTGGAGTGTTGCATGTCATGGACTGCTCAGCCACCAGGATTCCGAGGAGTCGTTAATTACTCGAGTATATACGGTATAAGTAATTGTGATGATGGAGCAATCGCTTTATTCTCCAGCATCGGCTGGATTGACGCTTTCTCTCCAACTATCTCCTCTCAGATGATTTTCCAGTCCAACTTGCAAACCTCAAGGCAGAGATGACAGATAAATGGAGTGACGTCTGTAGATGTTAATTGATACTTAAAGAAAGTTTTTGTGTCTTGTTAAGTTGAGCACTTCATGTGATTGATGTATCCAGTTCTAGAGATAAGAATAGAGTCACTAACATTACTCCCTCAAGCAGGCCTCTTGAACCTGAAAGTCTTATACATACTTGTAGGGATATACAAGAGTGGAAACTAGGAGAAGCTTTTTGTGTACCGCCATTTGATTGATGTATCAAGCTTTAGAGAGAAGAATAAAGTCACTAACATTACACCTCCAAGCAGACTCTTAAACCTGAAAGTCTATATACACACTTGTGGGGATATGTTAGAAAGGAAATTTGGAAAAGGTTTTTGTGTACAACCATATGTCTTGTCAAGCTGAAGATTTTGTGTGATTGATATATCCAGCTCTAGAGATAAGAAGAGAGTCACTAACATTACTCATTCAAGCAGGCTCTTGAACCTGAAAGTCTATATACACACTTGTAGGTATATGTTAGAAAGTAAAATTTAGAGAAGAATTTTTTGTACCGCTATGTGTCTTGTCAAGCTGAAGACTTTGTGTGATTGATGTATCCAGCCCTAGAGATAAGAATAGAGTCACTAACATTAAACCTCCAAGCAGACTCATGAACCTGAGAGTCTATATACATATTTGTATGGATATGTTAGAAAGGAAATTTGGAGAAGGTTTTTGTGTACAACCATATGTCTTGTCAAGCTGAAGATTTTGTGTGATTGATGTATCCAGCTCTAGAGATAAGAAGAGAGTCACTAATATTACTCCCTCAAGCAGGCTCTTGAACCTGAGAGTCTATATATATATATATATATATAGACTCTCAGGTTCAAGAGCCTGCTTGGAGGTTTAATGTTAGTGACTCTATTCTTATCTCTAGGGCTGGATACATCAATCACACAAAGTCTTCAGCTTGACAAGACACATAGCGGTACAAAAAATTCTTCTCTAAATTTTACTTTCTAACATATACCTACAAGTGTGTATATAGACTCTCAGGTTCATGAGTCTGCTTGGAGGTTTAATATATATATATATATATATATATATAGGCTCTTGAACCTGAGAGTCTATATATATATATATATATATATATATGATAGAGAGTAAATTTAGAAAAGTTTTTTTTGTGTAGCGTCATGTGATTGATGTATACATACACACATGTAAGGCAATGGGGCCACCTGTTGGCCGTGGGTGGCGACCCGTGATGCTTAAGGATAGAGCCCAGGTGGATGAGTAGTTCATGACTTGCAATACTCCACTTTGACCCTATCTTGGGCTAGACAGCCCCCTCTGATCAATCAGCTGGTCACGTCAAGCTCTAACACCTATATGATTTTCCCAACCCTATTGCCCTTATGGCAAGCCCCAACCCCTTTTTATCATATGGGTGCTAGAAGGCGGTGGCTGTGGGTCTACATGTCCTGGGAATGACGTTAAACTCTATCTGATGGTGAGGTTCCAGTTTTGGAGGTTTGGGGAATGTGGAGCACCCCATTCATCACCATTGCTCCCTGGCCCACTCTGACCCGGATTGGTAGTACCTGTTAGGGTCCCATCTATGGGTTAAATAGAAAAATGTATTTATAAAAAAAATTGTATTATCCATTAAGAATTGATTTATTTCAAAACTTTATCGGCATTAAATGACCCACTGAGGTTGATATGCCGTAAAACAAACCAAACCAAACCAACACATGTAAGGATATATAAGAGAGAAAAACAAAACATAAACAAACATGAGAACAAGTAGAGACATTTATTAAACAAAAACATAATAATTTCTTGCACAATCAGCTTTCTTTTTTTTTCTTTTTTTACACAGGGACAATGTTGCATCTGAAAAAACAAAAATCGAGAAAGAAAATATAATTAAAATCAGAAAGACTTTAAGATTCATGGCAGACAGTAAAGGAAATAAGTGGTTGGAAAAGTGCCCTGAGATCAAAGCTAAAAGCTGCCAGCCAAGAATACAAACGCGTGAAGTGGAAAGAACATTTCACAGATTAGCTTTGGAAATCTTCCTAAAATCACGGATAATGTGATGATACCCCTGCTCCGCACTTGTGCACCTTCATTTCACATTGTCAATGACCCCACGTTGTAATATTTGGTGATGGGTGATTTGAAGGGTACAAGCTAGAGACAGGTTCACGAGGATAAAAAAAAAACACAACATAAAGTTTGATGACAGAACGCTAATGGAGGAGGAAGATGTGACACTTTGTGCAGTTTGTGTCGGAGGAGAGGGCACTGAAACGTATGTCGTCAGCTGGCAAGAAGTTCACTTAAGTCGGCTGCTAGAATAAACTACAAGTCTGACTATCATGTGGGTCTTCACCTATTTTCAATCTATCTACTGCCCACTGGACAAAGCTCTCACTCCAACGGCAAACCTGGGTCTGCCCTTTAAGCTCAAGCTGGCAGAATATATACAGAATTCTCCCCAATCCGACCCAGCTTATTAAACCACCCTGAAATTGGTACTAACTTTTTTTTTAGACAGAATTAAGACTCCACACATTAATTTATTTCTAGACTGCTGGATGCCCATTTTCCAACAATTAACTTTTTCAAGACCCATTTTCTCTTAAAACTAGTCAGAAAAGATATTATCTTTAAGTGGTTTTCATTTCAAGGTGGCCAAACATTCCTTATGGCCTTCCCGAACCCTCTCTGACTGATACTTTTTCCCCCTATGGACACACACCCATACATATAAATACACATGGACCTAATACATTCTATTTTTTTTTTTTCTGACAGAATTTACACTTAACCATTGGGTCACAATAAAAAAAACCTCTTTTGTGGAAATCGATCCACAACTTCTCATATTCTGTCTATTCGTCAAATCGTAGAAGGGGTTTGATAAAAAAATCTCAAGGCAACACTATTGTTTGTAGTTTTCTCCAGGAATTTGACTCCATACACAGAGAAAAGATGGAGCAGATACTTCTAGCTGATGATCTCCCCAAAGAAACTGTGACCGCTATAAAGATGCTCCACAGAGACACAAAAGCAATGGTCCGTTCACCTGACATTGTTGCTGGAGTCCTACAAGGAAATACAGCGGCACTATTTTGATTTTTGATTAGCCTAGACTACGAATTACGAACATCATTAGATCTAGAATAGAAGGGAGGAAGAAGAACACTGTGAGATAAGAAGCATCTTCAAGAGCAGCCTACCCCCACACCGTTACTTTTTGAGGATTAGGCTTGTAAATTTGACTGGTCCAGTCAATCGTTCTCAATTGACAAAAGAAAAAAGAGGCAAAAGACACTCACCCTAACAAGCCCCGCCCATTCCATTTGTTGGGAACCAGGGTTAGTCGGAGTTCTTTGCCTTCTCGAAGAACACTCACAGAAACCGTTTTCTGAAAATAGAAAAATCCAATTTAGAAAATAGTATTTTAATTAAACATCAGAAGAAAAAATAAATTGTGTATAACTGAGACTATATCACCACCAATGCCACAATTCCCTTAGTTATTTAAATTGTATTCTCAATAATTATCAAATAATCATTATTTAATCTCAATTGACATCTAACAATTAACCATGCCTATAGGGCTGGTTTAGCTGTCGGTAGAGCATCCAACTAAGAACTACAAGGTTCTGGGTTTGATACCGGCCCTCGCCAACTCTGTGTGTGAGTAACACAGGGATCTGTGTGGTAAAATGAGGAGCTGACAGGTGTAGCACTCTGCCTCAGATGCCAAAACAATCTCAGTGGTCTAGCGCTAGTGAAAAGGGGATAGACTTCCTCGTTGTCTAGCCCAGTTAGATTTGCCTCAAAACAGCCCAAGTTATTAATGCATTTAAAATCCTATAATTGATCTATATCACTAAGAAATAAAGTGTTACATTGTAAAGGTACGAGCAAGCTTCAGATGCGGTTATGTTAATAAGTTTACTAAAAAAAAAACATTTAAGTTTTCAAATTTATTACGCCAAAGAAAAATAGTGATACCTTGACTTACAAGTGCCAAACTTAAAATTTTCTAAGTCACTAGCTGTTACTTGGTTGATTTTTTTGCTTTGAGTTGAAAACCAGAATTTGAGCTTCAGATATGCTTATGTTAATAATTTCACTAAAAACATTTATTTTCTATGAGATTAATATAATTTACTTTAGAAGCATTTATATTTTTTGCTTGAAGGCAGTTACAATGCGTATATCGTATAAAATCTGATAATTAATGAAAATAATCATGACAAGCGAACTCGGCAAATATCACCCCATATGTAGAACATTGTACAGCTGTTTCAACTTTATTAAGTCTCATCAGTGATGTATACTTACGATTTCCCTCCGACAGAAATCGAAACCGGGAACTCAGCACACAGAGTCAGAGACTTTACCACTGGGCCACTGACTCGCAGCAAACGATACATTCGAAATTAGCTTGTCAAGGCTAAATATGTCACTATTACTACTACTATACAAAGTAGAGTGGACGTTTTTATCTTTTTTTGCAATGCTCTTACGTAAAAAATGTAAACAGATCTTTGAAATCATAATTTTTTAATAATAGACATAAAAAATAGTTTTCCTGTCAAAATTCAAATAAATATGTTTTCTTTCTAATAAAATCAAGTTTCTCACAGTTAAATTCAAATTAATTCAAACAAAGTTGTTCTTTATTCTATGTATTGATGATTTTGTGTAATGTGGTGTAAGCATTGAGATAGCTTCAGTTACAGAAAAGTAGATACTGAATTTCTATTAATAATAGATAGAATAAACATTTAAACATATCATAGCACATAATTTATTACATTATCTTTTATTATACATGAATAATACGAGTGTTTCTTCACAAATGTATGACGTGTTTTTCGAAGTTCTGTAAAACAGATTTTTCTAACATATTTTTTTAACAGTTTTTTTAACGTAATTTCATCGTAATTTATTTTAATTTTTAATTTAAGCATTAATAATAAATATCATGATGATTTCAATTTCAATGCATAATTTTAAGAATATAGTGTAAAATTTGATATATTTTAACATTCATGAAGTATGATTTTTGTTAAGTTTTTAAAGACCATAGCTTGGTCTTATAGCAGAAGTGCTTATCTGGTGGAATCCTTGATAAAGAGTCGGTCGACAATGTGAATCCTTTGGTTACTAAAGTGTCCTCAGTTACTGGTAATCGTATAAGTCCTTCGTGAGTATTGGTAAAAATCCAGGCAATCCTATGTTCATCCGTCGTCAAAGAGAGCAGTTTTAATTATGACCAATGTGGGGGGGTTTAAGTATCTTATCAGGCCAGTAGTACTGCCAGTGATTGGTTAGAAGAGTCAATCACGTGACCTTGGCTAGTCTATAAATATAAGCAGGGAACTAGCACACACCTTATATAAGAAAATCTCTCAACAATTTTAATGTATAATTCTAATACTTTATTATATAAGAAAATTTGAATGTAGATTTAATTCTAATATATATGTTTTTATACAATACAGTTGATACCAACGACTTTTTACTAGATAGGAATATTTGAAACCATACAACTTTGTGCTAAAAAAATTCTTAAGAAACGGCTACACAAAAAAAATGTAAATATAAACATACAATGGATGCGATTTCCTAATCTCTTGGCATAAAATAACCCCAGATGGGTTGACATGCCATTCAAATCAATTAATCTATCATTTTTAAGCGCCAGGAAGTAGTCAGATTTTTAGGAAGTTTCATACACAAGGGAGGTAACTCCCGAATTCCATACTACTCCTCAACATACACAAAGAGTATATTTCGTTACAAATACTAGTAAGAATATGAGCCAACATCTGGGCGTAAGTATTTAAGTTTTAATATAATGAAATATATTAAATTAGAAAGATTAACGAAAAATAAAAAGATTACAATTATTTCAATATTTTAATTGGTTTCTATATAAAATCATTCATACGATTGATTTTAACACGTTGGAGAATAAAACAATAATATTAGAGATCAGTAACACAAAGTAATCATTTATTAAACACGGCTTTGCTAAAACCAGTATGCAAATTAACTACACCATATGCTATGTAAACCTTTATTTCTTAGTGATATATAAGACACGTTGCAAGATTTTAAGTGCACTAAAAACATGGGATGTTTTGAGGCAAATCTCCGATTTTCAGAGACATCATTAATAAGGTTTCTTCTATGTATTAATGATTTTGACTATAAATTCAATACTCATTGATAAACTCACACAATTCCTGAGGGTATTGTGACATAAGCATTGACATAGTTTCAGTTACAGAAAAACACCATATGTCCATTATAATAAGATTAGGTATACCTGATATCTTATAACTAAATTATTTGTATTAAGAATAGTTACTTGAAGCTATAATTGTTTACTAAGGATTATTATTATTAGTTACTTGAAACCATATAACTGTGTGCAAATCATTTGTATTAAGAATAGTTACTTGAAGCTATAATTGTTTACTAAGGATTATTATTATTAGTTACTTGAAACCATATAACTGTGTGCAAATTATTTGTATTAAGAATAGTTACTTGACGCTATAATTGTTTAATAAGGATTATTATTATTAGTTACTTGAAACCATATAACTTTGTGCAAATTATTTGTATTAAGAATAGTTACTTGAAGCTATAATTGTTTACTAAGGATTATTATTATTAGTTCCTTGAAACCATAGAACTGTGTGCAAATTATTTATATTAAGAATAGTTACTTGAAGTTATAATTGTTTACTAAGGATTATTATTATTAGTTACTTGAAACCATATAACTGTGTACAAATTATTTGTATTAAGAATAGTTACTTGAAGCTATAATTGTTTACTAAGGATTATCATTATTAGTTACTTGAAACCATATAATTGTGTGACAAATTATTATTATCAAATAGAAATAATGGTAATTTATGAGGAAGTGCGTCCCAGTCTCCTGCCTCAAAAATTGCTACCCGGTGACTATCAAAATAACGACCCCAGCTCGTCGTAATTCTTGTTTATTTATCGTAATTTGTCGTAATTCTTATTTAGATATGAAGATGGATATATAGTTTGGAATAGACTGAGATAGATAGATAGATAAACAAAATAATATAGATAGATATGAACAAATGGAGATAGATATTTTCGACAAGTAAATGTATTTGGTGGGGGGGTTGCTTCTTTTTTTGTCGTAATTTTTGTTTATTTAAACTAAAAACAAGACATTAAACAAACATAAATAAAAGAAAATCTTAGTATTTAAAGTAATATAGATAAATATGAACAAATTGAGATAGATAAATAGATAGATATGAAGATGTAGACTGAGCTGGGGTCGTTATTTTAATAGTCACCGGATAGCAATTTTTGAGGCAGGAGACCGGGACGCACTTCCTCATAAAGTACCGAAATAATTACTTGAAACCATTTTATTAGTAGTATTACATGGGAATACTTAAAACCATACAATTTTTTGGAAAAAAATCTCTTAAGAAACAACTGCACAAGAATGTAAATATCAGCATACAATGAATGAGATTCCCTAACCTCTTGGCATAAAATAACCCTAGATAGGTTGACATGCCGTTAAAATCAATTAATTACATGACTGATGACGTAGCCAGGGGCACCTTAGGGTATATTCCTTGGTATCAACCATTTTTAAACGCCAGAAAGTAGTCAGATTTTTGGTGAGTTTTACACACAAGGGAGATAACTCCTGAATTTTATACTACTCCTCAATATTCACTAAGAGTATGTTTCATTACAAATGCTAGCAACAAAAAACAAAACAAAAAAACACCCTCCGGGCGGTGTCAAAATAAGTTTTTGAAAAATATTGCCTGACGGTGGCTGGGAAAATTAAATGAATAAAATAAAACGTTTAACATTTTAAAACAATTTTACTTACTTAAAAAGCATCATATTCATGTAGTATAATAATACAGTCACGGTACCAAAAAGGGATTTGTTACGTGGCGGTCGTCATTGTCGATAAAAAAAGGTACAACACGCGAGATATATCATCACAAGGGCTTAGCATTTAATTTCGGGCTCGTGTCATGGGCTCTGTTTCGGAGAGGAGGAAAGACAGAGAGAAAGAGAGGGAGGACACTGTTAAATTCCTGTACCTTTTAACATAGTACCAACTATATCGCTGTCCCAAACTAGGGACCAGCAGACCCACGTCCGAACTCTACGCCGCCGTAAAGCAAAAGAGAGTGATTTTTTCTTTCTCGTTCCTTGTCACCACATGACTTCCACTTCCGGTCAACTCCCGACTTCTGGTCAGCTTTCAATCCCTCATCCGGGGGTCATACCTCGGTCAAATTACCGGCAACGCTTTGTGTGTCCACTACTCCTTTTTTTAACCTTTACTTTCTCTTCTTCCTCTCTTTCTATAGCAGTCCGCTCACAGTTTTATTTCCATTATCAAACTCCGGTGGACCTTCATAATCACGTTACATTCATTTTCCTCCACTGAGATATTTGTTTTGTTTTACAACAGTAGGGACCTCCAAAACGTTTCTAATAATTTCTGATTTAATTATTCAAACTATTATACTTATAGAAATTTTTTAAAATCGTATGAGTAAAATATATATGTGACTGTGACGTAAGCAGCGACATAGTTTTGGTTACAGACAAATAGAGACTGAATCTCCATTACTAAAAGAAGTCAAAGAATTGCCTCTGATAGTGGTCTCCATCTCAAAAATTCAAAAAGAGTCATTACGCCCTGGTGGTGGGGGGAGAGGCACAGTAGAGCAAAAGTGAGATGAGGGAGGGGGGGCTAGGTTTCCACATTACTAATTTGCATAATAGGCTGCTTTCTATTTTCATTTATCAAAATAAATACGCATCATCATCATCATGTCTTGCTGGCAGCACAGATATCCATGACTCTCTCTCTTTCCAACTGTCATCAGTCATTTTCCCTGGTAGGTCCTCCACACAGCATTCCAGAATCCGCACACAACTGATTAGTGTAGATTTTGCTGATCGGCTTACACTGGTGTGTCGTGTCCATGGTAGAACGTCACTTCTGAATTCATCCCTGCTTCTCCAGTAGCATCCAGCATGTCTTGTTCATCTTACTCGGATGGTTTGTGTGATAGGCGGCAAGTGTCCATATAGCTACTTTCTCGAGGTGTAGTGCTTCCAGGTTTTGTTCAAGACAGCAAGCAACATTCTTGTGTAGCTCCTATCTAGCTTTTTACTCTAAGCATTTTGTTAGAGTCAAAGAGTTGCAGCCATACAGTAGCACTGATACAGCTATGACCTGGAAGAATTTTCAAATTTTGTTTTTGAAGGGGGGTTACTTCACACTCCCCAAATGTCCAGAACTAGAGCCTCACCACTAGATACAGGTTAGTGTCATACCCAAGATATCCCCTATGTGGAGGGGAGGGGGTCTTACACATCTCTGCCGATGTAGTCTCACATGATGATCACTACTTGATGCAGTTCGGTGTTATACTCAACACAAACACTGTAGTGCACAAGGCCAAACT
Source organism: Doryteuthis pealeii (assembly GCA_023376005.1). NCBI lineage: Eukaryota > Metazoa > Mollusca > Cephalopoda > Myopsida > Loliginidae > Doryteuthis > Doryteuthis pealeii. The sequence goes on from CM042178.1 coordinate 16,232,186, forward strand.
GAAGTGCACAAAACTGAACTGACGAATACAAATACTGAAGTGCACAAGGCTGAACTGACAGACACAAATACTGAAGTGCACAAGGCCAAACTGAAGTGCGCAAAACTGAACTGACGGATACAAATACTGAAGTGCACAAGGCTGAACTGACAGACACAAATACTGAAGTGTACTGAAGTGCGCAAAACTGAACTGACGGATACAAATACTGAAGTGCGCAAAACTGAACTGACGGATACAAATACTGAAGTGCACAAGGCCGAACTGACAGACACAAGTACTGAAATGCACAAGGCTGAACTGACAGACACAAATACTGAAGTGCACAAACCAGAATTGATGAACTTACCCCAACACTGTGCTGGACAACTTTTCCAACATCTTGAAGATTTTCAAAATTCTTATGCTGAACCGAACCAAAACGAATTAATTCATCACCAACTTGTAAGTTCTGAAAAAAAATTGAAAAAAAAAAAAACATTTCATTTTTGCAGACCAAATTATATGGAATGGAACAGCAGAGGGCTAATTAGTCTCCATCTTCAACATTCATTCCCATTACTCCCAGGTCAACTCTGACCCAGAGTGGTAATACCTGTTAAGGTTCCATCTATGGGTTAAATAGAAAAAATGAGTTTAAAAATATTACTTTGAAAAAAAATTGAGTTTTAAAAAAAGATTAATACGCATCAAGAAAAAAAATCAAATAAAACGTCTTTGGCATTAGATAACCCAACAATGGTTGACATGCCGTAAAATTCAACCAGTCAACCAACTTACAACTATAAGATGCATTAAATCTTTAATATTCATTTTGCTTATTTGATTTTAGTAAAATTGCAAGAATCAAATCCAATTCTCTTTGTTAATTATCAATACTAGCAAAAGTATGCACCTCCTGAAAGTAAGGATATAAGTTTTAATGTAATAAAATATATTAAATTAGAAAGACTAACGAAACTAAATAAGAACAAATATAAAAATATTACACTAATTTTAATGTTATTTTAATTGATTTCTATATAAAATTATATATAGGATTGCTTTTAATACGTTTGAGAATATATGATAGTATTAGAAATCAGTAACAGCAAATAATTATTTATTAAACCCAGTTTGTTAAAATCATTATGCAAATTATTCCCACCATATACTATGTAAATCTTTATTTCTTAGAGATAAATTGCACATATTTCAGTACTTTAAATGCATTAATAATTTTGGTAGTTTTGAGGCAAATATAACTCAGCTAGACTTTAAAAGAGCTATTGTTAATAAATAAGATGCTAATTAAGATTAAATAATGACTATTTTATAATCGTTGAGAATATAACTTAAATAACTAAAGAAACCTTGATGTCAGTGGTGATGTAGTTTCGGTTACAGACAGTTATATAATCTCTATTATAATAAGACTAGCAAATATATGCACCCTCCGGGTACAAGTATTTAAGTTTTCAATAATAAAGTATGATATTAAATTAGAAAGGCTAATTAAACTAAATAAGAATGCAGATAAAACATTTGAAACGGAGGTGGGTATAATCAAACAATAGAACAACTCAAACATACTCAATTACTCCTGTCTTTCATTGCTAAATTTTCCTAATTTAACTATTTAGTTAAAATAGAAAGTAAAGAATAAAATTACAGTTATTTCTTCTTGTTAATGGATTTCTTTTAAGATTTATCCAGAGATTTTTGCTCATATTCATTAAGATAAAACCAAACAATTAGAAATCAATAATACTAAGCACATATTTATTAAAATAAAATTTTTAATATCAATATGCAAATTAGCCTTCCCGTTCACATTGGAGACTGCTATTTTGTTGTATATATAAATACAATTACATGTTATTAGTATGTATATAAAGCCTACAGTATTAATAATGTGAAACACCTAGAGTATTAATAATGTGAAACAATTTTATTCATAATTGAGGTTTATGGAGAATATGACGTAAATAACTAAGGGAATTGTGACTAGAGTAGTAATACAGACAGAAAAACACAATCTCCATTATAATAAGATTAGTTCATTCCTTACAATTTTCTCAATTTATTCAAGAATTGTCAAGGATACCAAAATAGCAACAGCAAAATGTACCCGGTGACCCAAATTATAACCCCAATATACTTCTAAAATCCAAATTGTTGGGAATATATCGGTTTTTTTTTTTGGTTTTTTTTTATACTTACTGCTCTGGCTGCTGGAGACCCTGGGTCAACCCTGTCGACTTTAGCAAATGCAGGCAGCACCCTAGGGGGCAATCGTGGCTCATTACTGGGGGCTTGTCTATTACTGTCCTTATTGTTTCGAGCATCGGCGTGAATTTGGAAGAGTTTCTCTTCAATTTGTCTCATCATTTTTGTGTGGTCTGTCTGTAAACCTGAAAAAAAAAGAAATAATTCCTTGTTTAAATATCATTATAACACTTTTGTGCTTCCATAATATCAATGGCAAGGCATTTTCTTCAATCAATTTCATAAATTTACAAGAAATAATTCATTATTTTAATATCATTATAACACTTTTATGCTTCCATAATATCAATGGCAAAGCTTTTCTTCAATCAGTTTGGTTTGGTTTCTTTGTTTAATGGCATATCAACCATCGTAGATTATCTAATGTCAAAGCCATCCTTGTAGAAGAACAGTAGTGGTACTACTTAACCCATAGCTGGGGGATCAGGGGGGTTCATACCTTTCCTAAGGGTTTTAGACCCGAAAATAAAAATAATAGCAAGACTTGCTGAGATGTTATCCACTATGCTATTTGGACTCCCCCTCTCCCAGTCAATTCATATTTATCCATCTCAGTCTGTTTCTGTCTATCTGACAAGATAGTAAAAAGGAAGATGCCCAAGGAGACACAACAAATGAATAATGATAATAATGAATAAGGTCTGCCAATCTTACACATACCCCACCCCCCAATTCTCCTTGAAATATTCTTCTGTGTCCTCCAATGTATATTTTACTTGACTATGTGTGTGTGCTTGTGTGTGTATATATATTATATATATATATATATATATATATATAATATAATAAAATAAATATATAAAGGTTTTACATATCTATTTATTTGATGACAAAGGAACAGTCACAACCGTTCGGTTTCATGCATGCAAAAGTGCAAACAATCTTCAGGTGACATTGTTTCAAATAAAGATTGTTTGCACTTTTACATGCATGAAACCGAACGGTTGTGACTGTTCCTTTGTCACCAAATAAATAGATATGTAAAACCTTTATATATTTATTTTATTATATTATATAACAGCTCTATTTTTATATTGAGCCCTCTACCAATAATACTGCATTTTGACACACCATTCCAGTAAAAGCTGAAACAGTGACAATCCCACACACACACACATATATATATATATATATATATATATATATATAAGTATATGGTGATTGCCATTTCTTCACAGAAGAAGGCCACTTGCACAAAGTTCACTTGTGAGCACGCAAAAGGCTCAAAAATCCAGCTTTGCTTTTACACGTCCTGTCGGATAAAATACATGTCAGACCCCCAACTTTCACTCGTACAGACACGTTTTTCACGTTTTCGTCAGTCACCATGGGACCGCATATGACTCAAGAGGCCCTGCCACACATACTACATTTATGGTCAGGCTTGAATGTTAGAAAAGTATCCAGGACCTCCGTCTTGTGCCACCTCCATAAAACCCGCTTCATACATATATATATATATATATATGTGAGTATGTGTGTGTACGTATATATATATATATATATATATATATATATATATATATTTACAGGAGGGCACAAAAAAGTTTGAGACCAACCGTATACAGCATGAGCAGTTGAAACGAGATATTCGCAAGAATAAAAAAGTAGACAACCAAGGGCTTCAAATCGGTCTACTATGTGACCAGTGTGGAAGGCTATGTATGAGCAAGGCTGGCCTGATCAGTGACCAATCTGTGCATCGGCGGGATGTACTAATAAAATACCCTGTGCTCCCTGGAAATACCTGTAAATGTGGGAAGTGTGCAAGACTTTGGCAGGACTAAAGAGCCATTTTCGTGCAGCTCATTGTTGAACTTTTTGAAGCTCACCATTATATTCTTTGAACTGTTGAACTTTCTTTTTCTTTTTTTTTTTATCAAGCAATGGCAATACTTGAACACGAGTTTGCTGCCATCATATATATATATATATAAATATATATATATATAAGTAAATCCATCCAAACTATCCAGAAAAAGTATACGTCTATACATCCATGGGTATACTCTACAATATATGTATATTTTAAAAGGGGTATACAACTGTATATAAAGGGCCGGTTTAGCTCAGTCGGTAGAGCGTTCATCTAGGAATCACAAAGTTCTTGATTCGATACCAACTCAGCGTTATGAGTGGCACAGTGATCTGTGCAGTAAAGTGAGGAGCTGATGGTAGGTGTGGTGCTCCACCTCAGACGCAAAAACAATCTCCTTGGTCTAGCACTAGTGGAAAGGGAGAGACCCCCTTGCTGATTGGCTGATACCGACATTAGATCTCCCCGACGACTTTTTTAAGGGGGGATTTAACATGACGTATAATTTACTTGACAATCGTAAAATGAAAAAAAGGTCAGGTTAACTGGGTACATACATTTGATACGATGCCTGGCATGTCGTACTGAATAGACATCAATGTCAGAGCGGGGGTAACCTTCATTGTCCACCAAAGGGCCGGTCATTCCAACTCCATCTTGCTAGAAAACAAAAATTAAAAAAACCACCATAAGAGAACAAAAAAAATTATATATATATATATATATAATATAAAGATTTTGAAGGCAATTTACAATGCAATATGTGTTGAATTTATTTAACATTTGTTTTTTTTTTCAAAACTAAATATTTTCGGAAGTAAAATTCCATCTTCAGAGTTATTGAAAGTTGAAAGTATTGAAAGTACTAGGTGATTTTTTATATACTTAACTCAGTGTTTGTATATTTCTTCAAATAGAAACAATTGGTAATTTGCTTGAAGCATTGTTAAGTATGTTATAATATATTAATATTGTTATATTATAACATTCTTAAAATACATTTGTCTTCAAGTTTCAGGAGGTCTAGGGGTAATCTGAACATTAGCTACATAAATGAGAGTAACCTCCCCTTGTAAGCTATATGTTAGGTCGGCCATTTTCATTCACCGTAATCAATACAACTGCATGTTTTAACACGAAAATATCATAAAATGTGTTCTTAATAACAATTGAGTTAATTTCAAATAATGCACAAGCATAATTGGGAACACATTTTATGATGTTTTCATGTTAAAACATGCAATTGTATTGATTCGAACAAATTTGTATTTTCAGTGTAGATTTATGGTGAAATGAAAATGGCCGACCAAAACATATGGCTTCCACAAAGTGAAATAAATAAGGGGAGGTTACTCTCATTTATATAGTAAATGTTCAGATTACCGGTCTAGGAAGGTGCATAGTCACTAACAAAGTGAAAGGACAACCGTCTAAATCCTTCAAACTCATGTCAGAGAAAGAGAGAGATTTTAGGGGACACATGACATGGGAAAAGCCTTGTCTCCAATATAAAAAGGGGAGACAATTCTATATTGACTCCCAACAGCATCATACCCAGGACACTTACTGCCCTTATCAGCTGGGGCATTAGAATGCACCGACTGCACCTCTGCAGAGGGTTAAGACTCCTCCAATGGGGTCGCCTTTTGCCGTGGGTGGCACCTGTGATGCTTAAGGATAGAACCCAGGTGGCTGAGTAGTCCATAACTTGCAATACTCTACTTTGGCCCTTTCGTGGGCTAGATGGGCAGCCGGAGAGGCCCTCCAATCAATCAGCTGGTCACATCAAGCCCTAGAACCTATATGATTGTCCCGACCCTATTGCCTTTATGGCAAACCCCAACCCCTTTTTATCCTATGGGCGGTGACTGAGGGTCTACAAGTCCTGGGAATGACGTTAAACTCTATCTGATGGTGAGGTTCCAGTTCTGGAGGTTTGTGGAATATGGAGTACCCCTTCATCACCATTCCACTCTGACCCGGAGTAGTATTACCTGTTAGGGTCCCATCTATGGGTTAAATAGAAAAACATGAGTTGATAAACAAAATTGAGTATCCATTTAATGATCACTTTATTTAAAAACTTTATCGGCATTAAATGACCCACTGAGGTTGATATGCCATAAAACAAACCAAACCAGAACACTTAGCTGTTACGGTCAAAGTAACCAGAAGTGTGTCATTATAGTAACAATGTTTAATGACGGCAACACCTTTCTCCAGGTGTTGAATAATCGGTCCAGAACAATTCACACAGGTGTGGAGGAGGATTTTAATTACCTACAATTAAATGTTTGGTGTGTATCCAGAATAATAGCCAAGTCATAAAAATTTCAATTACTTCTGCAGTAATGTACAAAATTTATCTAGAAATCTAATACTTCTATTTACCATCCAGATAAGAGTAACTCAGTGATTTGATTCATATTCTTTGGTTTGTTTGGTTTGGTTTGGTTTTACGGCATATCAACCTCAGTGGGTCATTTAATGCTGATAAAGTTTTCAAATAAATCAATTCTTAATGGATAATACAATTTTTTTATAAATACATTTTTCTATTTAACCCATAAGATGGGACCCTAACAGGTACTACCACTCCGGGTTAGAGTGGACCAGGGAGCAATGGGCTATTCTGTACAGACACCAAATATTTTTACAGAAACAAAATGAATTAAACAAAGTTCTACAAAACGAGACACAAGACCTCTTTTTGACAGTCTAATATTCTACCTTTCAGCCAAATATTTAAATTGTCTTTTTAATTTTTCCCCCATGAAAACCTCAAAAACCAGATTGGTAAACCATAACTAGTGAGTTTGAGTCTCACTGGGTGCCCCATACACGCGTCCTTGTCACCCTCCACATATTTTAGCGGTAAAATAATTACATATTACAACTCGAAATTCTAGAAAATAATTTAATTCATAAAGATTTCTTTTGAAGGTAAAATAATTATTTAACATATATTATTAAAATAAAAAATAATGAAAGTTAAAACAATATGTAAGAGTGACAAGACTTTCGGACCACAATGTAGATTAATATACAGTATGGTCGGAAAGTTTTGTCACCCCTATATTTTTTAGAGGCAAAATAATTACATAATCATTGATGCTGATAGCTTTTGAATTTAGGGAGTCCTGAGACACACGGTTTTGACTTGAATGAGTCCTCGGGAAATTTGATGGTTCCCAACTAAAGTTTCTTAATAAATTGCTGAGTCTTTATCTATGAAAAACTAAAGCCGCCTAATCCCTACCGTGTACCCCATACAGTGTAATTCGTTTCCAAGAAAATATTGAAATGTATTTACAGTTAGCTTGAAATTGTGGGGGAAGGAAAAACACTGGGATGCATAGATACGATTTTTATGCGTCGGGAATCTCTGCATAACTTGTATATTAAAACATAAAATAATGAAAGCTAGAATAACATGTTGGGGTGACAAGACTTCCGGACCAACCTGTAGATTAATGTACAGCGCCGTCCGATACTCTTTTCAACCCTACATGTTTGTTTTAGAGGTAAAATAATAAAATAACTTATATGGCAGACCTGAGCATCTGGAACCCCACCATCTAAAATTTTTTGTTTTTAATTTTTTTTTCTTCTTTCAATAGATTATTATCGATTGCACACCAATTGTATAAAAAAATTCAAAAAAGTTATTTATTTTTCGAGTTTTCAGGGGTGCTCAGTTCCCTGTATAAGTTTATCGTAAATCGATCCCCCATATTGAAACTGCTCGAACTGAACTTGCGCAAAGGTGTCAAAGTTAGGGTGGGCCAGAAAAAACAGAACCCAAATTATTTATTTATTTTCCCATTAAACTAACCTTAAACCCCAACACCAACCCTAACCCTAACCCCCCTAGTTAAAATTAACAGTTTTATTACAAAATTTGTGGGCTCTGTTTTTTCTGTGTCACCTTAATTTTGACGCTTTACTTATTTCTAAAAAGAAATGTTTATAAGTATTTTAAAAATATTTTAAAACCATTATTGAACACGATAAATCAAAATAAATTCAACGTAACTTTTTGTTGAAATTCGGACGATTTTTAATGTATAAAATGTATTAAAAATAAATTGCATATTGTAATAATATTTTTCTTTTTTAATGATGGTCAGTATGTTACTACTTATCGATTTAGACAAAGTTTGACCTTAAGTAATAGATTTAATTATTTTTAATTCGCTTTTAAAACTCCTAGCAGACGAATTTATTGCTAGACCCTAATATTATCAAAACAAAAAATAATGAAAGTAAAAACATGTAGGGGTGACAAGACTTTCGGACCAACCTAAACAATAAAAACACTTGTTGGCTAAGAACATTAGTTACTACATATTTTTCACTGACCCTAGAGCAAAAAAATCGAGCAGATATCACAAGGCTGGCGCAACATTGTTTTCATACTCAATTTTAGCCTTGCTCTAAATATGTTGTTCTTAGTGGCAAATATAGCTTTCTTGCATACAAGTCCATGAATTCGAATGTTATCATATTCTTTTCTCTGTTTTGCGCAATACAATCTTCCTACATCAATTCTTTCTTATATAGTGTTATATACTAAGCGACTCGTTTAAATTACTTTAAACGTGAGTTGATTATTTTTTAAATGACAAACGTAAATAAATAAATATGTGTATGACTGTAACGCACACCATCTGTAATAAACAAACACGATGGTTGTTTACACTGTCAGTGTTATTTATTTATGTGCCAAGGACAGACAGTAAAATGTATAGAGGAAATTCTATAGCCAATATCTTTACTAATCATTAAAAAAAACTTACTTGCTCGAGAAGGGCACTTAAATCGGCCATTTCTTTCTCGATGTCTTCTTTTAACATAAATAGCTCCTCCATCTTGGATTTAGGACTGCTAGCTTTTCTTTCCGGTTGGAGCCGCATTTTCGTATCCGACCGTGAGCGATACTACTGAAAACAAAATTGTGAAATTATAATTATCATTTTTATCATAAAAATGCAATGGGCTATGATTTTTATCATAAAAATGCATTGGAAATGATTTTTACTATAATAATGCATTGGAAATGTTTTTTATTATAAAAATCCATTAGAAATGATTTTTACTATAAAAAATGCATTGCAAATAATTTTTTTACTATAAAAATGCATTGCAAATGATTTTTAATATGAAATGCATTGGAAATGTTTTTTATTATAAAAATGGTTGGAAATGATTTTTGCTATAAAAATGCATTGGAAATGATATTTAATATAAAAATACATTTCGAAGGATTTTCACTATAAAATTCATTGGAAATTATTTTTACTATAAAAATGCATTGGACAATGATTTTTACTATAAAAATGTATTGGACAATGATTTTTACTATAAAAATGCATTGGACAATGATTTTACTATAAAATATACTGGAAATGATTTTTACTATAAAAATCATTTGCAAATGAATTTTACTATAAAAATGTATTGGAAATGATTTTTACTGTGAAAATGCATTGGACCATGATTTTTACTATAAAACTGCATTGAACAATAAATTTTACTTTAAAAATTCATTCGAAATGATTTTTACTATAAAAATGCATTGGACTATGAATTTCATTATAAAAATCATTTGCAAACGTTTTTTAATATAAAAATGATTTTTATATAAAAATGCATTGGACAATGAATTTGACTATAAAAATGCATTCGAAATTATTTTTACTAAAAAAAATGCATTGGAAATGATTTTTACTATAAAAATGCATTGGACTATGAATTTCATTATAAAATCATTTGCAAACGTTTTTTAATATAAAAATGATTTTTATATAAAAAAAATGAATTTGACTATAAAAATGCATTCGAAATTATTTTTACTAAAAAAAATGCATTGGAAATGATTTTTACAATAAAAATGCATTGGAAATGATTTTTGCTATAAAAATGTATTGGACAATGAATTTTACTATAAAAATGCATTGGACAATGAATTTTACTATAAAAATGCATTGGACAATGAATTTTACTATAAAAATGCATTGGACAATAAATTTGACTATAAAAATGGATTGGAAATTATTTCTACTAAAAAAAATGCATTGGAAATGATTTTTACTATAAAAATGCATTGGAAATGATTTTTACTATAAAAATGCATTGGACAATGAATTTTACTATAAAAATGCATTCCAAATGATTTTTACTATAGAATTGCTTTGGAAGTAATTATCTTATCTATTTTTATATTATTTTTTTATGTAGTTTTCTGTAGTTTTCTTGAAATGTAAATATTAGGCACTGGAAATTTGTTTTATTCAAATAACTAAAGATTCTACCCCCACCTACACACTACACTCATAATTGATGAAAAAAACTTTTTTTTCTAGTTTTTGTTTATAAAATAAGCTATTCATTATAAAATTAAGTCATTAGTGAATAAAGTGATAAAAATTTCATTAAAATGGGACAATTCCCTGATTTTGGTAATTGTTTTGAAATTAGATATTTACTTAATTTCTTTTTATTACTTCCCTTGAATTATTTTGAACATACCTATACTTCTACAATACACAATATATTTTTTTTTTTTTAATTTCATACATTTTCTAATAATATTTAATTATAAAAATTCAATAGGATTTTTAAACATCAAATGGCTATTGGGGTCCACCAAATTAAAATAAGCATCAAAGTGGGGCCATGAGTAAGAAAAGGTTGTGAACCACTGATTGAGAGGAATGTCTAAAAGTTTTTTTAGGAACAAAATGTATAAAAATCGGTGGGGGTAAATAGGTAGATAAAATGAATAAAAGTTTGATTTAAAAAAAAAGAAAGAAAATGCAGAACGAAATCACATAGAATTATCTCCCCTTGATAACGCGTGTTTTGTCGTTTTCCCGGTGGGCGACAGAGGGCACCTCAATTCGACTTCCGGTTTCTTCTTCCATTCCTTATTTTCAACCGTTGCAGACACCACAGCTGACCGGAGAAGAAGAAAAAACAGAAAATGCCAGGCGGACACGGTTCTAGTTCGAGACATCATAAACTGACCCGAGAAGAAGAACTTCTGTTGCAGGATTTCAGCCGAAATGTCTCCACAAAATCCTCAGCTCTTTTCTACGGAAATGCCATGATTATATCTGTCATTCCCATATGTAAGAAACAAAAAACCGACAGAAACGTGTTTTATTTTTTTTCAATGCCACGTCATCTCTTAAACCAGAAAAATATTTAGGGGGACCCTTCATAAAAATCTGATTTTCTTTATATAACTCAATTATTTTTAAGTTTAGATAATTCAGGATTTATTCTCTATGGGAAGGGCGATTTATTTTTTAACAGAATTATTTTTGTTGTAATTAATTTTTTTTAAATTCAAGTAGTTTTTCAATTGATAACTTAAATATTTTTAGGACGATTCTGTTTTGGTTTAAAGTTGTTTTTCTTTTTTGGTTTATATAAGTTAAATTAAATATTTTAAAATTTTATTAATATTTCTGTTAATATTTCGATTTTTTGGCCGTGTTGTTTTTTTTCTTTTCTCGTTTCTATCCGCCTACAAACATTTAAATAACTGAATTTTTTTATTCCCATCTTGTTAAATCAAAAACTTCCCTTATTTTTCCCTTTTTAACTTCTTTTCATAAAGTTATAAATATTAATGTTTGATAAAAAGTTTTAAAAGTAATTTCAACATTTCCAGAATTGTTTTTCTCTTATATTTAAAAAAAAAAAAAAAAAAAAAAAAAAAACTTTAAAGATATTTTCAGGCATCTTTAAGTGGACCCTTCATAAAAATCTGATTTTCTTTATTTAATTCAATTATTTTGAAGTTTAGATAATTCAGGATTTATTCTTTATGGGAAGGGGGATTTATTTTTTAAAAGAATTATTATTTTTGTAATTAATTTTTATAATTATCGGGGTATTGATAATTTCAATATTTTTTAGGACGATTCTGTTTTGGTTTTAAGTTAAGTTTGGTTTAAGCTAAGAATTTTTTTGTAAATTAAATGAAATTTTAAAATTTCTTAATTATTCATTTATTATTTTTTAAATCTAATTTAATAACTAATTAAAATTGTATATTTTTAGGACGTAAATTAGATATTTTAAAATTATTCCTTTATTATTAATGTTTCAGTTCTATTTTTGGTTTTAAGTTGTTTTTTGTTTTTTTTTTGTAAATTAAATGTTTTAAAATTACTTAATTTATTTATTAATGTTTCTGTTTCTGTTTTTCTTTCTTGTTTATATCCGCCTACAAACATTTAAATCACTTTTTTATTCCTATCTGGAGTAGACTGTGAATTCAGTAGTGTACATTTTTACCATAATCTTACCGGACAGCTGTTAGTGGAATATGAAATGAAGTCCAATGTATATATTTTTAATTTCTCAACTTGGATTAATAATTTTTATAAAAATGAAACTCTAAGGAAAACTTAACCTAATACGTTAATTCATTTAAAAGTTGTCGTTTTTTTTAATTAAAGGACAGTATTAATTGATTTAAAGTTGTTGCGTGGTGATTTAGTTATACACTTTTTGATCACTTCTTTTTTAAACTTCTAAATGAATTAACGTATTTATGTTTTTCCTTAGTTTGATTTTTAAAAGTATTAATCCCTGTTAGAAATGAAAAATATATACATTGGACTTCATTTCATATTCCACTAACATATGTCTAGTAGACCATGCTAAAAATTTACGCCCCTGAATTCACTGTTTACCCACATCTTAAATAAAAATTACCTTTTTATTTATTTTTTTAATGTATAGATATTAATAAATGTTTGATTTAAAGTTTACAATGAATTTAGGTATTATTTTTAAAAAGGGTATCTGGAGATACCTAAATCTTAAATACTATTTAATTTAAATACTAAAAAGAAAAAAAGAGCTTTTTTTGTACCTCCGGAATATTTTTGAATATATTTTAAACTTAATCCTGTGTGTGTTGTGGATATATATATATATATATATATATATATTACGTGTAAAAACAAAAAAAAAATATTTAAAATATAAACCGTGTACGTGTGTATGAATATATACAGGGTGGTCTGAAAGTCTCGTCACCCCCTACATATTTTTAACCTTCATTATTTTTTGTTTTAATAATGTATGTAATATTTTATATATATTTATTAATGATTTTCTATTTGATTTCCATTGGCTTATTTCATGTAATTATAGTTGATTAATTAGTTATATTTTAAGGGTCATAAAACTTTCTGACCAATTGTATATTAAAAAATATCAACCATGTGAGTGTAATATACATACACACATGTTTTCTTGTAGATATCTATTTTTATTTAGACAATTCTTTTAGTGTCTTCCATAGTATTTACTGATATCCCACCATGTCAGTCAAACACAAGGGTCATTATAGTATAGAACAAACCAAACCACGTACGTAGCTAGTGTTTAAAAAAAAATATCCTTGGCATTCCCCTTTTGAGTTACCTCGGCAGGCACTGGCCACCACAATCCTGTCCTCAAACATTATGGGTTGCCAACAAGTGGCCTCATTATAATGAGAGGGTCTTATTCCTCTGCAGAAGTATAGTTGGCATATTCTACTGCTCCAGCTGACAGGATAGGTATTCAATTGTATTGTGCTGTAAGGGTTCATACAGTGGTGCAAGGTACGCGAACATGTGTTTTTCCTATAACAAAAATTACGTCACTGCTTACATCACATTACCCAAAATCATCATAACATTTAAACATGCAACATTAGACAGTCCTCATTGTTTTTTAAAACAAGTTTTAATAAATACATGACTGGTATTATATATATATATATATATATATATAATATATATATATATATATATATATATAATTTTATATATTTAAAGTTTACATTTCAAATTGTTTTATTTTTTAATCCTTTAATGAATTTGATGATTTTACTTACTTAGGGTACAAACTCGCTGACATTAAATTTTTTACTCCCGTCCCTCAGGCAATATGTTTCAAAAATCTATTTTTTATTTTGTACTAATACTAATAATTGTTTACAAGTATTTCTGTTTAATGACAATCGTTTGTTTGCACACAGTTATGATTTCAAGTAACTAATAATAATTGAAATCCTTAGTAAACAGTAGCACAGTAAAGTAAGGAGCTGATGGTAGGTGTGGCGCTCCGCCTCAGACCCAAAAACAATCTCCTTGGTCTAGCGCTAGTGAAAAGGAGATAGACTTCCTCGCTGATTGGCTGATACTGACTTTAGGCCACCCCAGCGACTTTTTTTTTTTATAGCATCAAGTAACTATTCTTAATACAAATAATTTTCAGTTATTATTATATCAAGTATTCCTATCTAATACAAATGATTTGCACACAATTATATGGTTTCACGTATTTCTATCAAATATTAATTTATTTTCCCAACCCTATTGCCCTTATGGCAAGCCCCAACCCTTTTTTATCATATGGGTGCTAGAAGGCGGTGACTGAGGGTCTACATGTCCTGGGAATGACGTTAAACTCTATCTGATGGTGAGGTTCCAGTTTTGGAGGTTTGGGGAATGTGGAGCACCCCTTGATCACCATTGCTCCCTGGTCCACTCTAACCGGAGTGGTAGTACCTTTAAGGTCCCATCTATGGGTTAAATAGAAAAATGTATTTATAAAAAAAATTGTATTATCAATTAAGAATTGATTTATTTCAAAATCTATTGGTATTAAATGACCCACTGAGGTTGATATGCCGTAAAACCAAACCAAATATTAATTATATAGTTTTAGATAATTATTTCTATTTGATAACTTGTTTGTACACAGTTATAAGCTTGTTTCCTTGTAGCATTTTTCTTTACTAAATGTTTTTCTTCTTTTTCAGGGTTATTTTGGAGAATTCATCAAATGGATGTCTATGAGTCTGCCATTCTTTTTGTATTGGGTACAGTGCTCAGTTGTTATTTGGTTGCTTTTGCCTACAAAAATGTCAAGTTTGTTCTCAAACACAAGTAAGAAATACTTTTCCTCTTTTGGGCCATCTTTTTCTGTCTCTTTACAAAACAAATAATGGAACCTAGCTCTAATACCTGCCCCTTCTCTGTGTGTATGTGTGTAGTGTCTGTGTGTAACTAGCGGGATCTGTGGATATATCACACTATGATAATTTAATCATTACAATGTTTGATATGTTTACTTAAGAGTTATTGCAAAAATAGTTCAATATGTAAAAAGTATAAGAATCTTGATTCAACTCTCACTTCTTTTTTTCTTTCCTTCTTTTGGGCCATCTTTTTCTGCCTCTTTACAAAGGTTTCTTTCTGAAACAAATAATTGGAACTAGCTTTAATACCTGTGTGCGAGTGTGGCATTTATGGATAACTAGCAGGACCTGTGGATATAATTTAATCATTACATCTGATGTTTACTTAAGAGTTATTGCCAAATAGTTCAATATGTAAAAAGTATAATAATCTTGATTTAACTCTTTTTCTTTTCATTATGGTTGATTTAAACAGATTAGCATTATTTCTTCTGCATGTTCACACCTTAAAAACTAATGTGTTTAGTAGTAATCTCGCATCCTGACAATTTTTTTTTTTTTTTAACAAAAAAATGTACTGCAAAATAATCCCTTACAAAACATACATATGTATAAATATGATAATCTTCATACAATGACTGCTATTTACACAGTGGTATGGCAACCAACAAAACCTTCATCGGATGATGACTCTGGGTTCCGACATGGTTTCAGGGCTGAAGCATCATTACCACTAACCCAGAGCGCCCCAGCAGTATCTCTCAATACCACCAGACTTTGTCGGTTTGATGTCACATTGTAGGATTGCCATATCCACACTGATGCAGTTAGAGCTTTATCCTGGATGTTTTTCATGTATTTCCTCGTCTGGTGGAGAAAGTCCAAGTTTAGAAAAAAATGCCAAGGTTGAGTTGGTACTTATCCCTGGCATCCGACTTCGATAGGAAATACATCCGTTTCTGATGCATTGTTCTTGTAGATCTTCATATTTTTTCCAACTTATGTTGATGTGCCCAATATGTATATATTGTTATGCTATATATTGTTATATTACTTAGATTATATTCGGTTTATTTTATAAATATTATAGAGTTGGCATTAAATAATCCCCAGGGTTGATATGCCATTAAACCAAATTGTTTAACAGGACCAAAAGCTACAAATACCAATCAATTTTTGTTTTGGGAATGTAGATAATTTTTCTCTGCAATTGTTACACTTGATATTTTCACATTGATTTGATTTCTCCATCTTTAGGGAAATTATTATTTACATACTTTTTTGAATTCTAACACTGACTTGTTAAACCTTTGACCTTTTTGGAAAATGTTTTTATCAAGTGATATATGATCACTATTTTATGCTGAATTTAAAAATACCATTCATTGTGTTTAGTCAGGTCTGGTTTTTTAAGATACTTCACAACAGGTTGTACATGTGAAGCTTGTATCTTAAAAATTTTATCGGATTAGAAAAAAATTAGGGTATGATTTTTGGATTCAGCATTAAAAAAAACTGCCTTAAAATCAGCTATTATATATTCAACCTCGAAAACATCACAGGCCAGTGTAATAAACAGATTATTCTGACTATTGTCATCCTCTTCATTGTTATCTGGACGACATTTCGGCCGATGTGCCTTCTATGATGGTTCCCGATTACGACAAGAGGGCCAGAGAGCATATCTGCCGAAATTTGTACAGATAACAATGAAGATGAGGAAAATAGTCAGAATAATACAAATAATACTAATTATGAAGCCTCATCTAAAAAAAATTCTGAGAATTATTTTGCTTTTATTTTATTTTTTTATATACTTCTAAAAACCTTTCTTTATTTTTTTAAATTTTTTCCTCCCTTCCAGGGTTGCCCAGAAAAGAGAAACAGCTGTCAGTATTGAAATGATGAAAAAACTTGCTGAAGATAAGAAAATGAACAAGAAAGAAAAAGATGAGAGGTTTGTTGGGAATATTTTTGTTTTTCTTCTTCCCTCCACCTCTTTATTTACCTTCTTTTTTTTTTTTGTAAAGTAATTTTTGGTAGGCTGCCATTAAATTAAAAAAAAAATTTAAATAGCTATTATCTATCCTCCCTTGGGCAGGTTTTAATTTAAATTTTTTTTTTTTTTTTTTTTTTTTTTTTTTTTTTTTTTTTAGCATTTTCTGGTAGACTGCAGGCTATTTAAACTGGAAGTAAATAATAATAATGATAATAATAAAAAAAATACCTGTTATTTATCCTCACTTTAGCAGATGTTTAATTTTTTTTCTTTTTCTCTTTTTTCCCCCGACAGAATTCTGTGGAAGAAAAATGAAGTTGCCGACTATGAAGCAACAACTTTCTCCATTTTCTACAACAACGCCCTCTACCTGACGTTGCTCATCATCATTTCATTCTTTATGTTGAAAAGTTTGAATGCCACTTTGTATCCTTTTTTTCTTTCTTTCTTTAACCCCCACCCTGGGGGGGGGGGCATAATGAATGGACAGAATGTTTTTTCAAAATATTCTTGAGTTTGCAATTTGACTTTGTATATGTTTTCCATACATATAAATTATATTATCATATAAATATACAGCAAAGGTAGAAGTTATTTAGCTGCTGCTCTTGCTGTGAGTATAAGGTCCATGTTTCACTTCCATATGTATACTGGGCATCACCTGGAGGGACAGGATCACTAACACAGCAGTTGTAGAGAGAGCTCAACTCCCCAGCTTGTGTTCTCTACTGAGATAATGTCATCTCCGATGGCTGGGTCATGTACGTCGGATTGGATGATGGACGAATCCCGAAAGACATGTTCTATGGAGAGCTTATGTCTGGTAAGAGACAGATTGGTGGCCCCTAGCTGCGATTCAAGGATGTCTGCAAGAAGGATCTCAGATGCTTTGGCATTGCCCCTTCCAGCTGGGAAAATTTGGCTCAGGTCCGCCCTGTGTGGTGGCAGCAGACTCTCCGTAAAGGATTGCACATGTCAGAAGTTACCCTGACACAACACCATGAAGCAAAGAGGTCCAGAAGAAAGCAGCAGCAACAAAGCACTGGCACCTCAATATCTTCAGGGACAGCCTTCACATGCGACATCTGTGGTCGAATGTTTTTCAAACATCGAACTTCAGTCACAGGAGGCACTGTAACTTCAGGGGCACAAAACTTTATTATAGTCTTCCTAGACTGAAATGCAATGAAAAATTTAAAAAATTATAAGAATATACAGTAAATTTTGTATATGTTAAGTATATAAAAAAATTGATTAAATAATTATGTATAGTGATGCTGATAGCTTTTTAATTTAGTGCATCCTGGGACATCCAGATTTGCTTTGAATGAGTCCCCAGGGAAATTTGATGGGTCCCAAATGAAGTTTCTTAATAAATTGCAGAGTGTTTATCTATGAACAACTAAAGTCGTCTAACCCTTACTTATATTTACAATAAAAACACTAGGATGCATGGATACGATTTTTGTCTGTCCTTTTAGATTTTTATGGGTCAATGACTCGGGACATGGACCTATCAGCATCTCTGTGCTTATGAAAAGAATTTGCATATATATAAATTTTTTGGATCCACTTTGTTTATCTGTAAATGATAACTTTCTGTGCCATAAAAAGTTTGTTATATTTAGTGGATGAAATTTGGATGCCAACTTGCTGGGATGGATTGATAAGGCATTTGTGAATATTATTAAACTTGGCCTTCAATCTGACAAAATAGTCACTTTTAAACTTTCATGACTGTTTCACTTTTTTAGCAGTATTATCTGCATTATTCAGACTATTGTCCCCCATCTTCATTGTTATTTGTACAACATTTCCGCCGATATGCCCCTCTGGCTTTCTTCAGGTATTTCTTCTCGGACTTGGGAACCTTTTCGAACTCTGGAACTTTCTTGTAATCGGGAGCCATCACAGAACTTTGAACCTAAAGACAAGAAATACCTGAAGAAGGCCGGAGGGCATATCGGCCGAAACGTTGTACAAATAACAATGAAGATGAGGACAATAGTCCGAATAATGCAGATAATATCAATCATCAAGCCTCATCCCAAACATTCAGAGAAATTTTTTTGCAGTGTTCAGTAAATTGTTATACTTTACAAAAAAAAATACAAAAAAACGTTAAGTGATAAATGGATTTGAAAAATTCTTTATTTTGAATCCACTGTCTTTAAGAATTTGATTGAAAGTGTTACTTTCTTTGACGACACCTGGTCGTATGAATTGAACACCAGCCCATTTCACTAACATGAGTTGAAAATTTCAGAACACTCTGCCGTACTCTGGAGAAACTTATTAAGGGAAGTTGGTACTGACTTTTTTTAAAAGAAAAATACTGTAATTTGTGGGTCTTGTATGACTGTAGGGATTGATACTTACTTTTTAGTAATTTGAAAATATAATAGGGTTAGATTGACCAAACAACAGTGGGTTTTTCGGAGGGAAATGCTGCAAGACAAAATAAAAAGCAGTTATACTAGATTCTCATGTTTGTGAATTATTGTTGTGAGATAAGTCTGACAAATGTTGAAATTTAATAAATTTCCATATCAAGCATTCTGTTCATTAAAAACCCTTTCTCTAAGTATTGTTATTGTGTTATTAGTAAATAGGGGTTAACATGCCCAAATTTCCATTGTAACATTGAGCGATAGGTACTACTATCCAATGGTGAACAATATAAGACTTAAAAAGTGTATACTTAAATTTAGCCGGAGATTATAACCTGGGCAAGGCTGGGTTTATACAGCTAGTAAATTATCAAAGCTTTCTGCAATAACCGTTGATCAAACTATAATGTTTGGGTTTGTTTTTATTTATTTATTATTTATATATGCATATTTAAAAATGTATCCTAAAGATTTGTGCTATGTCGAGAAACTGCAGTCTGTAATTTTAAGCTATTCATTTTTAAACGTATATATTGCTCTTTATATTGAGCACTTTTAAATTGTGTTTTGTGTTTTTGTTTTTAAATCTAGAAGTTACTGTGATAGATATATATGACTTGTTTGAATATACCCTCTATTTTGTAGATTTTTCTTAAAAATAGTTTGCCCACCCCCACAAGGGTTTTGTAGTGGTAGTGCCTGTTAGGTTCCCATCTATGGGTTAAACAGAAAAATGTGTTTATAAAAAAAAAAAAAATGAGTATCCATTAATGAATTTTTTTTTTTTAAAACACAAGGATATGAAAAAAAATGATCTGACTGTGAAAGGGTTAAGTTTAATTCATCCATTCATTTTTTTTTTTTTTTTTTTTTTTTTCCCTCCGTTGCTGATTTTTTTGTGAAGTTATTAAACCTTGACCAAAATGTTCAGCAATTATTTGTTTTCAGTGACCACTTCCGCTGGACTTCTTGCTCTTTTCTCTACAAGCACCAAATAAAACATCATTTCATGGCTTAAGAAATCAAAACTTTATTAATAAAAATAAATTTTCTTATAATTTTTTTTTTTTTTCTTCTTTCTGTTTTATATATGATTATATTTTATTTATACAAAGTGTTAACTTTACTTACAAGTAACACAACTTCCAAGTTTTCAAACTTATGAGCTGTCACTCTTTTTCTGTATGTGTGATCTTCAGATACACTTATGTTCATAAATTCACTAAAAGTATTTAAGTTTCCAAATTAATTATAACAAAAGAAAATATTAAAGCATATTACTGCACATAATTCATTACATTCTATTCTTATTAGGCTTTTCATACAATACTGGGCTATTTTTCTTATTTAAAAAATGTAGCAAATTGATTTTATATAAAAGATAATTTGTTCTGCTTGTAACTAAATCAACTTGTGTGTGTATAGTACTTTTGACTTACAAATTTTCTGAGTTACAAGTTGTCACTTTTTTATTTATTTATTTTTTTGTGTACTTGGCTGAAATTTGGGACCATATGACCTGATGAATACTAAAATCATCTATAACAATCAATAAGAAATGCTTACAAATTCGTGAGGCAATATGCATAAAAAGAATTTCTTTAAATAACTTTGATAAAATAGCATTCAACATCGGTCATAATATATTAGTTATCTTTAATAACTAATCATGCAACCCTCTAAAAATAATGGACTCTTCTAATTTAAAAACAAAATAGATAAAAGAACTAAAAAAAAAAAAAAACTAACATCAAATCATATACCCCCTGATGACGACTAAAGAAGCAATTGAAAGCGCTCATGCAGATAGTATGAGAAGAATCCTTTCCAACTGGATCCTAACATCCGAAAGATCGCCAGAAGACTGGAAAAAATACAAATCGGATAATGAAAAAGAAATGTTCCATGTTGTTCAATAAAACCTGCCTACAAAATATATTACACACACACACACACACACACACACACACCGCCCTGTCGACTAGGGCGTTAGAATGCATCTCTGCAGAGGGGTAAGACTCCCCCAATGGGGCCACCTGTTGGCCGTGGGTGGCGACCAGTGATGCTTAAGGATAGAGCCCAGGTGGATGAGCAGTTGATGACATGCAATACTCCACTTTGACCCTATCTTGGGCGGTCGGAGAGGCCCCCTCTGATCAATCGGCTGGTTATGTCAAGCCCTAGCACCTATATGATTTTCCCAACCCTATTGCCCTTATGGCAAGCCCCAACTCCTTTTTATATGGGTGCTAGAAGGCAGTGGCTGCAGGTCTACATGTCCTGGGAATGACTTTAAACTCTATCTGATGGTGAGGTTCCAGTTTTGGAGGTTTGGGGAATGTGGAGTACCCCTTCATCACCATTGCTCTCTGGTCCACTCTGACCCGGAGTGGTAGTACCTGTTAGGTCCCATCTATGAGTTAAATAGAAAAACATGAGTCGATAAACAAAATTGTATTATCCATTAAGAATTGATTTATTTCAAAACTTTATCGGCATTAAATGACCCACTGAGGTTGATATGCCGTAAAACACACACAAGGGCATCAATCAAAAAAATATAAATTATCAGTTACAGTATTTGCATGAATTTTTGAGATGAAGTTTGATAATTTTTATTATTTGGATACATGGCGCTGCAGATACAGAGGTTGAGTTGATACAGTTCTAAATGACAATCTGTAGGTTGTGGGTTCAATCCCAACGACAGGTGATAATAATACTTAACATAGCTTAACACTTGTACCAGATAATGGTTTAAGGGAATGAGAACTGTCTACCTTGATGTATTGAATAAAGGGTTCAATTCAAAGTTTCTTGAAGGCTTCCAATTATGAAAAGAAGGTTTCAGAGTTCGACAATAAACACCTGAAGAATGCTAGAGGGCATATTGACTGAAATATGTTTTTATATATAAACAATAAAGATGAAGACAACAGTCCAAAAACTTCAAATACAAATTATCAAGCCCCATTTAAAAATTCAGACAAATACAATTTCCTAACCTCTTAGCATAAAATAAACCTAGACTGGTTGACAATCCATTGACATTGATAAAAAGAAAAACTGCAGGCCAGTACAATGTGTTAATGTTGTAAAAAATTTTTTTTTTTTACCTTAGAGAATATTATAACATGAATACAATGGCAAAAATGTCAGTGTTCCACCATGGCTGTACAAGAGTTATCTGCTTTTGGGATTGATGGGCTACGTCAGAAAAATCATTGCATTTATGTAGAAAAATCAAAACTAAGAGCAGATAACTCTTGTACGTACTTGGCGAAAATGGGTCTAGAGTAAGTATTTTTGTTTTGTTTTTTTTTAAATATTTTTCAGAGTAGTTGATATGCTCCAAGAAAAGTGATGAAAATGTACTGGTCACGTGGCATATTCAATTATAGAATGAAAACCATCTCCTGGTTCAAATGTCTTTTAATTAAACTTTTTTTTATATATGGATTTCTCCGCATATTGTCAGATTAATTTCCTCTTATTTCTCCCATATGAATATATACACACAGAGTATGCAAATATATACAAAGATTCAATATAAATGCGTGTGTATATATGTCAAGTAAATTTGAACCTAGCCAGTTTGACTGTAAGTATAACTAAAGGTAGAGAGTATCCAAATTCAAGGTAAGATGTAGCGAGGGACTATGTAATTTTATTTTGGTAATTTATGAGGAAGTGCGTCCCGGTCCCCTGCCTCCGAAATTGCTGCCCGGTGAATTTTGAAATAATGACCCCAACTATCGGCGCTACAGCAGTGTTACTTGAAAGAAAACAACCAACTTAGGGCGTTAAATGTATATGAGGAGGGGGGGGCTCTTTTTTGTCTTAATTCTTTATTTATTTATTTTTTCCATTCATAAAGAAAAAAAAACGGTAAACCTTTTTGTCGTAATTCTTATTTTTCTTTTTTTGTCGTAATTCTTATTATCGTAATTTGTCATAATTCTTGTTTATTTATAGAAATTTGTCATATTTCTTGTTTAGATAGTTTTGAACAGACTGAGATAGATAGATATTTTCGACGAGTAAATAGATAGATAAACAAACAAAACGAGATAGATAAAAGTTTTACTGTTTTTTTTCTTTCGAATGGAAAAAATAAATAAACAAGAATTAAGACAAAAAAGAGCACCCCCCCCCCCCAAATACATTTAACACCCTAAGCTGGTTGTTTTCTTTCAAGTAATACCGCTGTGGCGCTGATAGTTGGGGTCGTTATTTTAAAATTCACCGGGCAGCGATTTCGGAGGCAGGGGACCGTGACACACTTCCTCATAAATTACCTTTATCTTTATTATGATGTTTATATAAAACCTTCTTTAGGACAATATGATAAAAAGAAAAGAAAAAGATTTAGGTTATTTCCTTAAAAGGGGAACCACTCTGAATGAATTTTATCTGTTAATTAATCTACCAATTATTTTCCCATTAAACTAACCTTAACCCTAACCCCATCTTTTTCTCAGTAGATCAATGAATAAATAATTTATCAGTCAATTAGAGTGGTTCCCCGTTTTTTAGGTTGGAGTTATTTTTTTATTTTTTTGGTTCAAAAGATGATGGATGTTTTTGAACATCAAAAAAAAAATTTTCTTCTTTTTGAGATAGGGGCAGGTGACCATACAGCTGCTTCCTCGTGGGGTGCTGTTTCCACGACTTGTTCAAGACAGCACGCAGCATTCTTGTGCAGCTCCCATCTAGTTTATTCTCCAGGTTTTCCGTTAGGGTCCAGGAGTGCAGCTATACAACAGCACTGATACAACCACCGCTTGGAAGAATTGTCGTTTTAACTTGTCAGTGAGATCAGATTACCACATGACTATTAATCTGTTTATAGCCGACCATGCTTTCATATATATATATATATATATATATATATATATGATGGACTCTCCTGTCGATCGACGTATGAGTGTTCATACAATGAACATCCACACACTGATTTGTTTATAGTGGTGAAGGCTTGTGTTGGACCATCCACGATTTTTGGCACAGTCGATAGGAAAGAATTGGTGCATCAAGGGTTGCCACAAACCCAATCAATGACCGACCTCAGGAATTTTGAATTCAGAGTTATCCCTCTCCTAGACTGGTTACCTACCCAAGGCTGAAGGGCCCAGTCTGCCCTATTATAAAAAACCATAGCTGGAGGGAATTTTGAATTCAGAGTTATCCCTCTCCTAGACTGGTTACCTACCCAAGGTCTGCCCTACTATTTAACCCATAGCTGGAGGGAGAATATATAGATTCATACCTTTCCCAAGGGTATTAGCACTATGTGAAATGCCAACAACTTTGTCTAGGAATTGAACTTGAATCGACGAGTCCATTTTCCACGACTCTAACTGCTAGCCCACACGCATCTATCTATCTATCTATCTATCTATCTATCTATCTATCTATCTATATATATATATATATATATATTATATATATATATATATATATATATATATATATAATATATATATATATATATATATATATATATATATATATATAAGTTTTTGGTATGTACGTGTCGACGCTTAAGTTTAAAACAGGAGGTTACTCTGATTCGAAATCTCTCATACATATTAATATCCTTCTAACTAAGAAACACGCCAAATTTGGTTATTGATTTTTACTGATTAAGGGATATAATTAATTAATTAAGCCAAAATCACCCGAAACTGTCCGTATACCCCCTCAAGGGGTGCCTCGGGCACTGAGTAATAAACCCAACCCTGCCCCTTTAAATCAAGAGGGCAGGTATTGTCTGGCGGGATGGCCCCCTGGTATCAACGCTAAAGATCAAGGGCCAAAGCCACTGGACCCCCACCACAAGGGGAGGGTCTACAGATATTTGCCTCTCATCCCACTTATGAGCAATGGACACAAGGTCTCGTTTTAACGTGGGCCCACCCATAAGCCGAAGCTCATAGGTAGTAGCACAAAAATTGCATTGATCCCGTCAGCATTCGCCCTCAAGGGGGGCACCTCAGGCGCTGGGCAATAAACCCAGCCCTGCCCCTTTAAATCAAGGGGATAGGTGTTGCCTGGAGGGATGGACCCCTGGGATCAACGCTATTCACTTGTAAAGATCCAGGGCCGAAGCCACTGGACCCCACTCCCTTGGGCGGTTCTACATGGTATTTTTCTTATACCCCACTTGTACAAGGTCAGGCACAAAGGGGGTATTTACATGGGACCACCCACAAGCCGAGACTCATGGGTGGCAGGTGGAAAAATTGATCACATCAGCATTCCCCCTCAAGGGGGCGCCTCAGGCACTGGGCAATAAACCCAGCCCTGCCCCTTTAAATCAAGCAGGCAGGTGTTGCCTGGGGGGATGGCCCCCTAGGATCGACACTGTTAATTATAGCAATCCCCACCCATTGGGCGGGTTTGCATTACATTATATTATCCTTGTACCCCACTTGTACAAGGGTTTGCATTGTATTTACCTCGTACCCCACTTGTACGGGTTAGGCACAAGGCCCTATTAACGTGGGACCACCCACAAACCAAAGCTCATGGGTGGCAGTTGAAAAATTGCGTCAATCCCGTCGGCATTCCCCCTCAGGGGGGGGGCCTCAGGCACTGGGCAATAAACTCAGCCCTGCCCCTTTAAATCGAGGAGGTAGGTATTGCCTGGGGGAATGGCCCCCTGGGATCGACGCCGTTAATTATATCAATCCCCACCCATTGAGTGGGTTTGCATTCGAATAACATGCAATTGTATTTATATATACAACAAAATATCGGTTTACAGTGAACGGGTAGACTAATTTGCATATTTATATTAAAAAATTGATTTTAATAAATATGTGCTTAGTATTATTGATTTATAATTGTTTGGTTTTATCTTATTGAATATGAGCAAAAATCTTGGGCATAAATCTTAAAAGAAATTCATTAACAAAAACAAATAACTAATTTTATTTTTTACTTCATATTTTAACTAAATTGTTAAATTAGGAAAATTTATCAGTGAAAGACGGGAGTGATGGAAGAGTAAATTGAAATTGTTCTTTTTTTCGATTATACTCCCTCTGTTTCAAATCTTTTTATCTGCATTATTATTTAGTTTCTTTAGCCTTTCTAATTTAATATGATATTTTATTACATTAAAACTTAAATACTTGCACCCGAAGGGTGCATATATTTGCTAGTTTATGTAATCGAGTTTCATATTAAATCTAAATGGCACATGTGTTTGTGGACATTTTATCCATTTGTCTTCTCTTTTTTCAAGTATTGATTTTACATTTATATTGAATATATTGAATATATATAAATAAATAGTGCTCAAATGTGGATAGAGCATGTATGTCTAAGTTAGGGTAGAGTGGACATGAAGTCAACAGCATAATCCTTGGAAGAGGTATAAGGATTGCTTAAAAAGCAACCTTGTAAAAATAAAAATAGATCCTGACAACTGGAAAAAGCTGGCATTGAAGAGAACTGATTGGAGAATTCATGTGGATGATGGCTGTACCAGTTTTGAGAGTGAAAGAATTGAGCATAAAAACTTCAAGATAAACTTTGAAAGGGATACACCTGTCATATTGGAGAGAACACAGAGGGTTGGAAATGTCAGTAAGTCGACTTCTGGTCTTAAGGTGGTGCATAAGCATCAAATTTTTATCATCAAATCCAGGGGGAAGGACGTCCTTCCAATGTCATATTTGCATCAAACTTTGTGGATCTGCAGCAGGTCTGATGAGTCATTTGAGGTCCCATGAGAGGAAAGGTTCTGGTGGTAGGATTATGAGGGACGGCAGTGATCTGTAAAGATTATGCTATTGCTGTGTATGTGTAGAGTAGTATCAAAAAGGATAGCTAAAAAAGTTACGTAGATTTTGATGATGAATGGTTGGTTGGTTGGGTTTTACAGCATGTCAACCCCTTGGGTTCTTTTATGCCGAATACTTCTATTGGTAATTTGGTATTCAAAAATGTTTAATGCTGACAAAGTTTTGAAATAATTTCATTTTTAATGGATAATATAATTTTGTTTATCAACTCATGTTTTTCTATTTAACCCATAGATGGGACCCTAACAGGTACTACCACTCCGGGTCAGAGTGGACCAGGGAGCAATGGTGATGAAGGGGTGCTCCACATTCCCCAAACATCCAAAACTGGAACCTCACCATCAGATAAAGTTTAACGTCATTCCCAGGACATGTAGACCCTCAGTCACCGCCTTCTAGCACCCATATGATAAAAAGGGATTGGGGCTTGCCATAAAGGCAATAGGGTTGGGAAAATCATATAGGTGCTAGGGCTTGACGTGACCAGCCGATTGATTGGAGGGGGCCTCTCCGACCACCTGTCTAGCCTAAGTAAGGTTCTAAGTGGAGTGTTGCTGGTCATTGACTGCTCATCCACCATGACTCCATCCTTAAGCATCACGGGTCGCCACCCACGGCCAACAGGTGACCCCATTTGGGGGGGGGGGGGGGTCTTACCACTCTACAGAGGTGCAATCGGTGCATTCTAACGCCCAGCCAACAGGGCGGTTTGATGATAAAGTGAAAATCCTTTTCTTTCTATTTTATTTTCTATTAGAATCTGCTGACCTCCCAAACTTGTTTAGCTATGTTTTTTTATACTTCTATACACACACTCATGTACATACATAGATAAACCCGCCCTATCAGCTGGGGCGTTAGAATGCACCGACTGCACCTCTGCTGAGGGGTAAGACTCCCCCAAAGCAGCCACCTGGTGGCCGTGGGTGGCAACCCGTGATGCTTAAGAATAGAACCCAGATGGTTGAGCAGTCCATGACTTGCAATATTCCACTTTGGTCCTTACTTGGGCTAGATGGGCGGTTGGAGAGGCTCCCTCTGATCAATCGGTTGGTCACGTCAAGCCCTAGCACCTATATGATTGCCCCAACCCTATTGCCCTTATGGCAAGCCACAACCCTGTTTATCATATGAGTGCTAGAAGGTGGTGGCCAAGCATCTACATGTCCTGGGAATGACGTTAAACTTTATCTGATGGTGAGGTTTCAGGAATGTGGAGTACCCCTTCATCACCATTGCGCGCTGGTCCACTCTGACCCGGAGTGGTAGTAATGTTAGGGTCCCATCTATGGGTTAAATAGAAAAATGTATTTATAAAAAAAAAAAATTAAATATCCATTAAGAATAAATTTATTTCAAAACTTTATCGGCATTAAATGAACCACCGAGGTTGATATGCCGTAAAACAAAACAACCAAACCAAACCATAGATAGACATGACCTATGAATTTACAATAAATACAGAGATAGAGGGGGGGGATATGGGGAAAAGAAAAAGGTCTTTATATGGGTACAAAATGAGAGGGGGGAAGGGAGTAAAAGCAGAGTGAGAGATAGGAAGCAGATAGTTAAAGAGAGAGAGGGAGGCAGAAAGAGAGAATGGGTGTGGTAAGAGAGAGAAAGATACTGAGAGAGATTAAAAATTATATGTTGCCAATAATCTATGTGGTAGCATAGATTATTGGCAACACCTTGTAATTCTGCGGGTCCAGTTATTTCATATCACATGACGGAAAACTACTGGACGGTTGAAATCCCGCACGTCACGTGATCTAGTCGGTTGGCAGCCTAGATGTGAGGTAAGATAGATGTATCTTACTCCGGCTGTCAGCTCCGCGCGTCGTGTAGATACAAAAGGCAAATAAAGCTTTGAAAAACAACAAGCGTTGTTAATTAATTGGGCATGCGTTAGTTAGAAGACCGGCCCAGCAAGAAGAAAGATGAAACCTGCCAGACTAGACGTAGACACCATGGCTGAAGTAGGAGAGAAGACTAGACGAAGTAGAATCCAGCATGGCGATTAGACGAGAAAGTAAGTAAAGTATGTCAATCTCTCTCTCTCTCTCTCTCTCTCTCTCTCTCTCTCTCTCTCTCTCTCTCTCTCTCTCTCTCTCTCTCTCTCTCTCCTGACGAGGTCCAGTGTGCTTCGGCCACTGGACCGGGTTAAAGTACAATTATTAGCGTCGATCCAAGAGGGCCATCCCTCCAGGCAATACCTGCCCCTTTGGGCAGGGCTGGGTTTATTGCCCAGCGCCTGAGGCGCCCCCCTTGAGGGGGAATGCCGACGGGATCGACGCAATTTTTGTTCTTTCCCACCCATCAGCTTCGGCTTGAGGGCGGGCCCACGTTAAAACGAGGCCTTGTGCCCAGTCCATACAAGTGGGGGTATGCGACAAATACACACACACACACACTCTCTCTCTCTCTCTCTTCTCTCTCTCTCTCTCTCTCTCTCTCTCTCTCTCTCTCTCACACACACACAAGAACTCATTGTTTATGTACCCGCAACATGGGTATATAACATATAGGGAAAGAGAGAAAAAATTAATGTAGAAATAGAAAGATAGGCGGAGAGAGAGAGGAGAGAGAGAGAGAGAGAGGAGAGAGAGAGAGAGAGTAGAGAAAAATGAGAAATTGAAAAATCAATGAAATAGAGAGAGGGAGTAAAGGAGAGACACACGAAAAATGAGTGATAGATACTGTAGACATTTTTAAAAAATAACCCTTTTATCCCCATTGAGATATCCTTCTCTATTTTATCATATAATAAAATCTGCCAGCCTTCATAACTTAAAGGTTAAAATTGCAAATCGTCGTCAAAATTAAAACGGAAAAATTTGGCGGGCATAGATTTTAATGAATTTAATCATTAATAAAGACACGATTTATGTAATTTTTAACTCAACTTTTAACCGTTAGTTGTGTTTAAGGGGGAAAAAGATGAATTTTTGCGAATTGGGTTACGGTTTAGGGGTTTGGGGATTAAGGTTGTTTTTAATTACGTATTGCTTTTAAAAAATAACATACATTTAATGTTGAAAAATATTTTTTTAAACTAGGTTTAATTGAAATTATACATTGCAATACTAATACAAACAACCGAGACTAATGTGTCTTCAATTCAATAATTAATTTCAATGGTTAATTAAATGTATAGTAATTTGTTTTTTGTTATTGTTGTTGTTTTAAGCAATACGTTATTAAAAACAACCTTAATCCCCAAACCCCTAAACCGTAACCCAATTCGCAAAAAAAGTTAATTCATACACTGTAGTTAAACTGTCATGAATCACCACCAAATAAGTTTCCGTTTTAATTTTGACGACAATTTGCTAAACCTTAACCAAATCGTGTCCTTAGTAATAATTAAATTCATTAAAATCTATGCCTGCCCAAGCCAAATTTTTCCGTTTTAATTTTGACGACGATTTGCCAAACTTTAACCAAATCGTGTCCTTAGTAATAATTAAATTCATTAAAATCTATGCCTGCCCAAGCCAAATTTTTTTTTAATTTTGACGACGATTTGCCAAACTTTAACCAAATCGTGTCCTTAGTAATAATTAGATTCATTAAAATCTATGCCTGCCCAAGCCAAATTTTTCCGTTTTAATTTTGACGACGATTTGCCAAACTTTAACCAAATCGTGTCCTTAGTAATAATTAGATTCATTAAAATCTATGCCTGCCCAAGCCAAATTTTTCCGTTTTAATTTTGACGACGATTTGCCAAACTTTAACCAAATCGTGTCCTTAGTAATAATTAAATTCATTAAAATCTATGCCTGCCCAAGCCAAATTTTTCCGTTTTAATTTTTGACGACGATTTGCCAAACTTTAACCAAATCGTGTCCTTAGTAATAATTAAATTCATTAAAATCTATACCTGCCCAAGCCAAATTTTTCCGTTTTAATTTTGACGACGATTTGCCAAACTTTAACCAAATCGTGTCCTTAGTAATAATTAAATTCATTAAATCTATGCCTGCCCAAGCCAAATTTTTCCGTTTTAATTTTGACGACGATTTGCCAAACTTTAACCAAATCGTGTCCTTAGTAATAATTAAATTCATTAAAATCTATGCCTGCCCAGCCAAATTTTTCCGTTTTAATTTTGACGACAATTTGCCAAACTTTAACCAAATCGTGTCCTTAGTAATAATTAAATTCATTAAAATCTATACCTGCCCAAGCCAAATTTTTTCCGTTTTAATTTGACGACAATTTGCCAAACTTTAACCAAATCGTGTCCTTAGTAATAATTAAATTCATTAAAATCTATGCCTGCCCAAGCCAAATTTTTCCGTTTTAATTTTGACGACAATTTGCCAAACTTTAACCAAATCGTGTCCTTAGTAATAATTAAATTCATTAAAATCTATGCCTGCCCAAGCCAAATTTTTCCGTTTTAATTTTGACGACAATTTGCCAAACTTTAACCAAATCGTGTCCTTAGTAATAATTAAATTCATTAAAATCTATGCCTGCCCAAGCCAAATTTTTCCGTTTTAATTTTGACGACGATTTGCCAAACTTTAACCAAATCGTGTCCTTAGTAATAATTAAATTCATTAAAATCTATACCTGCCCAAGCCAAATTTTTCCGTTTTAATTTTGACGACGATTTGCCAAACTTTAACCAAATCGTGTCCTTAGTAATAATTAAATTCATTAAAATCTATGCCTGCCCAAGCCAAATTTTTCCGTTTTAATTTTGACGACGATTTGCCAAACTTTAACCAAATCGTGTCCTTAGTAATAATTAAATTCATTAAAATCTATGCCTGCCCAAGCCAAATTTTTCCGTTTTAATTTTGACGACAATTTGCCAAACTTTAACCAAATCGTGTCCTTAGTAATAATTAAATTCATTAAAATCTATACCTGCCCAAGCCAAATTTTTCCGTTTTAATTTTGACGACAATTTGCCAAACTTTAACCAAATCGTGTCCTTAGTAATAATTAAATTCATTAAAATCTATGCCTGCCCAAGCCAAATTTTTCCGTTTTAATTTTGACGACAATTTGCCAAACTTTAACCAAATCGTGTCCTTAGTAATAATTAAATTCATTAAAATCTATGCCTGCCCAAGCCAAATTTTTCCGTTTTAATTTTGACGACGATTTGCCAAACTTTAACCAAATCGTGTCCTTAGTAATAATTAAATTCATTAAAATCTATGCCTGCCCAAGCCAAATTTTTCCGTTTTAATTTTGACGACGATTTGCCAAACTTTAACCAAATCGTGTCCTTAGTAATAATTAAATTCATTAAAATCTATGCCTGCCCAAGCCAAATTTTTCCGTTTTAATTTTGACGACGATTTGCCAAACTTTAACCAAATCGTGTCCTTAGTAATAATTAAATTCATTAAAATCTATGCCTGCCCAAGCCAAATTTTTCCGTTTTAATTTTGACGACAATTTGCCAAACTTTAACCAAATCGTGTCCTTAGTAATAATTAAATTCATTAAAATCTATACCTGCCCAAGCCAAATTTTTCCGTTTTAATTTTGACGACAATTTGCCAAACTTTAACCAAATCGTGTCCTTAGTAATAATTAAATTCATTAAATCTATGCCTGCCCAAGCCAAATTTTCCGTTTTAATTTTGACGACAATTTGCCAAACTTTAACCAAATCGTGTCCTTAGTAATAATTAAATTCATTAAAATCTATGCCTGCCCAAGCCAAATTTTTCCGTTTTAATTTTGACGACAATTTGCCAAACTTTAACCAAATCGTGTCCTTAGTAATAATTAAATTCATTAAAATCTATGCCTGCCCAAGCCAAATTTTTCCGTTTTAATTTTGACGACGATTTGCAATTTTAACCCTTGTTTAGCTATCCGTTTGATGTTACTAGACACATACATCCATGTGCCTGCATAGATGTGACCTATGAATCTACAATTCCGCCCTGTCGGCTGGGGCGTTAGATATAAAGAAAAAGATGAAGATAAAGAATGCGCCTGTAATCCAAGTTTGCGAAGTATGAAGTTAACCACGAATGTGGCAGACAGGTAAAGAGTTAAAGAAATAAACCAAACAACTAGAATTCGAATAAAAGACATGTATTGGACATAAAAACAATAAGTTTGTAGACTTTTTGGTTTATCTGTACAAACGTTTATAATTTGTTCACTTAACTGAAATCCTGAGGTAGGGTATTATCGAAGTCCCTTAGCTACGGCCATCTGATATTTCGGATATGATAGACGTTCTATTTTGACGTCTTGTTGCATACTTTCTTATTCTTCTGGTCGGATCTGCTTCTTCTATTTTCTATCTTCTAATGGTCTGGTATATCTTCTACAGGTCTCGTCTGGTCTTTCTTATCTGGGGATTCCGTGTCTGGTTCTGCTGGGGACCATTTCTTATCAGAAGCCTTGTGTCATTGTTAGCTTTTAGTAATAACAACAAGACTTCGATTTACCTTTGATGTTATTTTATTCTGGAACCCCAGGACCAGACAACTGCGCGCTGAGAGTCACATCTTGCTAGCTTCTAACTCTGCAACTGACTAACTCTAACTGTCCTGCAACTGACTTACTGAGTTGCCCACCTTAAACCGGAAAAGGGCTTTCTATCGGGGTTCCGTTCTCACGATTCTATCCCAGAAAGCAAGGTGAGAGTGAGGTCAAGCATTGTCACTCACTCTCAAGGCCATCAGCTGCACTGATCGCCATAAGGATTTCTATACTACCTTAAAAAGATATTAGGGATCCATAATTATGTAACAGTCTGACTCCGGTGCTGTTGATGGGAAGAGAGAGTGACTCTTTTTTTGCGACTGTCTCCGTTGAAGGCTGAATCAGAAGAGGGGAAAAGAATTTGCCGCCAAATTATGCTGGCTCGTGATTGGTTGGTTCGAAACAGAGGCTCGTAGACAAGGACGATAACCCTCATACCTCAGAATTCTCAATATAGAATGCACCGACTGCATCTCTGCGGGGGGATAAAACTCCCTCAAATGGAGCCATCTGTTGGCTGTGGGTGGCGACCCGTGATGCTTAAGGACGGAGTCTTGGTGGATGAGCAGTCCATGACCTGCAACACTCCACTTAGACCCTTACTTAGGCGGGCGGTCGGAGAGGCCCCTTCCGATCAATCGGTTGGTCATGTCAAACCCTAGCACCTATATGATTGCCCCAACCCTGTTGTTCTTATGACAAACCCCAACTCAAGCCCCAATTCTGGATGCTGTGCGGAGGACCTGTGGAAGTCAATTAAAATAAGTGTGATATTTTTATATTCGCTCTTATTTAGTTTCTTTAGTCTTTCTAATTCAATATATTTGAATACATTAAAACTTAAATACTTGTGCCATGTAAAGCCCTAGCACCTATATGATTGTCCCAACCCTATTGCGCTTATGGCAAGCCCCACTCCTTTTATAATATGTGTACTTGAAGGCGGTGACTGAGGGTCTACATGTCCTGGGAATGACGTTAAACGGTTCCATTTTTGGAGGTCTGGGGAATATGGAGCACCCCTTTATCACCATTGCTTCCTGGTCCACTCTGACCCGGAGTGGTAGTACCTGTTAGGGTCCCATCTATGGGTTAAATAGAAAAACATGAGTTTATAAAATTGATTAAGAATGAATTTAATTCAAAACTTTATCGGCATTAAATGTCCCACTGGGGTTGATATGCCGTAAAACATAACGAACCAAACCGAAGTGAATTTACAATTAATACAGAGAGGGGAGATATGAGGAAAGAAAAAATATTTAATGTGAGTAAAGACAAAGAGGGGGAAAGGGAGTAAAATTGAAGGTTTGGTTTTGTTTATTTGTTTAACGGCATATCAACCCTGTTCGGGTTATTCAATGCCGAAACAAATCATTTTGAGTATGACGTTAAACTCTATCTGATGATAAAGTTTCAATTCTGGATCTCTGAGGAATGTAAAGTACCACTTCCTTGCCATTACTCCCAGGTCCACTCTGAACCGAAATGGCAGTAGGTTTACGTCTATAGGTTTAATAGCTGCGCAATCCATGACATGCAACACCCTATTTTGGCCCTTACTTAGGGCTAGACTGATAGTCGGAGAGGTCCGCTCCAATCCAATATTTTAATGGTCTCGTTATGTGATGACCTGTTGAGAATTTTATATATAAGGTGTGTGATAGATCTCCGCTCATACTTATAGAATAAGCCAGAATCATATGATCTATCTCTTGGCCAATCACTGGCAGTAGTCTGAGGTTGATACTATACTTAACCGACCCTACTGGTCATAATTACGTTGACATTCATGGACGACGGACATAGGATTAAATCACTGGACCTTTACCAATACGCAGGATAGGACTTATACGCTTACCAAAGGATTCCATAACACAGGATTTTCTTTAAGCTCTTTTCAATTGGCCGAGGATGGCACTTAAAAACTTTACATGACCTTGTGTCAGACTTGGTTAAATTACACTCTTTGCTTGTCAGTGAGTGTTTTGTTTATACTTGCAAGGAAATATCTTGACCTTTGGATCAGGTGACTGTTGTTCCCCTTTTTAGATAAGACTTTACCAACTTGTTTTTTCCTGATTTGCAAATCGAAGCTGTTTGTTTGTCCCCCCCCCCCCCATTGTTTGTTTTCTCATTCAGATTTCATTCAAATTTCTTTCGAATTTCATTCATTCTTTATTTTTCATTCAATTTCACTTTTCTTCTATTAACACAATGGACAAATGAAAAAAAAAGAAAGTGAATAAAGAAGAAAGAAAGAAAAATGAAAATGAAAAAAAAAATCTGAATGAACCAAAAGAAGGAAAAAGAAAAAAGGAAAAAAGAAAGAAAAATACAAAGAAAATTGAATGAATGAATAATAAAGAAAAATGAAAATGAAAAAAAAAATCTGAATGTACAAAAAGAAGGAAAAAGACAAAGAATAGAAAAAGAAATAAAGAAAAAGAGAAAGAAGAAGAAATGTGAATAAATGAAAAAGAACGAAAATAAAAATTTAAAAAAATTAAAAAGATCTCAATGAAAAAAGAAGGAAAAAGAAAAAGTATAAAAAGAAAAAGAAAGGTTTTTTTTAGATAACAAAATCTGATTTTAAAATAAATTTTTCTTTCTTTTTCTTTTTATTATTTTTCTTTTTTCTTTTTCTTTTTCTTTCAGATCGTTTTCATTTTTTTTATTTTCATTTACCCACTATTTTTTTATTTGTCTTCCTCTTCTTTCTTTTTTCTTTTTCTTCTTTTTCTTCTTTTTTTTCCTTCTTTTGGTTCATACAGATTTATTTTTCAACTTTCTTTGTATTTTTATATTGTTTTTATTTTTTCCTTTTCTTTTTCCTTCTTTTGGTTCATTCAGATTTTTGTTCATTCTTTTTTTTCTTTTTTTTCTTTCTCTTTCATTTATTCCCTTTTCTGTGAATTCTTATGTAATTCTTATTTCTTATGAGTTACCTCAGCTAAATAAGGACCATTCCGTTTTTATTATAAAGAAAGAAAGGAAGAAAAAGGACATGCTACACAGAAAAATACAATAAGAAAGAAAGAAAGAAGGGGAAAGATTGAGAGAGGTGGTTAGCGTGCGGAAACGATAACGCTAATCTGTTTCAATCGAACATATTGAAAAGATGAAAAGAAAGAAAGAAAAAGAAGAAAGTGAGAGAGAGTTAAATCAAGATTGTTATACCTTTTTACAAATTGAACTATTTCGCAATAGATCTAAAGTAAACATATCAAACGTTGTAATAATTAAATGATCATACTGCGGTATATCCACAGGTCCCGTTAGTATCTATTTGTCTGTTAGTTAATCCTCATAAGATTTTCCGTTGATTTAAAAAAAATGTCTTTATTTCCTTTACCCTCTATGGCAGGACCCAAGGGTCCGTAGAGGTATCATACGGTTCTGGTCTTGATGTGGTTAATCTATTTTTTGTATTGTAATCTCGAACCGGCAGAAAAAATACAATAAGAAAGAAAGAAGGGGAAAGATTGAGAGAGGGGGTTAGCGTGCGGAAACGATAACGCTAATCTGTTTCAATCGAACATATTGAAAAGATGAAAAGAAAGAAAGAAAGAAAGAAAGAAAGAAAAGTGAGAGAGAGAGTTAAATCAAGATTGTTATACCTTTTTACAAATTGAACTATTTCGCAATAGATCTAAAGTAAACATATCAAACGTTGTAATAATTAAATTATCATACTGCGGTATATCCACAGGTCCCGTTAGTATCTATTTGTTTGTTAGTTAATCCTCATAAGATTTTCCGTTGATTTTTAAAAAAAAATGTATGTATTTCCTTTACCCTAAATGCAACGGGTCTCTGTGGCAGGACACATACGGTTCTGGTCTTGATGTGGTTAATCTATTTTTTGTATTGCAAAACCGGCAGTAAATCGGGGTGTGGTCGAGGTAACTAATTGTCTTCCCATGTCTGCCTGTCGAAGACGCCTCATTATATAATGGCCCCTTTCATTTCCACTCAACTTTCAAGTGTTTGTATTATTATCGGGAAGACCGTCTTAAGATAAGAGATAAGCCGCATATCATTGTCTTATCACAAACTGAAGATACATCTAGACAATAGTTTTTATCCTTTTGTAAATTTCATTTACCTGCAATTAGTCGACAAACACAGCGTCTACTTTGCAGGTAGAAACAGTTTTCATTATTTTTTAAGTCTTTAAAAAAAGGTTTTCCTCCTATTCCTGATAACGCGACGAGAAATCTAGCAGTACAAAGAGAAGTCTCAAATTACAGACCTCGGATATATATGAATACACAAACAAGCTACCAGCCGCATTATTCTCTACAACTTATAAAAGAGCTTGGTCTCTTGGGACCTAAACACTACTACTAGTGCTTTAAACCTTTTTAAAAAGAAAAGTTCTCTCATGTGCATTTGTATATACAGATATACATTTTTAAATTAACCTTCTTCCATTTTATTTGCAAACAACCTCTAATCCATCTATTTATCTCTAACTTTTTCATCCGATTATTTGTGGAGAAAAAAAAAAGAGAAAAGACCAACTTAAAGACAAGCTCCCGAAAAAGGAAACTAAATATTAAACAACGAAAGTGAAAAAAAAAAGATACGTAGTTATTCATTTCCGGGTGAAAACAAAATTTACAGAAAAAAGAA
>CM042178.1:16273080-16275774 GCA_023376005.1 Doryteuthis pealeii
ATAATCGGGACATAATGACTTGTTCCTTTATTTCCAAGTTATAAAATTGTTATCGTACAAAAAATAAATAAATAAATAAAATTCTCAGAAAAAAAAAAATTACGTTAAAAAATCGCCGAAATTCATTC
Source organism: Doryteuthis pealeii (assembly GCA_023376005.1). Taxonomy (NCBI): domain Eukaryota; kingdom Metazoa; phylum Mollusca; class Cephalopoda; order Myopsida; family Loliginidae; genus Doryteuthis; species Doryteuthis pealeii. Next base: position 16,273,209 of record CM042178.1, read on the forward strand.
ATTCATTCATGAATTGCCAATGAATGAATGAATGAATAAATGAATTTCGGCGATTTTTTTAACGTAATTTTTTTTTTCGAAAACAATCTCAGTAATTAAAACTTTGGAATCCAAAATTTCTGGATTGCATGTCTGGATTCAGCCCAGAATGTTTTTTAATTTGACCACAGGGTCGGCCCGATTCCATAAATGGTATGATATGTTGGGCAACGATCTCTAGGAGTAAAGTTGTAAAAAATGTGATACACTGACATTTGCATTTAGTATCAGAGAAGAAGGACAAAAGCATCCAGTGTATTGGTACTTTAGTTTACCATAATAAATAACCACTGTATTTAGCATGAAATCAATATCATTCAGAGATATTATACAAACATTATAATTACTAGCAAATATATGCACACCCCCCCCCCCGGGTGCAAGTATTTAAGTTTTAATATAATAAAAATATATCAAATTAGAAAGGCTGATGAAACTGAATAAGAATGCAGATAAAAAAGATTTTGAAACAGAGGGGGTATGATGATTGAAAAATAGAACAACTTTGAAACTAACTCTTCCATCATTTTACATTACTCCCGTCTGTCTTTGTTAAATATTCCTAATTTAACTATTTAGTTAAGATAGAAAGTAAAGAATAATATTACAGTTATTTCTTCTTGTTAAGGGATTTCTTTTAAGATTTATCTCCGAGATTTTTGCTCATATTTAATAAGATAAAACCAAACAATTAGAAATCAATAATACTAAGCATATATTTATTAAAATCAAATTTTTAAGATCAATATGCAAATTAACCTTCCCATTTACACTATAAACCTCTATTTTGTTGTATATATAAATACAATTGCATGTTATTAGTATGTAGATATGGTCAACAGTCTTAATGATGTAAAACAATTTTATTAATAATTGAGGTTTAAATAAAAATAAAATCATGGAGAATGTGATGTAAATAACAAAGGGAATTGTGATTTGTATAGTAATATAGTTTCGGTTACAGACAGAAAAACTCATAATCTCCATTATAAGAAGATTATATTTAACTATATTCTCTTGGATATACAATACATGACCAGTTTAAAGAGGGGGCTCAAGTGCATAATCTTAACAATAACACTATATATATATATATATATATATATATTATCAAAAGGTAAGTAAAAAAGTCGTCGGGGCGGCCTAATGTCGGTATCAGCCATGCAGCGAGGGAGTCTATCCCCTTTTCACTAGCGCTAGATCAAGGAGATTATTTTAGCGTCTGAGGTGGAGCGCCACACCTACCATCAGCTCCTTACTTTACCGCACAGATCCCTGTGCTACTCATAACGCTGAGTTGGCGAGGGCGGGTATCGAACTAGGAACCTTGTGGTTTCTAGCCGAACGCTCTACCGACTGAGCTAACCCGGTTAAATTCACTGGATCAATCAAGATATTGATTAATTGCATTTGATTGCACGTGTGTATTTTTTTGCGATAAATACACACGTGCAATCAACTGCAATTAATCAATATCTTGATTAATCCAGTGGATTTAACGCTGAAGATCCTTATGGTGAAACTCGAGTAGGTTATTACCGTGTACCTTTTGATAATAAATTTGCTCTACTCACGTATTGAGCACTTTATATTTGTTATATCGCTGTCTTATCATTGTGAAACTTGGATCAACTAACCACTGTGACCATTTTCACCAGTAAGTCACTTTTCTACAAAATACCATAATATATATATATATATATATATATATATATATATATATATATATAGTTAGAGAAAGGAAATTTTTATAATCGAAATATTGTTCATATTAGCTATGAATATGATATAAAATATTTTCACTTTAACAGCATATTGTGTGTTTTCATATACTTTATATATATATATATATATATATATATATATATATTATATATATATATATATATATATATATATATATATTAGAGTGTAATTAATAGAAACTAGCTTAAAAGCCGCCTTATCAGACAGCAATTAAGCTAGCTCCTGCAGAGGAATAACTATAACACATCATGCATTGAGTATATATCAAATTTTATTAAGCTTCCATATATATATATATATATATGTGTGTGTGTGTGTGTGTGTGTATATGTGACCGCTTAAGTTAAAGACAATTTTATCTATGCAGGTTCTAACTTTCGATACAAACAATTTCTTTTTTCATGATAGACTTTCGCCAGATTTCATAATTATTTTTGAATATTCCGAAGTTATCAAAATTGTTATCAATTTTTTTTAAAAACATGTAACTGTGTGCAAATTATCTGTATCAAAATAGGAATACTTGAAACCATAAATTGTGTAAAAAATATTTTTGTATTAGATAGGAATACTTGAAACCATACGGCTGCGTGAAAAAAAATTTATTTGTATTAGATAGGAATACTTGAAACCATAAATTATGTGAAAAAATATTTGTATTAGATAGGAATACTTGAAACCATAAATTGTGTGAAAAATTAATTGTATTAGATAGAATACTTGAAACCATAAATGTGTGAAAAAATTATTTGTATTAGATAGGAATACTTGAAACCATAAA
>CM042178.1:16275874-16458374 GCA_023376005.1 Doryteuthis pealeii
AAGGAAGAGAAACATAGGAAACAGAATTTTAATAAAAAGATTAGGATAGAAAGAAAGAAAAGAAAAGAAACGAAAAAAAAAAAAAAAAAAAAAAAACGAAAAAAAAAAAAAAAAAAAAAAAAAAAAAAACGGAAGACAAAAAGGGGAAAAAAAAGGAAAACATAGAGAAAGAAACACGGAAATTTTTAATTTTTATTTTATAAAAAAGGAAGAAAGAAGAAAAAGAGAAAGAAAGAAAAAGCAAAGAAAGAAGAAAAGAAGAGAAGAAACGAAACGAAAAAAAAAAAACGGAAAAAGAAAGAAGGAAAAAAGAAGAAAAAAAAAGAAAAAAAAAGTAAAGAAGAAAGAAGAAGAAAAAAAGAAGAGAAACATAGAGAACAGAAACAGGAAAGAAGAAAAGAAGAGGGAAGAAGAAAGAAGAATGAAAAAAGAAAAGAAAGAAACCGAAAAAAAAAAAAAAAAAAAAAAAAACGGGTATCGGAAGAGATAAGAGAAGAAAAAGAATAAGAAAAAAGAAACATAGAAAAAAGAAAGAAAGGAAAGGAAAAAGAAAGAAAGAAGAAGAAAAGAAACGGAAAAAAAAAAAAAAAAAAAAAAAAAACGAAAAAAAAAAAAAAAGAAAAAAAAAAAAAAAAAAAAAAAAAAAAAAAAAAAAAAAAAGGAAAAAAAAAAAAAAAAAAAAAAAAAAAAAAAAAAAAAAAAAAAAAAAAAAGAAAAAAAAGAAAAAAAAAAAAAAAAAAAAAAAAAAAAGGAAAAAAAAAAAAAAAAAAAAAAAACAAAAAAAAAACGGAAAAAAGAAAAAGAAACGTAGAAAGAAACAGGATTAAGAAGAAAAGAAAGAAAGAGGAAAGAGACGGCGAAAAACCGAAGGCAAAAAGAAACGTAAGAGAAGAAGAAACAGGAAAGAAGAAAAGAAAGAAAAGAATAAGAAAGAGAAGAAACGCGAAAAAAACGAAAGAAAAAAAACATAGAAACAGATAGAAAGAAAAGAAAGAAAGAACAGAAACGGAAAAAAAAAAAAAAAAAAAAAAAAAAAAAACGGAAAAAAAAAAAAAAAAAAAAAAAAAAAAAAAAAAAAAAAAAAAAAAAAAAAAAAAAAAAAAAAAAAAAAAAACGGAAAAAAAGAGCAACAGAAAAAGAAACGCGTAGAAAAACAGAAAGAAAGAAAGGAAAGAAACGGTTAAGAAAAAAAACATAGAAAACAGATACAAAGAAAGAAAAGAAAGAAAGAAAGAAAGAAAGAGAGAAACCGAAAAAAAAAAAAAAAAACGGGAGAAGAAAAAAGGGAAACATGAAAAGAAAGAAAGAAAGAAAGAAAAAAAAAAAAAAAAAAAAAAAAAAAAAAAAAAAAAAAAAAAAAAAAAAACGGAAAAAAAACGAATAAAAAAGGAAAAAAAAAAATAAAAAGAACAAAAGAAAAAGAAAACGTAGAGAAACAGATTAGAAAGAAAGAAAGAAGAAAAGAAAGAGAACGGAAAAAACCGAAGAAAAAAGAAACGTAGAAATAGAAAAAACAGAAAAAGAAAGAAGAAAAGACACGAAAAAAAACGGAAAAGAAAAAAAACATTAGAAACAGATAGGAAAGAAAGAAAAGAGAAGAGAAACGGAAAAAAAAAAAAAAAAAAAAAAAAAAAAAAAAAAAAAAAAAAAAAAAAAAAAAAAAAAAAAAAAAAAAAAAAAAAAAAAAAAAAAAAAAAAAAAAAAAAAAAAAAAAAAAAAAAAAAAAAAAAAAAAAAAAAAAAAAAAAAAAACAAAAAAAAAAAAAAAAAAAAAAAAAAAAAAAAAAAAAAAAAAAAAAAAAAAAAAAAAAAAAAAAAAAACGGAAAAAAAAACAGGAAGAAAAGAACGAGAAACAGATAGAAAAAGAAAGAAAAGAAAAGAAAAGAAAGAAAGAAAGAAAGAAAAAAAAAAACGGAAGAAAAAGAAACATAGAAACAAGATAGAAAGAAAGAAAGAAAGAAACGGAAAAAACGGAAGAAAAAGAAAACATAGAAACAGAGAGAAAGAAAGAAAGAAAGAAAAAAAGAAAGAAAGAAACGGAAAAACGGAAGAAAAAGAAACATAGAAACAGATAGAAAGAAGAAAGGTGGATACTAAATCCTAGAACGAATAACTTGGCGATAAAAACAAGATGAAAAAGAAAACAAAGAAAATTAAACAAATAAAATAAATAAAACAAAAATAAAACAAGACCAGAAGAGCCCTCGGAACATGTGCAGAAAAAAACCCGAATTCTTGGCGCCACAAAAGGATTCTCTATCCTTTTTACTCCAAGACTTTGAAGAAGATACTCCTATAAGATGTAAAGTTCTTATATTAAGTTAGAAGGCTCAGGGCAACCTTCCTACGTGGGTACATGTGTGTACATGAAATACTCCGACAAAGTTATAAGATAATAACAGACTTTATTCCGTGAGCAACGGAGAAATACATTCAAGACAAATATATAAACATACATAAAGAAAGTAGGTGTAGGACTTGCGTCGTAAGGAATGTCACTTATTCGTAGCTGGTTGGGGGACAAAGCCCCCCACTTAAGGAGCGGAGAGAATTTTCCCGGGCTCCCATTTAAATAGTCTAGGCTTCTACTGGCGAAAACCTGCAGTAAAGGAAGATAACCTAATTAGACTCATGTCCCCTCGGAATTACCATTTTACTGACCCAACACACCTATTGACTTGCTCGGGAAAATATATCCCCTCTAGGAAATAGTGTGAATCAATTAATAAAAGTCTTACCCTAAAGTCATCCTTAACTTTGTTTCTTTTGCTTCTTTTCCTAAATTTCCTTTCAGCTTACCAGCCGACCAGAAGAAAGAACCAGCTATATTAGGGATTAGACACAAATACGAGCGTGCTTAAACCACAGAGAACTTAAGGCACCTCTTCCGCGATCTCGACTCGTGGGGACACTTTTCTCTGGTTATTTGTTAGGGGTTAGGATTAGGATTAGAGGTGTGGCTGCCACTCTGTTAGTCAGATTAGTAGTAATTGTATATTTTTCGTCTTGTTATGATCATCAAGTCTGGTTTATGCTTCCCCTCCCACTTCCCTCCCCTTACCCTGAATAAGGTACCCTGTGACCTGGTCATTCTCACTGGTAAAAATGGTTCCCTTATAAGAAATAGTTCTTGGGTTTTAAAAAACCCTAAAATATGTCCGCCCTGTCGGCTTGGGCGTTAGAATTCACTGACTGCACCTCTGCAGAGGGGTAAGACTCCCCCAATGGGGCCACCTGTTGGCCGTGGGTGGCGACCCGTGATGCTTAAGGATAGAGCCCAGGTGGATGAGCAGTTCATGACATGCAATACTCCACTTTGGCCCTATCTTGGGCTAGACGGGCGGTCGGAGAGGCCCCCTCCGATCAATCGGCTGGTCACGTCAAGCCCTAGCACCTATATGATTTCCCAACCCTATTGCCCTTATGGCAAGCCCCAACCCTTTTATCATATGTGTGCTTAGAAGGCGGTGGCTGCGGGTCTAATGTCCTGGGAATGACGTTAAACTCTATCTGATAGTGAGCTTCCAGTTCTGGAGGTTTGGGGAATGTGGAGCACCCCTTCATCACCATTGCTCCCTGGTCCACTCTGACCCGGAGTGGTAGTACCTGTTAGAGTCCCATCTATGGGTTAAATAGAAAAATGTATTTATAAAAAAATTGTATTATCCATTAAGAATTGATTTATTTCAAAACTTTATAGGCATTAAATGACCCACTGAGGTTGATATGCCGTAAAACAAAACAAACAAAACAAAACAAACAAACCTAAAATATGTGTAAATGCATTTTTGAGATTGTTTGGAGTACTTGTTTAGCCTTTGTGTTGTTATGTAAAGGAGAACACTGCCTTAGGCAGTAGAGCAAAAAGTTTTAATAAAAGATAAAAGTTTGTAGGGTTTTGGATTGCGTGTAGTAATTTTGGTATTGTCAGGTCTAGGGATTCCTGGCAAGAAGCTTTCTGGCCCTTTGAGGTGACCACCTTGAGCAGGTCACAAACCTTGAGGCTCTCTCAGAGCAAATTTTTGGCCGTATTTTGGTTTGGTTTGGTTTGGTTTGTTTTGTTTTACGGCATATCAACCTCAGTGGGTCATTTAATGCCGATAAAGTTTTGAAATAAATTAATTCTTAATGGATAATACAATTTTTTTATAAATACATTTTTCTATTTAACCCATAGATGGGACCCTAACAGGTACTACCACTCCGGGTCAGAGTGGACCATGGAGCAATGGTGATGAAGAGGTGCTCCACATTCTCAAAACCTCCAAAACTGGAAACTCACCATCAGATAGAGTTTAACGTCATTCCCAGGACATGTAGACCCGCAGCCACCGCCTTCTAGCACCCATATGATAAAAAGGGGTTGGGGCTTGCCATAAGGGCAATAGGGTTGGGAAAATCATATAGGTGCTAGGGCTTGACGTGACCAGCCGATTGATCGCAGGGGGCCTCTCCGACCGCCCGTCTAGCCCAAGATAGGGCCAAAGTGGAGTATTGCACGTCATGAACTGCTCATCCACCTGGGCTCTATCCTTAAGCATCACGGGTCGCCACCCACGGCCAACAGGTGGCCCCATTGGGGGAGTCTTACCCCTCTGCAGAGGTGCAGTCGGTGCATTCTAACGCCCCAGCCGACAGGGCGGCGGTATTTTAGAACCGCATTCTTAGTATAAGAACTACTAAGATATTGGTCTCGTTTATGTCCAAGTCCCTACGTGCCAACAAAGTTTTCACAGCATGCGCCGTATTAAAAAATAAAGAATATATTTGAATTACGGTGTGGCCTGTACGTCCTTTGAGTGCACGGTGCGGCACAACCTCTTTGAAAATTAATTCGGAAGGGCAAAACTGGTTGTTAGCATTATTTTGGGAGCTGGCATTCATAAGGGGTTAGGGTTAGGGGTTAGTTTTATAATTAAAAAAAAAAAACTCTAAAAATCGTCTATAAACAATTAAACGGATTTTGACGGTGTAAATGGATAAAGTGTCCCCACGGATGGAAATTGCAAAAGGGATGCCTTAAGGTCATATGGTCCGAACTAACAACAAACGAGTCACCACAATGGCCACCGAAACATTACATGCTAATGAATTTTTGCTACAACAAAGGGAACTTCAACAACCATAATCAAGGAAAATAATCACTTCCTATGTGTGCCTAAGCCATTAAAGTAATAAAAAAATAGTTGTTTTTAACTCTCCGGGGTTTTTTTCTTCCCAATACTGTGATTGTTTTAAGGGTAGCGTGAATGTTACTGTGAATTATGGGTAAGCTGAACATTACCTATATAAATGAGAGTACCCCCCCCTTGTTTCTTTCACTTTGAGGAAGCCCTATGTTTTGGTCGGCCATTTTCATTTCACCGTAAATCTACACTGAAATTACGAATTTGTTCGAATCAATATAACTGCATGTTTTAACAGAAAAATGTATATATATATATATCAATTTCTTGATTATCTCTATCTATCTATCTATCTCAGTATATTCATTATCTATCTATCTATCTATCTATCTATAAATATCTATCTATCTATCTATCTATCTATCTATCTATCAATTCCAGTCTGTTAATATCTATCTATCTATCTATCTATCTATCTATATCAGTTCATATATCTATCTATCTATCTATCTATCAATTCCAGTCTGTTAATATCTATCTATCTATCTATCTATCTATCTATCTAATCTATCTATCTATCTAGCATGTTAATATCTATCTATCTATCTATCTAATCCTATCTATCTATCTGTATATTCATTATCTATCTATCTATCTATCTAGTCTGTATATCTATCTATCTATCTATCAATTCCAGTCTGTTAATATCTATCTATCTATCTATCAATTCCAGCATGTTAATATCTATCTATCTATCTATCTATCTATCTATCTATCTATCTATCTATCAATTCCAGTCTGTTAATATATATCTATCTATTTAATCTATCATGTTAATATCTATCTATCTATCTATCTATCTATCTATCAATTCCATCATGTTAATATCTATTTATCTATCTATCTATCTATCAATTCCATCATGTTAATATCTATCTATCTATCCATCTATCTATTTATAAACCTATTTTTTCAAGAACGCAAAAATTATCATTAAAATATCTCTGATCTAACTATACTAATTTCAGCTATCGTGGCATACCAGTGCCAAGACCTACTATAAATCTTCTTTTTTTTTTTTTTACATCTTCATTTCATCTATTTTCAGGGTGCTAAAATTATTGTCTTTCCCGAATATGGAGTCCTTGGAATCTACTTAAACCGAACGACAGTGAAATCATATCTTGAAGAAGTTCCCGACCCCCAGTGCACCAGTTGGAACCCCTCAGAATCACCCAACGACTACAAAGGAACGGACATCCAACGGGAACTGAGCCGCATTGCAAAAGAAAACAAAATCTATATGGTGGTCAATTTGGGGACTAAAGTCCCTTGTACAATTTCAACTGACCCCTCATGTCCGTCTGATGGTCAATACCAGTATAACACCAATGTGGTTTATTCGGCCCAAGGGACATTAGTCGCTGTTTACCACAAACGGAATTTGTATGTCGATTTACCCTTTAACCCTGCCAGGGAGACAGAGTACGTGACCTTTGACACGCCGTTTGGGAGATTCGGCACGGTGGTCTGTTTTGACCTGATGTTTAAGGAACCAACATTTGTCCTGCTTCAGAAGCACAATGTCCGCAATCTTGCTTATCCGACAGCTTGGGTAAAGATCCCGCCGTTTTACCGGTCTGTAATGGTGCATTCGGGCCTGGCCCGGGGCTATTCGATCAACATACTAGCGGCCGACCTCCACGCAAACGAGCACCGGGCCCACGGCAGCGGACTCTACTCGCCCAATGGACCGAAAACCTACTTCTACGACACAGCCAAAAAAGTGAGCAAACTGTTGATCGCCGACATGGATCCGATCAGCGAAGAGACACCGCTTACACGCAGTACCAGCAGCAGCCTCTCACATAAAACAAATTACGATACAAACACCAATGAAACGATTTTAAAAGGTTCTGTGTTGGGTCTCGAGTATTTCTTTAAACCGCTGACTGGCGCAAAGGGGGAGATTCATATCTGCCTCGGACTCTTTTGCTGCAGTGCAGACTACGAAAGACAGCAGACTACGGAGGAGTACGCGTTGGGTATTGGCAATGGCCTCCTTCACGTCCAAACCAAAAAACTTTACGTACAGACTTGCACTTTGTCGAAATGCGAGAATGGTAACTGCGTTGCCGAGATCAAAGGAGCAGAAACTATTTTCGACAAGTTGATTCTGACAGGCCACAATTTCGAAGGGGGGCAGGTTTCCCCACGGGTCACTGTCATGAACGGATCTTCATATGTGTTTATCGATAAGGAATGGTCTTATAACTATACGGGTCAGATTTACATAGAAAAGACAATGTCACTGCCTCTACATTCAGCAGTATTGAATGGCCGGATATATGACAATGACCCCCCACGTCCGAAAACCGGCCATAAGTACAATCTCCCCAAGTGTGCAAGTTCGTCCAGTAGTAAAATGTTTAATCATGGTTTTCACTTGAACTTTGCGGCCGCCATATTGCCTCTATTGTGTATTTTGATTTAGTTGTTTGAATCTCGTAATCAATTTCGACCATCGTAAAAATAAATAAAAAATTAAAAAAATTAAAAATTTGTATCTTTCTAGTTCGGCAAAATTTAATAGTTAAAATCAAGTTAATAATCTTTATACAATGACTGCTATTTACACAGTAGCATTGCAACCAACAAAGCCTTCATCAGATGATGACTCTGGGTTCAGGCATGGTTTCGGGGCCGAAGCATCATTACCACTAACCCAGAGCGCCCCAGCAGTATCTCACGATGCCACCAGACTTTGTCGGTTTGATGTCACAATGTAGACTGCCATATCCACGCTGGTGCGGTTAAAGTTTTCTCCTGGATCTTTTTTATGTATTTCATCATATTCCTTTCTATCTCACATATTCATGCATTTTTTTTTTCTTTTCTTTTTCTCTTCTCCATTAAGTCATACCCCGTTTGCCTCAGCTAACTTAATTGTCTTTGTTATTTTCTTTTAGTAAAAAAAAGGCCAACCTACCGGTAGGCCAAGCCAAACCATGCCAATGAATTATTTAAAAAAAATGTCTGAGCCACGTGTACCTGTTTTAACACCTACTCTGAACGCTGATTGGCGTTTAGCATTAACCAATCCGATGTACAGTATTGAAGTCAGTCAGTCAGTCAGTCTACTATTGGTTTGAACAACAGCAATTGGCCAAACACAACTGAACCAGTGTCAAGACAACTGGTACTTATGGGAATTCAGAATAGTCCACTCATGCATTTGGGTGATTCCATTCCTTGAGTCCTGATTGGCTGCTTGGTTTGTATGATGTTCTGAGGCTTCATAAATATCCTGCCATTTTGCAGTAGTTCTAGCAGCAAACCAGAATCGTATTGGGTTACGACGGCTTGCTGCCTTGTCTTACCAATTCGACGGTAATTGGAACTAGTATGATTATTCTACATACAGAAGCCGAGATATGCGTTGGCAAAACTCCATTTAAAGCCAGTTTTTTCTCTTAACGTTGAACAAAACACGGGTGGCGAATCAGAGTTTGATCATCTCTAATGGGGTCTAACTGGCGAGGGGATTATTATGTTGAAAGACCCCTCCCCCAATAAACCAGTCACTAATAACATAACTGACGACGCTACCCAGCGCTGTTTAGTCAGGCGTATCTCAAACAGTTGAAGAACTAACATATCACATTCTTAAGGGTTACATGTTTTTTTTTAAATTAAGGAGGCGCTTTTGTGTAATGGTTATCGTCATAGGAAATGGACTGAGACACGGTCCACTAATATATACGGCCCCACATGTCACATAAGCAGGCAGATTTCTAATAGGCTGGTTTGTTTTATAGTCAATTTATGTCTGTTTTGTCTGAAAAGTTAAGACTACAAAAACACAAACTGATTGTTTTTTTTTTTTGTTTTTTTCTTGAGAAATCTAATAATAAAAGATTGTAAACAAACTAACAAAAAAAAATTATTAAAAATTATGCAGTAATACAAAACAAATATTTTTTTAAATTAAAAAAAAAAAAAAAAAACAAAACAAACTAACAAACTTACAAATAATAAATCAAATATATATATATATATATATATATATATATATATATATATATATATATATGAATAATGGAGATTCGCTTCCGGTTTTTTGTCTGTAACAAAAATTACGTCACTGCTTATGTCACATTACCCAACATCGTCATAACATAGAATAAATACACTCAAAATTTGAACATGCAACATTAGACAGTCCTCATTGGGGTTTTTTAAAACAAGTTTTAATAAATACATGACTGGTATTATATATCTATATATAGTTTGTTTTATTTTAATACATATTTAAAGTTTACATTTCAAATTGTTTTATTTTTTTATCCTTTAATGAATTTGATGATTTTTAATTACTTAGGGTACAAACTCGCTGACATTGAGTTTTTTACTCCCACCCCTCAAGCAATATGTTTCAAAAATCTATTTTTACATCGCCCGGGGCGGTTTTTTTTATTTTGTACTAGTATTAATAAAAATTATTTATACGTTTTTCATGTGAATGTATTCCGTGGTCATGGTAGGCAATGATAGTGATGATGCTACAGAGAAGCAGTATTTCTTGAGGAGGACTTGTTTTTTAATATGAAAATATATTCCCTGGTGATGGTAGGGCAATGATAGTGATGATGCTACAGAGAAGCAGTATTTCTTGAGGAGGACTTGTTTTTAATATGAAAATATATTCCCTGGTGATGGTAGCAATGATAGTGATGATGCTACAGAGAAGCAGTATTTCTTGAGGAGGACTTGTTTTCAATATGAAAATATATTCCCTGGTGATGGTAGGCAATGATAGTGATGATGCTACAGAGAAGCAGTATTTCTTGAGGAGGACTTGTTTTTAATATGAAAATATATTCCCTGGTGATGGTAGGCAATGATAGTGATGATGCTACAGAGAAGCAGTATTTCTTGAGGAGGATTTACGGTTCCATCTAGACAAATGGCAGAATTTGTTGGAACTTTATTTTAATAGCGTTTGTTTTATATTACTGTGTAATTTTTAATAACTATTATTTTTTTGTTTGTTTAGAATCTTTTATTATTAGTGTAAGGACGTTTGTGTGAATTAAGTCAACTTAAAACAATAACAAGATGAATGAGAAATTATTTTTCGCTGGAGCACGAACTGAAACAGATGATGGATTAACAAAAAGAAACTTATTCTAAAAGTTTCTTGTAGGTTTCTCTCATCCTAATTGATACATGAAATTTGGAAAATTTAAACCACCCCCTAAAAAAACAACAAAAAGTGGAGTGGCTGCCCATTTGGTTCAAGCTTGTGCGGATTAAAATAAAATAAAATGAATAAAAAACAAAAAAATAACAATCTCCCATGAGCCCCCAGACAGGAATAATCCTGTTGGTATGCCCAGGAAAAAGGATCCCCCTTCCTACCACCAAGAAAAATCTCTCGGCTATTACTGGACGAAGAAATTTCCTCTCCACGAGGTAGCTATGACCCACGAATAAAGTCTGAAACCTAAAACTACCCTTTGTCTTTGTTTCTTCATTTTCCTTCTTCTTTTTACAGTTTGTGTATTTTGGTTGAGTTTTAACTTTTTTCAGACAAAACATATGTAGGGTTTTCTTATTTTTTGCGGACATTCACGTGTGCAAGTGAAGAACAACTTTTCAAATGCGTGTTTGTTGGGTCAGTAAAATGGTTATTCCTGTATATAGAGTGAGTGAGGGAGAGGCTCTGTGATTGGATATACCAATCACGTGATAGCCAGAGTTTGGCGCATTATCCAAATAAGATATCTTCTCCAACGTGCCGGTAAGTCCCTTAAACTCAACTCAGGAAGGACTTTATATTGTTGTTTGTTGTTTATGTCTAGCTAATAAATTGTTTGAATAAAGGAATATTAATTCCTTTCTTGTTGTTGTTAGTCTTAGAACCTAACAGTTCTACAGTCGGGAGTCACCACTTGTAAGGTTCAAAGTTATAATAAATTGAACAAAACAACTCCGACACGAGTGTTAAATACACAAAAGGACTTTTATACAAGCACATGGAAATGATACATATAACAGAAATACAAAGAAGATATAAAAAAGGACACATTCATTAATAGAGATACAATAAGGAGGTATACAAGAAATACCTAAATTTACATATAGAAGTAATGGAGAGTCCTTAAAGCAATGTCACTTACTAACGTTGTGTTGGGGGCTGAAGCCCCCACCCGAGAAGGGTGTAGACATAAATGTCTAACCCATGTGCGTGAGGTGCCACAGAAGAGGAAGAAGAGGCCGAGAGTTCAAAACAGGCGCTTAAATACAAAAAAACCCTGGTGGTCAAAAACGGGGAACCAGGGGGAAGATAACTCTTCCAGCCAAAGGGAAGACAATCCCACACATAAAATAATTATAAAACAAATCTGCCTGTTAGAAATATGTCTTCTTATGTGACATGTAATACCATATATATTAGTTGGCGGTGACTCGAAGACCAAAGTTCAAATCCCTGACGAGGCTGTTTGCATTTCACATAGCGTATGGCCAACATTTCGGTGCGAAAACACTTCCCCCCTTTTAAACTTATTTTATTAAAAACAAAATTAAATTATAAATTGTTACTTTTTTTCTCTATACTTTCACATAAATAAACATTAGGAACCACCAATTTGACCTGTGAAATTTACCCCCCCCCCTGCTATATTTAACACAATGAAACTTACATAAAGGTTAATATTATCTTGAATTTTTTTTTTTTCGATTATACTTTTTTTGTTTCAAATCTCTTTATCTGCATTCTTATTTAGTTTTATTAGCCTTTCTAATTTGATATAATATTTTATTACATTAAAACTTATATACTTGCACCCGTCAGAGAGTGCATATATTTGCTAGTAGAAATAATAATAAGTGTCCTCTGGAATGCTACGTGATGAGCTCCAAGATAAATTAACGTTACCACCCCCGTGTGTGACATTGGCTGGCGGATCAGAGGTAGAGTTTCAGCTCTGCATACTGTGGTCACGGGTTCGATCTCAAGTGACGGAGATCGTGGTATTCACTGCTGAAGAGACGAAATAAATCCAAACAGCTGTCCAGTGTTCCGCATGTCGTACGTGGTGTTTGTTGAATTTTCTGGTCGGGGTAATTTAATAAAATTAAGTTTAATTCATTTTTTTCGAGCTTTGTTGAATTTTTAATTCACGGGCCGGGGGGGGGGGGTAAAAAAAACACGTGAAATTTTGGCCATAACTACTTGGATGGGTATGAATCATGTGGGGATTAAAGATAAATAAAATAAGATTAAAAAAAAACTTTTTAAAAAACACAAAAAAAATTATCAATCTCCCAGGATTCCTCAGACAGGAAGAACCATCTGGGCATGCACACCGAGAAATGGTCTTCCTGGCGCCAAAAAAGAAACCTCGGACCTTTTGGACAAATATTGTTACTGGGGTCACACGCTATTAGTGGTACGGGAAGAAAATTCCTCACCAACAAATAGCTATAAACCTGGAAATAAAGTCTGAACCTTAAAATGTTTTTGTCTCTTTTCCCTTCCTTAATTCCTTTTCAGCTCGATGACCAAAAGAAGGAGAAAACACGTGTTTTGGGGTTTAAGAAAATAAACTAGCGACACCCACCAATAAACAAAACATAACCCCATAAAACTGTGCAAATTTTGTATTATATTCAAGCTATGCAAAAAATAGCATCCATCTCCTCTCCCTCTCTCCCCCTCCCCATTATATACCTGATGTAAAGGGATATATAACAAAAGTAATCCCCCCACCCCTGGGTTGGGTTGTCAGTGATTATTTCTTGTTGTTGGTAATAATTAAGCAAGATTTAATTGTTTTACACAGACATCTTTATTCTTTATTAAAAACCCGGAGCCCAAAAGGGTTTTCAATCGCGCGGTGAGAAGCTGGCATCTTGGTAGCAAACGACCCTTGCGTCTGCTTCTTTCTATTAATGGCCAAAAGCTAACTAAACTTCTGTCCTTACGTTTTCCCATTGGCAGAAGCTGGGAGGGGGTCAACTAAAGATCATTGGCTGACTTCTGATTTAGGTCGGAAAATTAAAACGGAAAGTTTTTTGGTGGTACTCTATGACAGTTGTTTGTGTTAGTATTGCAATGTATAATTTCAATTAAACTTAGTTTAAAAAATATTTTTCAACATTAAATGTATAGTAATTTGGATTTTTTGTTGTTTATTTTTTTAAGCAATACGTAATTAAAAACAACCTTAATCCCCTAAAACCATAACCCAATTCGCAAAATGTTCATTCATAGACTGTCATTGGGTACAACAAAACAATTTCCGTTTTAATTTTCCGACCTAAATCAGAAGTTAGCCAGATCATTACCCATCAATAATCTACCCCCCTCTGATTTTGAATTTCAACGAATTTTAATTCAAAATCTACCTACACTTACGGACATAATTCGTATGCTGATATGAAAACTCAAAAGGAGTAAAAAATAATAATAATCTTATTCTTACTCTTATTCTTATTCTTCGCTAAGAAAGAAAACATGGATATTTTTGTAATATTTGAAGTGAACACACTCGTGCACTCACTCCAAAATTTTTATAAGAAACAAAACATGGATATTTTCGTCCTCATTTAAAAAAAATAAATGTTCTGTTTTTAACGCCTAGCGTTTCCCGTCCAAGAACGCTTTTCGCAAAAGATGAAAAAATTCTTCGCTAAATTTGAATAACGTTATAAAATAAAAAAAAATATATTTGAATAACAAAGAAAGAAAGAAAGAAAGAAAGAAAGAAGAAAGAAAGAAAGAAAGAAAGAAAGAAAAATTAAAGATGGAAAAGGGGAGAAAAGAAAACGAAAGCCGTAGATAGTATTATTTCCCCAATTCTCCCGTAAGATAAAAATCGAAGAGATAGATATTAAAAATCATATTAATTCAAGTTTTGCTATCTTGGAGCTTATTTTAAAATTACGTGATAAACGCGAATTAAATTAATACTATACTATTTTGTTTTTGTTTGTTTTGTTTTTATCTGAAACTTAAAATATTTCTAGACCATCACTTAATCTTTTGTAAAATCAATTTATTTACAATCCGTCTGCCTCCACAGCAAGCTCTTTGTACATATAAAACATTTTCTACAATCTTACCTGAAAAAGACAAAAAAAAGATACTTAGATATTGATCGAGCTAAAATTGAATTGACTGAAAAAAATGAAATAAAGGTTCAGTTTCCCTAAAAGCAGATGACACTCTTGTACGCTGAAGAAATTCGTCCCAATTCTCCAAAAGATGGAGTCGACATTGTGCTTGGTAGGAAGACACGATATTTTTGTGTTGTTTCTCTTGGTGTTCTTTACATTTGCAATGACTCTGACCCCGACACATGCAACCCGTAATATGCCCTACAGGGCAGCGGTTTACGAACACGCTGTTGTATCGGCAGCCTCCATGGTTGTCAGCCGACCCGAGGCTTTGTCTTACATGATGAGAAATGTCCGAGTCTACGATCGACAGGCGAGAATCGCAGCCAATCAGGTAAGTACTTTTAAAATATTAAACTAGGGATAGGCGATTTTGTCGTCTGCTAGGAATTTTAAAAGCGAATTAGAAATAATTAAATCTATTATTTAAGGTCAAACTTTGTCTAAATCGATAAGTAGTAATATAATAACCATAATTAAAAAAAGAAAAATATCATTACATATGCAGTTTATTTTTAATAGATTTAAAAGTATTTGTTTTGGTCAATTTAGACGATATCAGCCAGTCAGCTGCATTTTCGGTGTTTTTAAGTGCTTGTTTACAATTTTACTGTAACATTCGCGTTTGCAAAAAAATTTACAAAAAATCGGGTAATTATCCGATTTTAATGAAATTTTCAGTATTGATGTAATAATTAATGAATTTTATAATGCATTAGTTATTTTATTTCAAAACTTTAATTTAGTATTTTTGCTATGAAAAATTAATATATAAAATTCATTTAAAATATGAAAAGCCTGACGTTCAGTTTAAAATGTTATATTTTTAGATTCTAAAAATAAATATCTACTTAATGCAAAACTTATTTTAGGCGCCAAAAGTAATAAGTTTTGAAGAAAAACTCGATTGAAAATGTACCCCCCCCCTTTTAAGCAGAAAAAACATTGATGTATAATTTTTTCTTTTATAAAATAATAGCCAATTAAATAATTATCGAAATGAGTAAAAAAGAAATCTCAAAAAAATTAATTATTTTTTTACATTTTATTTTTCGATTTTCGGTACTTATTTTCTCATAGAAAAGCCACCGTAAAATTTTTTGGTTTCTATTCATAACTTTGGTCTTTTATCTCATTATTTATACTGTAATTAGTATAAAAAATGATCAACTTGCAAAACATTTTACGCCCCCAACATAAGGGGGGTCAAAATTAAGCGACTTGAAAAAAATGAGAAAGTTTTGAAATAAAATAAATAATGCATTATAAAGATCATTTATTGATACATAAACACTGAAAAATTTCATTAAAATCCGATAATTTCCTGATTTTTGGTAAATTATTTTCTGTGGGGGGGCTAAAGTCATTTTGTCAAAAACGCATTTTAGGCTCCGTTTGCCAGTTCCTATATTAAACTTTAGTACTCTAGGTACCACTACTTTTCCCTGTCAAATTTACCCCACGCCTATGTTTAAGACACGGGCATAAAGGTTTATATTATCTTGAAAATTGTTTGTCCATTCAAAAGAAGAAACATTAAAAACTCCTGATTTAAAAATTTTTTTTTACATTTTTGCAACGTTAAATCAATTGAAATTTAACGTAGCCAAAAACAAGTTATGACTAGAGGCTTTTTAAAAATTCTATGAAAAATCAATTAATGGTCCGACTTTCACGAAAATTTCTATAATTACTTACCTTCTGATGAAAATATGTATTAAATAGTTTTTTCCTAAAATATATCAGGGGAAATATTATTTCCGAGGTCTACTCCCCCCACACACCTTATTTTATTTTATGAAATATGAAAAAATGAACCGACCAAAAACGATTTTTACTTTTTTTCTACAAAGATAAGAGTTTGAATAATTATATCAGAAGATTTTTATAAGTTTCTACGCGAAAGTTTTTTTAGTAAAAGAACCATGAATACAGAATTCTACTAAAAAATATCAATAAAGAAATTGACCTTGTTGTTAAAAAAAAAAAAGGACTTATTTTTCAAGATAACGGCGTGTAATTTTTCCTCACTCGGATAATTTAATCTTCGAATTAACCGTTTTTCTTTGTAACAACTCTTTATGTTCGTTATTTCTTTTTGAGAAATTTTTTAAAAGTTAAAAAAGATATTTACGTTTCTTTCTTCAATATGGCCTAAACTGATCATGTGACGTATTTTGGTGGTACCTAAAGTACTCTGTTAAAAGTTACTTACATGGCCAGGGGCGGGTGTCCAGTGTCTTCGGTCCTGAACCATAGACGTTACCAACATTAATCCCAGGAGCCCCCCCCCCAAGGCAACACCTG
This sequence comes from Doryteuthis pealeii, assembly GCA_023376005.1. Taxonomy (NCBI): domain Eukaryota; kingdom Metazoa; phylum Mollusca; class Cephalopoda; order Myopsida; family Loliginidae; genus Doryteuthis; species Doryteuthis pealeii. The sequence goes on from CM042178.1 coordinate 16,292,494, forward strand.
TCCCCTCGATTTAAAGGGACAGGGCTGGGTTTATTGCCCAGTGCCGGAGCCTGGGGGATGCGGACGTGATCAACGTATTTTTTACATCCGCCTCCCATGAGCTTCGGTTCGTGGTTGGTCCCACATTAATAGTGCCTAACCCGTACACGTGGGGTAAGTGGTAAATATCTACTACTTTAAAAGGGTGGTCCCATTTTTTTAATGTTTTTTTTTTGTATTGGGGTTAGAGTTTGGATTAGGGTTAGGGTTAGGCTACATCGTGAGTTAGGGTTAGTTTTAGGATTAGGGTTAGGGTTAGGGGAGTTAGGGTTAGGGTTAGTTTTTAGGCTATATCGGGAGTTAAGGTTAGGTAGGGTTAGTTTTAGGATTAGGGTTAGGGTAAGGGTTAGGCTACATCGGGAGTTTCCGTAATCTAATACTATCCATACGTAAAATGCGATTCTAATGTTATTATCTCTTGCGTGCTATTCTGCATTTGTACCGATTTTTCAGACTATTGTCATCATCTTTATTGTTATTTAGATATTCACCAATACCTTCGCACGAGCAGGATGTGACCTAAGTTGGCTGGATTTTACGGCATTTCAACCCTTCTTGGGTTATTTTATGCCGAAGACATTTTGTTTTATTCATTCTCGTTAGGGATTCAATTTTAAAAACATTTTAATACTCATTTTTAACACATCGATGGGACCCTAACAGGTACTAAAACTCCGGGCTAGAGTGGACCCGGAGTCATGATGCCTGCTTATTGTGACATGTGAGGCCGTATATAATAGTAGACCATGTGTCCATCAACCAATATTCATTGATTTTTATAAAAATTCTCTGACTCTGTACGATCTCGACCAGAATCATGCTTAAGTTACTATTTTTCTCTTTTTTTGTTTTTTTGATAGGGAGCGAAAATCATTGTTTTTCCCGAAAATGGTATTGCTGGCATCTTCTTAGACCGATTCTCAGTGAGCGCCTATCTCGAAGAAGTTCCTGATCCTCAAAACGTTCGCTGGAACCCGTCCGAAGCCCCCAACGCCTATAATGGAACGGAAATACAACAGCAACTAAGTCGTATCGCGAAAGAAAACAAGATTTATATGGTTGTGAATATGGGAACGAAAAGACCGTGCACGCCCGAAGAAAAAGACACTTGTGCAACAGACGGCCAACGTCAGTTGAACACGAACCTCGTCTACTCAGATGATGGGACACTAATCGCTGTCTATCACAAACGAAACATGTTCCGTCTTACCTCTTATGAACCCGCCAACAAACCCGAATACGTGACCTTTGACACGCCGTTCGGAAAGTTCGCCACTCTGACTGGAAGTGATTTGATCTCAAACCAACCGGCGTTCGTTCTGCTGGACGAGTACAATATCCGAAACTTCGCAGTGCCGAGTGTGTGGACCAAGATAATGCCCTTTTTCGGGTCCGTGGTGATTTACACGGGATTCGCCAGGGGTCATTCGGTCAATCTTTTAGTCGCCGGTCTTCATTCTCCCAGTCACGGGTCGCAAGGGAGTGGTCTCTTCACGCCGAACGGAGCGCGGGTCTACTACTACGATACGCAGAGCTACAAAGGAAGACTCCTTGTCACAGACATGGACGCAATCAGCGAACGCACACCTCTGTCGGACAGCAGCTTTCCCCCTAAAATTGACCCCAGAATAATCTCAAGAGAAAGCCCTCTCCCCGGTTCTGTTTTCGGGCTACACGTTCTTTTCCAGCCGCTGCGTAAAAGTAAAAACCTGATCGGTATTTGCAGTGGCGACTTCTGCTGCAGTTTAGACTACGAGGCCGACGAGCTGAAGGAGCCGTACGCGTTGGGGGTGGGCAATGGTTTTCTGTACGCCATGAGGAGCAAGTTTTATATACAGTTGTGCTCTCTAAGCAAATGCCAAAAAGAGGAAAACTGCATTGCGAAGGTGGACCGGGCGGCGACAATCTTTAAACGATTCACCCTTACCGGGTATAACTTTCAGACGTCGCATCTTTCACCCAGCCTCCTCGTGATGAACGGTTCTAGTTTCCTGTTTGCCGATCACGAATGGGTCTACAACTACACGGGCCGGATCTACGTGGAGACGCCGATGACCCTGCCCCTGCATTCGGCAGTTCTGTGGGGACGGGTTTACAAGAAAGACACTTACGACAAGGACAAAAACGAAAGAGAAGACGGGCCCAACAAAGCCGTGGCCAATGCGAAGCACATCAAGTACAGTCCGTATATATTCGTCGTCGGGGTCATGTGGATGTGGTTTTGCGTTTAGACAGAGGAAAATAAGATTTCAAAACTCTCTCACACACACAACACACGTACATACCTGTGTATATATATACGCATACATACGTACACGTATCCCCCTCACACATACACGTGCACACATCTCCTCACACACTCACACACACACACACACAAACATCCACTCACACATGTAGAGTGGTTGCCCTTTTTTTAGGTTGGAGTTATAGGAAATAACCGTAAAAGTAGAAAACCTGAAGTGAGTCAGATACTCCCTACCTAGGTTTCACCTAAAAGATATTCAGGATAATTATTTTTACAAAAAAAAATGAATATGAGAACAGAATTTTATTCAAAATTCTATATGGGCACCAGCATTCACCACCAGCCTCTCAAGACGCTCAGGAATCACATCAACTAATCTTCTCAGGAACTCTTGTGGAATGGCAGAAATAAATTCTCGTATTCCTCCTTCAAGTTCTTTCAAATATATATATATATATATATATATATATATATATATATATATATATATATATTGTTTATGAATTTTAGGGAGACCGTATAGCCGTGGTCTCTGTGATCCGACTTTGTGTATTTTCTCAGATATATTTTTAGGTATTAAATGTTCATTATAAAATCTTAGTAGTTCGCGTTGTATACGTTGTTCCTCTATGGCAGTTTTGTCAAATGTTTCAACGTTTCCTAGGAAAGTAAATTTGGAGGTGTCATTGAGGATAACTGCCATTTTGTTGATGTAGTCATATTTGTTGAGTATTACAACTCCAGCACCTTTGTCAGGTTTGGAGATGATTATATTGTTGTTTTTTCCGCAAGGATTTAACTGCATTAAAATGTTCACGATGCAGGAAAAAGTTGGATTCGTCGATCCTGGAGCCACAGTAAGAGTAGGCGAGATGAACTAATCGGGATTTGAGGGAGACTTACATGAACCCGTTCTACGACTTTAATCCAAACATTGTATTAGCGACTCTTTCACCTTCGCTAAAATAACACAGAACACACACACACACATACATATATATATATATATATATATATATATATATATATATATATATATATATATATATATATAAAGTTTTTAAATGCCACCCTTGGCCAGTTGAAAAGGGCTTAGAGTAGGTCCTGAGTTATGGAATCCTTTGGTGAGCGTATAAGTCCTATCCTGCGTATTGGTAAAGGTCCAGTGATTAAATCCTAAGTCCGTCGTCAATGAGTGTCGCAGTAATTATGACCAGTGGAGTCGGTTTAAGTATTGTATCAGCAGCAGAGTACTGCCAGTGATTGGCCAAGAGATAGGTCATGATTATGGCCTAGTCTATAAGTAGGAGCGGGTATCTAGCATACACATTATATACGAAAACAGTCAACAATATATATATATATATATATATATATATATATATATATAAGTAATTAAAGAAATAAAAAATCCAGAGGGATTCAGAGAGGCAAGGTGACCAATCCCTCTCAATAATAAAAATGTATTGAGGGGACAAAACCACCGAGAGTGAGGACATCTAGCGAACTAATCCCTAGCCATAGACACCACCTCGCAAGATGATGAGAAGAACTGTAATCGAAACCTTTCAGGATTTCCCAGAAAATTGTATATAAAGCTGCATGAATTTTCTGTTTACCATTTCCAATAAAGTCAACGGTCTGATTATACTCATAGGTATACACTGATACCTGTGGGTAGAAATAGATCTATAACCACAAAATAACCGATGTTAAGCCTTTTTCTTTACCAATTATATATATATATATATGACTTTCGTTTCCGCTCTTGGCAACACGGATTATAAACAAGCTCTGATGACGATTTTCATAAAATCAGAATATTGTTCTATATCAGCTAAATTATAAAATGTTTTCACTTTAACAGCTTTTTGTGGTGTTTTCATATCTTTCATATATATATATATATATATATATATATATATATATATATACATTCTTCTATTTGACCGCTTTTATTTTGAATTCAAGTTAGTTACAATGTAGCAATATTCACCGGAAGTTAACCAGACAAGATTAAATATATATATACATATAAAAATTCAAACCCATTCTCAACAGATATTACAAAGGTAAGAGACGAATTTTATCTTCTCTAATAACTTATAGAATAATCATATTAACTTGATGCTTCAAAGGAGTCTAATAATAGATGAGGAAAACTTTCTATCAGGAACCCCACTCTCAAAAAATGTTTTAATACTTTTGAGAGGGGTCCCTTGGAAAGGATCTTTCATTTACCCCCCTCATTTCATTCATTTTACCATTATTTTTTAACTATATATATATATATAATATATATATATAAGTAAAGAAATAACAAAAGACTTAGAGATTTAGCATTATAGTCTATTTCAGGGAGCTTAGACAAATTGTCTAACTCTCCCGATTCATCATCTGATGAATCGGGAGAGTTAGACAATTTGTCTAAGCTCCCTGAAATATACTATAATGCTAAATCTCTAAGTCTTTTGTTATTTCTTTACTTATATATTTGCTGTGACTCTAACATTAAGAGCACACATTGAGCTCTCAAACTGCGACAGGTTTTTTAAATAAAACTCGTGTCGTATGGAAGATTTCTTCTCTGGACTTTTGGATTATATATATATATATATATATATATATTCATTATAGTGTACAGTACATTTAAGGTGTAATTGTTACCAATGGTTTCCAAGCAGCATGTTAGCCACTTTTCTTCAAGACAATGTGCCTGTTAAGAAATACAGTGAATGTCAATTCATTTATATATGTGGTTGTTTTTTGTGAGCTGAATCTTTGTATTTATCTGCATTCTGGTGATTTGCAGACCATTGTTAATGAGTTCGATTCTCACTGGGTGCCCCATACTTCTGACCTTGTGTCACATCTAAGCTAAGCTTAATAAATAACTATAATGTCTTCTCTTACTCTTACCTCCCATCTTCTATACTCCTTTTATTTCCTCCCTCCCTCTCCTTCAGCTTTCTCTCCCCTTTTTCTTCTCCCCCCCACATTCTTTCTTTTTTTCCTCCTCCTACTCCTCTTTGGTTGATCCTGACAAAAGTCATTAGGATGATTCTAAGTTGGACCTTTCTTCCAACGACAAAATGTTAGAGTTGTTGGTAATCCTTAACTTTTTCCTCGTAAATTCCTACCATAAAATAAACTAAACCCTCATTTTATGTCCGTGTTTCTGCAATAAATGTTTTATTTTTCTTGCACCCGTTATTTTATAATACTAAATATATTTTCTTTATTAGTTAAAGAATAAAGAAAATATATTTAGTATTGTAAAATAACATTTATTGCAAAAACACGGACATAAAATGAGGGTTTAATTTATTCTATCGTAGGAATTTACGAGGAAAAAGTTAAGGATTACCGAGTTGTTCAGGTCCAAGTTGAGAACTCGATGTTCAATATTATTGAACAGAGCAATATACCGTATTTGACGGCATATAGGACGCACTTTTTCCCAAAATTTTGGCTCTAAAAATTGCCCTGCGTCTTATACATCGTAGGTGAAGTTTGAGACCTCCCGTAGGCCTAGGCAAATCTTTTCTATGATGCTCACTAACCCAGCTTACGCTCAGTACTTTTACCTACCCTAAACTCCATGCAGCCTTATTTTATTGCTGGTATTGTTATAATCAAGCACAGCTAGACTGTTTTCAACAATATATGCTTAAATACACTAAAAACTTTTTTTTCCAGAATCTGACCTGAAATGGGGGTGCGTCTTATATGCCGTCAAATATGGTAATTGGTAAAGAAAAAGCTTAAAAATTGGTAATTTTGCAGTTATATATCTATTTCTACCCATAGGTATACACTGATACTGTAGAAATAGATCTAATGCTGCAAAATGGCTAATTTTTAAGCCTTTTCTCTACCATATAATCATCATCAGCTTGTACTCTCTACTGAGACAATGTCGTCTCCGATGGTTGGGTCATGTACGTCAGATGGATGATGGACGAATCCCGAAAGACATCCTTTATAGAGAGCTTACGTCTGGTAAAAGACAGATTGGTCGCCCCCCAGCTGCGATTCAAGGATGTCTGCAAAAATGATCTCAGGTGTTTTGGCATTGTCCCTTCCAGCTGGGAAAATTTGGCCCAAGACCGCTCTCGGTGGCAGCAGAATCTCCATAGAGGACTGTACATGTCAGAATTCACCCTGATACAACATCATGAAGCTAAGAGGTCCATAAGAAAGCAACGGCAACAAAGCATCAGAACATCATAATCTACAGGGACAACCTTCAAATGCAAAATCTGTGGTCGAGAATGTTTTTCAAACATCGGACTTCACAGTCACAGGAGGCGCTGCAACTTCAGGGGCACACAAAAACTTTATCATAGTCTTTCGAGACTGAATTGCCAATGAATGAATGAATGAAATCATCGGTATTGCAGTCTCCTCATCCTTTCCCTCAGCATCTATAATCTCACCCCTATAACTATGTCTCCTCTTACTCTTACCTCCCATCTTCTATACTCTTTTTATCTGTTTCTCCTCTTCCTCATCCTTTCCCTCCTCTCTTCCTTTGTCCTCCTCCTCCTTCTTAACTTCTCACCTTGTTTCTCTTACTCTTCCTCTTTGAAGAATCCACAATCCATTCCAGAATATCAATATTGGTATGTACGTGAAATATGATTGGATGTTTTTTTTTGGCTGCACATTAGGGTAGGTTGATTTTAGAACTGTAATGTCTCCAATGTGGCGAAAGTTGAAAACTAACATAAAAAAATGACCACACAAAATATTTTTCTTAGAAACTTTGCCTAAATTTCAGGAAATAGATTTTAATCTTTTAAATGTTATCACTGTTACAGCTTAATTATTATCTAAAAAGTAGTATATCGAAGGGGTTGGTGGTGATGGGTGCATATTTTTAATTTAAATTCTAGTTATAATATTTTGTTTCATTTAAAATTTTCTGTTTTAAAGATTGAAATTTTAAAAATTGCTAAATTTTCTTTTTAAGGATTGAAATTGCTAAATTTTCTTTTTAAGGATTGAAATTGCTAAAAAATTTTTTTTAAGGATTGAAATTGCTAAATTTTCTAACCAACTTCCAGGCTAAATGTTGCGAAAATAAGGATTTTTGGTTCAACTTAGCAGACGATCTTTGATACTATTTCCTCAAACAATGGTTTGGTTTGGTTTGTTTTACGGCATATCAACCTCAGTGGGTCATTTAATGCTGATAAAGTTTTGAAATAAATTAATTCTTAATGGATAATCAATTTTTTTATAAATACATTTTTCTATTTAACCCATAGATGGGACCCTAACAGGTACTACCACTCCGGGTCAAAGTGGACCAGGGATCAATGGTGATGAAGGGGTACTCCACATTCCCCAAACCTTTAAAACTGGAACCTCACCATCAGATAGAGTTTAACGTCATTCCCAGGACATGTAGACCCTCAGCCACCACCTTCTAGCACCCATATGATAAAAAGGGTTGCCATAAGGCAATAGGGTCGGGGCAATCATATAGGTGCTAGGGCTTGACGTGACAAGCCGATTGATTGGAAGCGGCCTCTCCGACTGCCCGTCTAGCCTAATTAAGGGTCTAAATGTAGTGTTGCAGGTCATGGACAGCTCATCCACCAAGACTCCATCCCTTAAGCATCACGGGTCGCCACCCTCGGCCAACAGGTGGTCCCATTTGGGGGAGTGTTACCCCTCTGCAGAGGTGCAGTCGTGCATTTTAACGCCCCAGACAACAGGGCGTTGAAACAATGGTGCAAGTGATCTAGTTTTTGATATCAGTATTCATTATACCAACACACAACTTTTGCTGTTTGAGAGAATTTGATATTTTTTTTAAAGTGAAAAATCAACCTGCCCTACTGCACATATTTCTCGTTGATTTTCTAAATGCAATAAAATGCAAGACTTGTGTAATGTTCCTGTTAGAGATTTAGAGAAAAAAGAAAAAAAAGAAAAAAAAGAGCAGCAATGGTACTAGGTTACATGGTAGCAGGAATTACCTTACATGGATTCCACTTACGGTATGTTAGTTCCTTCTATAGAATAACCTAAATCGTTTACATGTTCTAACTTACTACCTCCATGCCCTCAACAAACTATTACCTCCGGCCTTCTTCAGGTATTTCTTGTCGGACTGAAGAAGGTCGGAGGATATATCGGCCGAAACGTTGTACAAATAACAATGAAGATGGGGACAATAGTCCGAATAATGCAGATAATACTAATCTTCAAGCCTCATCTCAAACATTCAGAGAAATAAACTATTACCTATAACGACACATCATAATCTAGGAAAAAAAAACAATAAAAATTGCTAATTACTCTGTTCACCTTGTATCTTTGCTTAGTAAACCTTTCCCACTGTTATTAATAATTGTGTTTATTGTTTACACCACACAAACTAAAAAAATAAAATAAAAATTAAAGCAGAAATCTCACAGGACTTGTTATATCTAACCAAACAATTGCTAATCACTGTTCACCTTGTATCTTGGTTTAGTAAACCTTTTCCCCTATTACTAATACTTGTATTTATTCTTTACATCACACAAACTATATAAAAATTCACAACGGTTAAGACAACCTAGCAATTGCTAATTACTCTGTTCACCTTGTATCTTTACTTAGTAAACCTTTTTTCCCTATCCTTAATACTCATCTTGTTTCTTATTACTATTCCTCTGAAGATAGAAACAAGATCTCACATGACTTGTTAATTCAACCACGCAATTGCTAATTACTCTGTTCACCTTGTATCTTAGCTTAATAAAACTTTTCCCCTATTATTAATACTTGTGTTTATTCTTTACACCACACAAACTATATAAAAATTTACAACAGTAAAGACAACCAAATAATTGCTAATTACTCTGTTCACCTTGTATCTTTGCTTAGTAAACCTTTTTTCCCTATCCTTAATATTCATCTTGTTTCTTATTACTATTCCTCTGAAAATCTGATACTCAAGTTACAACAAGTACTTCTGTTTTACTTTGTGTCATATAGTACCTAAATAATGAGAATGGAATCGTCTGTTTTCCTCCTAAATAATGTCTGATGAAACCTTGGAAGATAGAAACAAGATCTCACAGGACTTGTTAATTCAACCAAATAATTGCTAATTACTCTGTTCACCTTGTATCTTTGCTTAGTAAACCTTTTCCCCTATTATTAATACTTGTGTTTATTCTTTACACCACACAAACTATATAAAAAATTACAATGTGACCTGATTCAGGTTTGGAAGATAGAAAAAGAAAGAAAGAAAAAAAAAACGGAAATATAACTCGCTGGCCGACTTCGGCCGTAGATTTAAAACAGATGGGCGATCCTGAAATGACCTCGACCGGGGAGTCGAGGCGGATGGTGGCAGACCATATCAGTAGTAAAATCTCAAGTAGGTCGGAACTCCCAGAAGTGAGAGAAGCCGTTCTTAGACGAGTCCTTTGATGTGATCAGACTTGAGTCTCATGGGAAAAGATAAATCTTGTTTTATAGATTACCGGAACATGAAGAAACCAGGATTAAAGAGAATCTATTGTTTTTATGTTTCCCTACTACTTGAGAATTGAGATAACTTGTTAAAAATCGAAATTAAAGAAAGTCGAATGTATTTAAAAAAACATTCAAGTGGCCGGAAGAGATGGCACCCAGATTGGTGAGCGGAAGTAAATTTGATTGGCTGGTTGGAAACAAGAGGGGGCGGTTACCCTGCTTGAGTGGGTGAGCAGAAAAATTCCCGATGTTTTCATGCCGACCGAAATAAAATTGTTCCGGTCGGAGTATTATTTAACTCAGACGTTTTTGGCTTGAGGGAGCAGAAGAGGCCGAATGGGCAGATGAGGCCAAACGGGCAGATGAAGTTGTGATCGCTTGAGAATCGGGCTAGCTGACAAGATTAACGCAATACGGAGAGCCGAGAGTAACTGACTTCAGCTAAGACCATTTTGAAAACTTAGTCAACTTACGAACTGTTTTGCACAATACTTTGCAGAAGACCAGAAGTATTTAATTACGGGCACATCACTCCCACAAACCTTGAGAAGTAATTATTTGTATTCCTATATTTTCGAATATAAATGTTGTTGATTTTTTAAAAGAAAAGATTCGTTATTTTTTTTCATGTGACCAATCGGCCGCCATTAATCTCGGAAATCAGTTTCTATAGCAGATTTCTAGTCGTTTGAGATCTTAGCACAACGTGGGGCATTCGGCTAGACTTCCAGCAAATATAGATACCCTGCAATCCGTGGTTGATGCAGAAAATCCGATCTTGACGGCCAATTTCGGAGATTCTGAGAGCCCTTTAGCTCGGGAGCGACCGACGGGTTATAACAACAGTAAAGACAATTACTAATTACTCTGTTCACCTTGTATCTTAGCTTAGTAAAACTTTTCTCCTATTATTAATACTTGTGTTTATTCTTTACACCACACAAAATATATAAAAATTTACAACAGTAAAGACAACTAAATATTTGCTAATTACTCTGTTCACCTTGTATCTTAGCTTAGTAAACCTCTTCCCCTATTATTAATACTTGTGTTTATTCTTTACACCACACAAAATATAAAAATTTACAACAGTAAAGACAACTAAATATTTGCTAATTACTCTGTTCACCTTGTATCTTAGCTTAGTAAACCTTTTCTCCTATTATTAATACTTGTGTTTATTCTTTACACCACACAAACTATATAAAAATTCACAACCGTAAAGACAACCTAGCAATTGCTAATTACTCTGTTCACCTTGTATCTTTGCTTAGTAAACCTTTTTTCCCCTATCCTTAATATTCATCTTGTTTCTTATTGCTATTTCTCTGAAAAATCAGATACTCAAGTTGCAACAAGTACTTCTGTATCTTAGCTTAGTAAACCTTTTCCCTTATTATTAATAATTGTGTTTATTCTTTACACCACACAAACTATATATAAAAATTTTAAAAAAGCAGAAAACTCTCCCAATTTTTGTTTTAAACATTTATATACAATGTATGCAAACTTTTATCTCTCCGATTTAATCTTACCAAAAAGTTATTTTCAAAAAAATAGAAAAATAAAAAAAAAGGCTGTTTGTTTTGCAATACAAAAAAACTCGAACTCTGACCGGTTTGTTCAGTGAAAAAATTATTTTGAAAGAAAATCTTTTTTCACTTTTTTTTTTTTTTTTTTTTTTTTTTTTCTTTCAAGATTTGAAATTCTTTGTTGGATTTTTGCATTGCAAACATCAGCGCCTATGCGAAAATTGGGTTGGTCATTGCTAGACTGAGAGAGAGAGAGAGAGAGAGAGAGGGCTAGGATAAAGAGATAGTGAGAGAGAGAAGATATAGGAGAGTGAGATGACAGAGATAGAGAGAGGGGGCTAAGATAAAGAGATAGTGAGAGAGAAGAGACTAGGATAGAGAGAGAGAAGGGGGCTAAGAAAGAGATAGTGAGAGAGAGAAGAGATAGGAGAGTGAGATGACAAGAGATAGAGAGAGAGAAGAGACTGAGAGAGATAGAGAGAGGGGGCTAGGATAAAGAGATAGGAGAGTGAGACGACAGAGATAGTGAGAGAGAGAAGAGATAGGAGAGTGAGATGACAGATAGAGAGAAGAGACTGTGAGAGAGGGAGAGGGGCTAGGATAAAGAGATAGTGAGAGAGAGAAGAGATAGGAGAGTGAGATGACAGAGATAGAGAGATAAGAGACGTGAGAGAGAGAGGGGGGCTAAGATAAAGAGATAGTGAGAGAGAGAAGAGATAGGAGAGTGAGACGACAGAGATAGAGAGAGAAGAGACTGAGAGAGATAGAGAGAGGGGGCTAGGATAAAGAGATAGGAGAGTGAGACGACAGAGATAGTGAGAGAGAGAAGAGATAGGAGAGTGAGATGACAGATAGAGAGAAGAGACTGTGAGAGAGAGAGAGAGGGGCTAGGATAAAGAGATAGTGAGAGAGAAGAGATAGGAGAGTGAGACGACAGAGATAGAGAGAGAAGAGACTAGGAGAGAGAGAGGGGGGGCTAAGAAAGAGATAGTGAGAGAGAGAAGAGATAGGAGAGTGAGATGACAAGAGATAGAGAGAGAGAAGAGACTGAGAGAGATAGAGAGAGGGGGGCTAGGATAAAGAGATAGGAGAGTGAGACGACAGAGATAGTGAGAGAGAGAAGAGATAGGAGTGAGAGAGAGAAGAGATAGGAGAGTGAGACGACAGAGATAGAGAGAGAAGAGACTGTGAGAGAGAGAGAGAGAGTTATAAAGGGACTAGGATAGATAGATAATGAGTGAGAGTGAAGATAGAGGAAATGGAGAGAATCTCGACAAAGAGAGGGAGAGAGTTAGAAAGGAGCTAGGATAGAGAGATAGTGAGAGAGAAGAGAGATAGACAAGAGACTGCATGAGAGAGATAGAGAGAGAGTGAGAAAAGACAGAGTTATAATGGGACTAGGATAGATATAGAGATAGTGAGTGAGTGAGAAGAGATGGGAAAGAGAGAGAAGAGACTAAGATCGACAAGAGAGAGAGAAAGAGAGAGAAAAGGGGGGGCTAAGATAGATACATAAATAGATAGAGAGTGAGATAAAAGAGAGCAGAGACTTTATAGTATATCAACCCTTTTCAGGGCATTTAATGCCGAATCAAGTCATTTTTTTAATAAACATAGGACTTAAGTTGCTTACAGTACTTGCTGATGCTTAAGAGGTCACCCAATAAAGTATTGAACAGGCTGATCGTTACTTAACTTCGGCAATCTAGCAGGAGCCAGTGCGGCTTGACCGTAATTATTCTTGTTGGGAATCAGTACTTGAAAAAAAAAAAAAAAAAAAAAAATAGGAAATGATCATATAGTAGGGGTTCCATTTTCTATTCTAACAAGTTATAAACTGATCCCCCATTATTTTGCCAGTCTATTTTTCTGTGAAAGCAATAGTGGAAAACATTTTGGTTGGTTGGTTGGTTGGTTTTGTTTTATGGCATATCAACCCTTTTCGGGTTATTTAATGCTGAAAAAAGTCATTGCTTAAGTAGTCCCCTAATTAAGTATTGAACTGGCTCATCACTGCTTAACTTCGGTGATCTAGTATAGAAATCGGGTACAATAGAATATGATCATGAAGTGGGGGTTCTACTTTCTATTTCAACAAGTTATAAACTGATCCCCCATTAATTGCCCATTCTCTTTTTCTAACTGAAGATGAAAGCAATAGTAAGAAACATTCTTGTTGGTTGCTTGCTTGGTTTTGTTTTATGGCATATCAACTCTTTTTGGGTCATTTAATGCCGAATCAAGTCATTTTTGATAAACAAAGGACTCAGGTTGCTTACAACCTGAGTCCTTGTTGTCGTGTAAATGATCACCCAATTAAGTATTGAACAGGCTCATCGCTGCTTAACTTCGGTGATCTAGCAGCAACCAGTGCTTTCAGTGAGATTTGACCATGATATTATTGTTAGGAATCATTATTTAAGAAACAAGAAAAAAAGGATGTAGTCATAAAATGGGGGATCCATTTTCTATTTAAACTTAGTTATAAACTGATCCCCCATTATTTGGCACATTCTCTCTTTTTCTAAAATGAAAGCAATTGTGCAAAACGTTTTTGTTGGGAATCAATATTCAAAACAAAAAAATAAGAAGCGATCATAAATTGGGGGTCCATTTCCTTAGAGTGGGTTTATTCTGGTATGAAGTTCCCAACCCTCGTACAGAAAGGCCCATGTGTCTGCCTTGCTAAGTGTAAGACTACACACTAGGGATCACTGAGGAAAATCATTGCTTACAGTAGCTGCTGTTGCTTAAGTGGTCACCCAATTAAATATTGAACAGGCTCATCGTTGCTTAACTTTATCTAGCAAGAACCGGTGCTTTCATCATGATTTGACTGTAATAGATAGAAGATTGGTAAAAGAGACTTAGATGAAGGAGAGAGATAACAGAGATAGATGAAAAAGAGAGAGAGAGAGATAGATAGAAGAGACAGAGATAGAGAGATAAAAGAGAATTAGATGAGAGATAGAGAGATAGACAAAAGAGAGATAAATGAAAAAGACAAAGAGATAAAAGAGAATTAGAAAGACAGAAGAGACAGAGATAAAAGAGAATTAGATAGATGAAAGAGACAGAGATAAAAGAGAGATAGATGAAAGAGACAGAGATATAAGATAGAAGAGACAGAGATAGAGAGATAAAAGAGAATTAGATGAGAGATAGAGATATAGACAAAAGAGAGATAAATGAAAGAGAGACAGAGACAGAGATAGAAAAGACAGAGAGATAAAAGAGAATTAGATAGACAGAAGAGACAGATATAAAGATAGAAGAGAGAGAGATAGAAGAGGCTGGGATAGACAGAGATATAAGATAGAAGAGACAGAGATAGAAAGATAGATAGAAGAGACAGAGATATAAAGATAGAAGAGACAGAGAAAGATATATAGATGAGATAGAGATAGAGAGATAAAAGAGAATTAGAAAAGAGAGAGAGATAAAAGAGATTGACAGAAGAGACAGAGATAGCTGTTTTGGTTTCTTTTGCAATATGTTAATAAGTAATATCTAAAAAAAAGAATTTTTTTCAAAAGAGAGAGAAAAAAAAAAAAAAAAAGGAGACCTTAAAGCAAAGAAAAGAAGAAAAAGAAAATATAACATTAAAAGAAAAAAGAAAAGGTTTTAATCTTTACACCGTGCCCTATCAAAAAAAAAAAAAAAAAAAAAAAGAAAAGAAAAAAAAAGTATCTTTTTGCAGGGAAAAAAAAAAAAAATATAGATGTACATAAAAAAATATGTACAGCAGTCCTTCAAGAGAGAAAGAAAACAAAAATAATTTCTTTTTTTTTTTTTTTTTTTTCTATTTTTTTCTTCTTCCGAGAGGTCGAGATCCTATGACTATCCAAAAGACCCCTCACGCCAGCACAACTGCGACAACAAAAAAAAAAAAACAGTAGTCAAAGATTGTTTGTGTGTCAAGATCACCTCTCTCTCAACTCCTCTGTTCGGTTTTGGGTTTTTTTTTTGTTTTGTTTTTGTTTCTTCTTTCTCCCTCGGCCAACGGCACCATCAGGAGTGAAGTGACGGCTGCAATGAGGCTACAAAAGGACTATTCCACACCACTGGTCAGAACGTATTTGACCATGTAGACAAAGGCAGCAAAGAGAAGTACGACCACAATATTGGCCACTGCACAATTAACAAAGCCGCTGTATCGATAATTGCTGGCGATCGGACTTTGATTGGTGGCCTGTTGACCACTGGTCAAGGCATTGGACGAGTTTTTCTGTAATTCTTCTTGTCGGATGCTCTGAAAAAAAGAAAAAATACAAAAAAATGAGAATATAATCAACTTTCTGGCCATTTAGGGTTCAGTTTTTGTTATTATTTAACTCCTAAACTGATCCCCCACTTAATATTATCTAAAAAGTCTAACCAACTCTTTCTGGCTAAGAGGGTTCAGTTTTGTTATTATTTAACTCATAAACTGATTCCCCACTTAATATTATCTAAAAAGTCTAACCAACTCTTCTGGCAAAGAGGGTTCAGTTTTGTTATTATTTAACTCCTAAACTGATCCCCCACTTAATATTATCTAAAAAGTCTAACCAACTCTTTATGGCAAAGAGGGTTCAGTTTTGTTATTATTTAACTCCTAAACTGATCCCCCACTGAATTAAATTTCAGCTTTAAATAACCCATAAGTAATTAATCAAACTTGCATTAAAACTTTCTTTCTCTGTTTTCTATTAAAAATCAAATATTTAAAAAAATGAATCAAATTTTGGCATTAAATAACACATGAGGAGTTGATATGCCATTGGAGCAAGTCCCTCACAAAACCAAACAACATGCAGCAGCATTAAGAATTATACAAGGTGTGTCATAAAAGTATTGAGATTGAAGCTGTATTTACCATAATAGAAATGAAGAATGAATGGAACGTTATTTTTCTGGATACAAGGTGTGTCAAAAAACTAAAAAAAATCTTGATACATTTTGACACACCTTTTATGTGTCATCTTAATGCAATGATCAGAGATTCTTAACTCTATTTATTTT
The DNA here is from genome assembly GCA_023376005.1 of Doryteuthis pealeii. Taxonomy (NCBI): domain Eukaryota; kingdom Metazoa; phylum Mollusca; class Cephalopoda; order Myopsida; family Loliginidae; genus Doryteuthis; species Doryteuthis pealeii. The sequence continues at coordinate 16,308,802 of CM042178.1, forward strand.
TTTTTACTTTCTGTTGAATCAACATCACAGGAAGGCTGTGACTGGCGTCCAGTCACCAGACAAGAAAAAAAAAAGACAGACTATAACCAAATACAGGCTCTGTTACAACTACCAGATCATAGCCATGTGTTGAGCATTTATTGGATCAGTATCCACACTGAGAACCAGCAGCCAATCAGTATCCAAGGAATGTGCTTGACCAAGGTACATAATGGAATAGCCCAAACTCGTATTTAAACCACTTACCAATACTGTTTTGTTTTGGTTTGGTTTGGTTTGGTTTGGTTTGGTTATGGCATATCAACCTCAGTGGGTCATTTAATGCCGACAAAGTTTTGAAATAAATCAATTCTTAATGGATAATACAATTTTTTTATAAATACATTTTATTTCTAGTATCTAACAGTTACTACCACTCCGGGTCAGAGTGGACCAGGAAGCAATGGTGATGAAGGGGTGCTCCACATTCCCCAAACCTCCAAAACTGGAACCTCACCATCAGATAGAGTTTAACATCATTCCCAGGACATGTAGACCCTCAGTCACCGCCTTCTAGCACCCATATGATAAAAACAGGTTGGGGCTTGCCATAAGGGCAATAGGGTTGAGACAATCATATAGGTGCTAGGGCTTGACGTGACCAGCTGATTGATCAGAGGGGCCTCTCCGACTGCCCGTCTAGCCCAAGATAGGGCCAAAGTGGAGTATTGCAAGTCATGAACTGCTCATCCACCTGGGCTCTATCCTTGAGCATAACGGGTCGCCACCCACGGCCAACAGGTGGCCCCATTGGGGGAGTCTTACCCCTCTGCAGTCAGTGCATTCTAACGCCCCACCGACAGGGCGGGGTACATAATGGAATAGCCTAAACCCGTATTTAAACCACTTACCAATACTCTGAGGTTAAGTGCCGATTCAACTTACAATACAGCTAAATACTGATCCCCTTGTACAAATTTCTACAATTTAAAAATTATTTTTACAAAAAAAAGAATCCCAAATCAAAAAGAGTTAGTCGTTGCGCTTACCTCAACAATTTCTGGGAAAAGGTCACAATATGTTTTGTTTTGAAGATTAAACTGCTTGCTTTGAGCAGCAAATTGTCGTTTCTGGAAAAAAAAAAAAAAAAAAAAAAAAAGAAAATTGAAATTTTATTTGCCAATTCCAATGTCTGAGAATTTTGTTATTTACCAATTGCAGTATCACCTGGAATTATTTTCTTTTTGATAGATTTAACTATTTGCCTACCAAATTTCACCCACTGCTGTACCAAATTTTCTTGGTATTGTTTCACCTGTATGATGGGATATTTCAAAATTCACTATCTTTTCACCTCAGAACTCATTCTATTCAAATAAAGTCCTATTATTGTAATCTGAGTCCTTTTGCTCAATTATAATGAGAGCCGCTGCTAGCAGCTTAAAGTAAGACTGCACAGGGGTTGGATGAGAGCGGTTTAAGGTAGGCAAAGAGTTAAGAATCTTTATTATTGTAATCCAAATCCTTCTGTTCAATTATAATGAACTAACCATGAGTTTTTGTATTTTGCTTGGGTGTGGGATACATAGAAACAGTTCCTGGTGGGAGAGCCGCTGTGAACGGTTTAAAGTAGGCAAAGAGATAACTCTTTTATTCACATCAGAACTCATTCTATTCAAATAAAGTCCCAATATTATTGTAATCTGAATCTTTCTGTTTAATTATAATGAACTAACCATCAGTGGCTTACAGTGGGAGAGCTGCTGTGAGCAGCTTAAGGTAGATGACTCTTTGCCAACCAAATTTCCACCACGGTTGTATCACACTTTCTTGGTATTTTTTTCCCTGTATGATGGGATATTTCAAAGTTCACTATTCACCTCAGAACTCATTCTATTCAAATAAAATCCTATTATTATTGTAATCCGAGTCCTTTTGCTCGATTATAATGAGAGATGCTGCTAGCAGCTTAAAGTAAGACTGCACAGGAGGGGGGCTGAGAGCGGTATTACTATTAATTTAACAGCCAAACAAGAATAGATCAGCCCAAAAAATATTGTGATAAAAAGCAACACAAAAGATGAAGAAGAAATAAGCTATGTGCAAGAATTAAAATACTTAATTTAAGTATGTTTAAACAATTCAATGGTATTACTATTAATTTAACAGCCCAAAAAAGAATAGATCAGCCCAAAAAATATTGTGATAAAAAGCAACACAAAAGATGAAGAAGAAATAAGCTATGTGCAAGAATTAAAATACTTAATTTAAGTATGTTTAAACAATTCAATGGTATTACTATTAATTTAACAGCCAAAAAAGAATAGATCAGCCCAAAAAATATTGTGATAAAAAGCAACACAAAAGATGAAGAAGAAATAAGCTATGTGCAAGAATTAAAATACTTAATTTAAGTATGTTTAAACAATTCAATGGTATTACTATTAATTTAACAGCCAAAAAAGAATAGATCAGCCCAAAAAATATTGTGATAAAAAGCAACACAAAAGATGAAGAAGAAATAAGCTATGTGCAAGAATTAAAATACTTAATTTAAGTATGTTTAAACAATTCAATGGTATTACTATTAATTTAACAGCCAAAAAAGAATAGATCAGCCCAAAAAATATTGTGATAAAAAGCAACACAAAAGATGAAGAAGAAATAAGCTATGTGCAAGAATTAAAATACTTAATTTAAGTATGTTTAAACAATTCAATGGTATTACTATTAATTTAACAGCCAAAAAAGAATAGATCAGCCCAAAAAATATTGTGATAAAAAGCAACACAAAAGATGAAGAAGAAATAAGCTATGTGCAAGAATTAAAATACTTAATTTAAGTATGTTTAAACAATTCAATGGTATTACTATTAATTTAACAGCCAAAAAAGAATAGATCAGCCCAAAAAATATTGTGATAAAAAGCAACACAAAAGATGAAGAAGAAATAAGCTATGTGCAAGAATTAAAATACTTAATTTAAGTATGTTTAAACAATTCAATGGTATTACTATTAATTTAACAGCCAAAAAAGAATAGATCAGCCCAAAAAATATTGTGATAAAAAGCAACACAAAGATGAAGAAGAAATAAGCTATGTGCAAGAATTAAAATACTTAATTTAAGTATGTTTTAAACAATTCAATGGTATTACTATTAATTTAACAGCCAAAAAAGAATAGATCAGCCCAAAAAATATTGTGATAAAAAGCAACACAAAAGATGAAGAAGAAATAAGCTATGTGCAAGAATTAAAATACTTAATTTAAGTATGTTTAAACAATTCAATGGTATTACTATTAATTTAACAGCCAAAAAAAAATAGATCAGCCCAAAAAATATTGTGATAAAAAAGCAAACACAAAAGATGAAGAAGAAATAAGCTATGTGCAAGAATTAAAATACTTAATTTAAGTATGTTTAAACAATTCAATGGTATTACTATTAATTTAACAGCCAAAAAAGAATAGATCAGCCCAAAAATATTGTGATAAAAAGCAACACAAAAAATGAAGAAGAAATAAGCTATGTGCAAGAATTAAAATACTTAATTTAAGTATGTTTAAACGATTCAATGGTATTACTATTAATTTAACAGCCAAAGAAGAATAGATCAGCTATTTTTTTTAAATAAATTTTTGAATATATTTAACTACAAAATTTCGCCCACAGCTGTACAAAATTTTATCTTTATTTTTTACCTATATGATGGGATATTTCAAAATTCAATATCTATTCAACTCAGAACCTATTCTATTCAAATAAAGTCCTATCATAATTGTAGAAGAGTCCTTCAGCTCAATTATAATAGAGAGCAGCTGCCAGCTGCCAGCGGCTTACAGAACCATCACAGTGGTAGGAGAGCAGCTGTGAGAGGCTCAAAGTAGGCAAAGAGTTAGGTAAGGTAATGAGGATGTGAGAATACTTACAGTATAATCCGAGGTTTCCAAACTTCCCAAAGTCGGACTTTTCTCCAACTAGAGAAAAAAAAAAAAGTCAAGACATTAAAACATGAAAAATAAATTATCAGTTCTATATATAATGAAGATTCAGTGTCTGTCTGTAACCGAAACTATGTCACTGCTTACATCACAATACCCTCAGGAATTGTGCAAGTTTATCAATGAGTATTCAATTTATAGTTAAAATCATTAATACATAGAATAAAGAATAACCCTTTATTATATATACTCAAAAATTAAGTATGCAACATTAAACGGTCATTGTTAAAACAAGTTTTTAATAAATACATGCCCAGTATTATTGATTTATACATAGTTTGTTTTATTTTAATATATATTTAAAGTTATCTAATATATAGTTTTACGAGAAAATTATTTACAAACAATAAATAGTCACATAATGTACTTCTATATTAAATTTTATATTCTATTATACATCGGAAAAAAACAAGTTCTGTTTTGATTACCCCCCCCCCACCACCAAGAAAAACTTTAAATATTTGAATTAATCAACTAATTTGTGTATTTTTGTAGAGTTTTAACATTTTTCATACAAAACAAACATAAACTGACTATAAAACAAATCACCTCCTGTTAAAAATTTGACTGCTTATGTGGGGCCATATTTAAAAAAAAAAAAAAAAAAAAAAAGAAAAGAAAGAAAGAAAGAAAAGAAAAGAAAGAAAGAAAATTTCCTTTTTTTTGAATTTTCTGATCGAAATTAAGATATAACGGGATGATGGTTTATTAAGTTTTTCTTTCTTTGAAAGTTAAATATTGCTCTGTATATAATCTAATTTATTGATTATTATACATTGAGCTCTCTTTAGGGATTTATAAAAATCCTTGTATGAGTATATATGTTTGCACCTACAAGAGCATATAGTATGGTTGTACAGTGAGATTTTGAAGATCCCAAATAGAATCATCCCTTACTTACCAGTCATTTGGATTATCTTACATTTTATATATAAGTTGAAAAAATGGAAGTGAATTTGACAATATGTTGAAAATATAAATAAAGGAAAGAAAATGTTGAATGGATAAAAATTGTTTAATGATGTTTAGACATGTGTTTCAGCTGAGAAGATGTCCTTGTACACAATGTATTCTATTTATCATTATTTTAAATATAAATAAAAATAATAATAGAAAAATATATAAAAAGTTTTTTTTAAGTATACAGAGAAACGTCCAACATCAGTGCAAGATATTTTGATCCAATTTTTATCCATTCAACATTCTTTCCTTTATTTATTTTTCAATATATGAGTTAAGAGTAAGGAAATGAATCCGACGGTATAAGTATAGATAAAAGGATATGAAAACACACAATGCTGTTAAAATGAAAATATTTTATATCCTATTCATAGCTAATATTGAACAATATTTCGATTTATAAAAATCATCTTCAGAGCTTGTTTTTAATCCGGACTCATCGAGTGAGAAGCAGAAAATAATTTAAATTCAAAACAAGTGTGCAAGTCATGCGATCGTTTCATCATTAAAACTCCGTTGCAGGCTGACCATGAACGGGTTAAAACTCTTCCTGTTTGAAAAAGAGAATTTGTCTATTTTTGAATTTGAAATATGTATTCTTCTTTCAAAAACTGTTACACTAAAGATATACAGTTGTGTCATTGGCTTGAAGACACGTGGCAGATGTGCTGATGATGAAATGATCGCATGACTTGCACACTTTTTGGGACGTCAATGTTTTCCGTTTTGAATTTAAATTATTTTCTGCTTCTCTCTCGATGAGTCCGGGTTAAAAACGAGCTCTGATTATGATTTTTATAAATTGAAATATTGTTCAATATTAGCTATGAAAATGATATAAAATATTTTCATTTTAACAGCATTGTGTGTTTTCATATCCTTTTATTATATATATATATATATATATATATATATATATATATATATATGTAAAAAAGTCTTACAATATAGCATCTTTATTTTTATTTTTATTGTTATTTCTTCTTTATTCTTTCAAAGATTTCAACTTTTGTTATAACGTAGTTTTATTTTTGTTCTCTACTTACTTTTTATTTGCAAAGATATATATATATATATATATATATACATACAATCAAATATTATGTATTATTGATTTAATATCTGGTTACTATTAGTTTCATGCTTACTGCAATCATCAGACAAGTCTGTCAAAATTTTAAGATTTTGATATTTAAAAGAATGGTTGTTTAGCGTTTATATAAATGTGAAGCATGTTCACACGATTGAATGATATACTGCTAATATTTTTTTAAAAAGTGTGGCTTGTTTAGCTAAACAAACCACCGTTTTTAAAAATATAAAAATCTGAAAATTTTGAGTCTCATCTGATAATTGCAGTAAGCATGAAACTAATAGTAACGAGATATTTAATCCATAATATCTAATATTTGATTGTAATCTGCTCTGCTATTTTAGCATTGAGCACCTTTATATGCTAATACTTTTCTCATTCATTCTGTATTCATTCTATATATATATATATATATATATATATATAAGAAATGGATATAAAGTAACCAACTCGAGTTTCATCATCTGAATCGTCAGGGTTACATTTTGCTCTACATTGTATTGAGCACTTTGTATTTGTTTTTTCACGGTCTTAACCCCTGGATACTGTGCGCTCCCAGAGATTGTACCCGTACCCACCGGTAAGCCACTACTCATATATAAATACATATATATATATATATATATATATAGTGTTAGATAATATCATCTTTGTTCTTAATTATTTTTTCTATATCCTTTCAAAGATTTTGGCTTTAATTCTGTTAGAAAATATTAAAGAATGAAATAGTATGATATAAAAGCCACAATATCATTGATATAAACCAGTTATGATAATATAGGCCAACTAAAGTTAGGAATGTACGCATAGACTTTATGAGATTTGTAGGCCATAATCACTTAATTACATAAAGAGGAGTCCGAGTCAGAGGTGCCCAAAAAGAAGATGAGTCGGAGTCAAAGGTTTTGTGTTCTAACTCCACAGCCATGGTAAATATATGGACTTACCATAAAACTTAGAAGGCCCGTAAGAATGGTCGATACAGACCAAGCCGGATTCCATGTGTCGGGGTGGAAATCACTTATTGATAGGCATAACCTGGAAACAAAATTTGAAAAATAAATAAATAATCATTTGATACAAAAAAAAAAAAAAAAAAAAGAAAAGATAAAATTTGGCAAGTTTTAAGGATAATAAAGGAAATTTGCCAAATTAACGGGTGATCAGTTTATAAGTGGTTAAAATTGACCCCCCACTTTATGACCACATCCTATTATATTTTCTTAAATACTGATTCTCAACAATAGTTTTGCACAGTCGCTATCATCAGTAAAAGAGAGAATGACCAAATAATGGGGGATCAGTTTATAACTAGGTTAAAATATAAAATGGGTCCCTCACTTTATCGCTTGATATTTTCTTGTTTCTTTAATAATGATTTCCAATAAGAACTTTTTGCACAATTGCTTTCATCTTAGAAAAATAAACTGGCCAAATAATGGAGGATCAGTTTATAATTTGGTTAAAATAGCAAATGGATCCCCCACTTTATGATCAAATGCTTTTTCTTCTTTCTTAAATACTGATTCCTAATATCTTCTTTATTCTACTTCAGTTCTCACAAGATCACCGAAGTTAAGTAGCGATGAGCCTGTTCAATACTTAATTGGGTGACCACTTAAGCAACAGCAGGTACTCAGCAATACAAGTCCTTTATTTATCAAAATGACTTGATATGCCATAAAAAAAACTTTAAAACAAAAAAATAAAAAACAACTATGTCCATAAAGATTTAAATTGTGAATGATGAAAAGGAAAAAAAAATGATTAAAATGTACATAATAGAATATGGTCACACACTGGGGGATCTATTTTCCATTCAATTTAATTATAGACTGAGCCCCCATTACTTAGCCAATTTCACCAATCATCTAAATAAAAAATAATATAGTCATAAAGTGAGGGATCAATTTTCTATGCAACTAAATTACAAACTGATCCTCCATTATCACATAAAACAGGTGAGAATGGTGGTCATAAAGTGAGTGATCTATTTTCTATTTAACCAAATTACAAACTGAGCCCCCATTATTTGGCCATTATCCCCGCTTCTCTAATCCAAGGATAAAATAATTTTGATGAACATTCTAGTTGGGAATCAATATTTTAATAGAATAAAAAAACAAAAAATACATGTGGTCATAAAGTGGGTGATCAATTTTCTATGTTATTTGAGTTATAAATTGATCCCTCATTATTTGATCATCCAAAGGGAGACCAATCTTGTACATTAAGGATAAAGTTCAGATAACACTGGGCAACTGTTTTTGAATATTTTTTTGACCTCTGAATAAAAAAAATAACCCCAGCTTTTCTATATCACATCAACTTTTTGAGCTACAGGAAACCCTCAATTTTTCTCAAAAACCATAAAATATACAGCATCTAACAAATTTGTGTTTATTTTATGGAAAGTTTTTAAGATTTACATATAATGGAAAATAATAAAACATTATAATTCTTCCACCCTTTAGAAGAAAAAAGAAAAAGAACCATATGGTCATAAAGTGGGGGGTCAATTTCCTACTCATTTTTTTAATAAATTGATCCCTCGTTATTTGACCATTCAAAGGGAGACTAATCTTGTACATTAATGATAAATTTATCAGACAATTCTTCCACTCTTTAAAAAAAAAGCAAAAAAATACAAAATTTTAGAATAGGAAAGATGAAATCAGTACCAAATGAAGACTTAAAAACAAGTTCTAAGAAATAAGAGTTACCTCGTATTACACTTGAACCTTCCACTGGGAGTCAGCATATAGATACTTGGTGGCTTGAAAGGATATTCACGAGGGAAAACCAATTTGCCATGGTACATACCACCTGGAAAAAACATTAAAATATTTATTAAAAGGCTAGAAAGAAAAGAATGGTATGTAGTCAAAATTTGATTCATTTGTAAATGCTTGATTATGAGAGAGAAGAAAAGAGAGAGAAAGTGAAAGAAATAAAAGAGAAGAGACAGAGAGAGAGAAAAAAAATGGAAGACAGAGACAGAGAAGAGAAAAGAAGAATGGAAGAGAGAGACATAGAGAGAGACAGAGAAGAGGAAAGGAGAAGAGAATGAGTGAGAGAAAATAGAAGAGAGAAAGAAGAGAAGAAAGAGAAGAGAAGAAGAGATAAAAGAATGGAAGAGAGAGAAAAAGAAAGATAGAGAGAGAGAGAAAAAGAAAGATAGAAGAGAGAGAGAAAAAGAAAGATAGAAGAGAGAGAGAAGAAAATAGAAGAGATAGAAGAGAGAGAGAAAAAGAAAGATAGAAGAGAGAGAGAAAAGAAAGAAGAAGAGAAGATAGAAGAGAGAGAGAAAAGAAGAAGAAGAGAGAGATAGAAGAGAGAGAGAAAAATAGAAGAGAGAGAGAGAAAGAAGAGAGAGAGAAAAGAGAGAGAGAGAGAAAGAAAGATAGAGAGAGAGAGAGAAAAGATAGAAAGATAGAAGAGAGAGAGAAAGAAGAAGAGAGAGAAGATAGAAGAGAGAGAAAGAAAGAAGAAGAGAGAGAGAAGAAAAGAAGAGAGAGAGAGAGAGAAAAATAGAAGAGAGAGAGAAGAAAATAGAAGAGAAGAGAGAGAGAAAAATAGAAGAGAGAGAGAGAGAGAGAGAAAGAGAGAGAGAAAAGATAGAGAGAGAGAGAGAAAGAAAAGATAGAAGAGAGAGAGAGAAAGAAAGATAGAAGAGAGAGAGAGAAGAGAGAGAGAGAGAGAGAGAGAGAGAAGAGAGAGAGAGAAAAAAGAAGAGAGAGAGAGAGAAAATAGAAGAGAGAGAGAGAGAGAGAAAAAAATAGAAGAGAGAGAGAGAGAAGAGAAAGAAGAAGAGAGAGAGAGAATAGAAGAGAGAGAGAAAAATAGAAGAGAGAGAGAGAGAAAAAAAATAGAAGAGAGAGAGAGAGAGAGAAAATAGAAGAGAGAGAGAGAGAGAAAAAAATAGAAGAGAGAGAGAAAGAAAAATAGAAGAGAGAGAGATAGAAGAGAGAGAGAAAGAAAGAAGAAAGAGAAAGAGAGAGAGAAGAGAGAGAAAATAGAAGAGAGAGAGAGAGAGAAAAATAGAAGAGAGAGAGAGAGAAAAATAGAAGAGAGAAGAGAGAGATAGAAGAGAGAGAAAGAAAAGAGAGACATAAAAAAGAAGATAGAGAGATAACAGAATGGAAGAGAGAGTGTGAAATAGAAGGGAAGAGAGAGAGAAAGAAAAATAGAAGAGAAAGAGAGAGAGAGATAGAAATGAAAAAGAAAGAGAGAGAGAGAGAGAGAGAATGAAAAAGCTCTGGTTTGAATTCTTGCTAAAAACCAGAAAGGCATGAACCCACAATCTCCCTGCCTCCTGTCCCAAAATCAGGGTACACATACTTAAGTGCACTAATGTATATTAGCTGTCAACTCATGCACGAGTAAGATTTTTTCTTGTTCTTTCTTTTTTTTTTCTAATTATTTGTAAGCACCCAACAGTACAAGCACAAAGTTGACTCTTCTACTACATAATATACATACTTGAGTGCCAGTAGCATTTGACACTGTATCCTTGTTTTTCTCATATGACTCACCACGCCAGCCCTGTAGAGACATATTCTTCCACATAAACTACATGTTGGAACTTCTCCACTTTGGATGTTGCTGGACTGAAAATCACCCTTTCTAATAGCCCACTTCAATTTTTGATGTTTAATTCGGTTGGACTCAAATTCTTTCACAGACAGGTAGATGGTGTCTCTCCAGCCAGGTCTATTAGAAGCTAGCTTCTTCCAGTCCTCCACAGCAATAGCAGTGTTCTTCAGAGTGTCCTTGAGGCAGTCCTTAAACCTCAATTTGGGTTTGCACTAACAACATTTGCCAGTTAAGGTTTCCCTGTAAAATAGTTGTTTTGGGATTCGGCAATCATTCAAGTGAACTAGATGACCAAAAAAAAAAAAAATTATAGCAAGGGAGTCTATCTCCTTTTTGCTAGCACTAAACAGGGAGATTGTTTTTGTGCTTGAGATAGAGCTCCCCACCAATCATCAGTTCCCCATTTTACTGCACAGATTAGATTACCCAAGGTGTGCTACTTATGCGCTGAATATTGAATCCAGAACCTCGTGGATCCTAGGTGGATGCTCTATCGACTAAGCTAAACCGGCCCTATATAGTAAAGTCGGTGGAGTGACCTATTGTCAGTATCAGCCGAATAGTGAAGGAGTCTATCCTCTTTTCGCTAGTGCTAGACTAGGGAGATTGTTTTTGCATTTGAAGTGAAGCAACACACCCATCATCAGCTCCCCACTTTACCACACAGATCAGATCAGCCAAGCAAGGTGTGCTACTCATGTGCTGAGATATCAAACTCAGAACCTTGTGGTTTCTAGCCAACTGAGACTGATACCCCTTTCTAACAAACAAAATCAACATTGGTACGTACCTTCATAGGGAGAATTTTCCGGTCCTAAAACTGTATAATGCCTGAATAAAAATATGAGAAAGAAAAAAATATAAGCATTTGAAATTTCAAAATTACTAGGGTCATATTTTATTTCCCCACCATGCATCCATACTTCATATTTTTCTCACATATCATCCAAATTTTCACTGCTATTTTCCCCACCAACTTTTTATCTACTATGATGTATTGTTATATACCCCTTGTGTGTGGTCTAATGGTTAGTTGATGAAAATGGACTCGTTGACTCAAGTTCAATTAATTAACCATTGAAATTAATTATTGAATCTATTATTGAGACAGTTGTTTGTATTAGTATTGCAATGTATAATTTCAATTAAACTTAGTTTTAAAAAATATTTTATTTTCAACATTAAATGTATAGTAATTTGGGTTTTTTGTTGTTTATTTTTTTTTAAGCAATACGTAATTAAAAACAATCTTAATCTCCTAAAACCGTAACCAAATTCGCAAAATGTTAATTCATAGACTGTAGTTAAACTGTCATTGGGGACCACCCAAAAACTTTCTGTTTTAATTTTCTGACCGTCTTCAGAAGTCAGCCCTGTGCTCATCCTCTTTGTTTTTAATAATGAAGTAAGACTTTGTTTAGTTTTCAAAGACATCTTTATTAAAACTGAAACCCAAAAGGGTTTAACTGCACAGTGAGAAGATGGCTTACCTGGGGAACAGATGACTCATGTCTGGTCCCATCAATTAACTGCCAAATTCTAACTACTCTAGCTCAATTCTCTTCACATGCTTTGCTTTTAACCAATTAAATCTGTTCTTTTTTCTTTTCAGATTGATCATTTTGTTTCAAAATTAAAAGCCCTATAAAGATGTTGGGATGTTTAATTCAATTCTCATTCCTAAGCGGCTTCAGAGGCTGGAGATGAATGCTGGTGCCCATATAAAATTTTAAATAAAGCTCCATGTTATGTGCGTTTTTCTCATATTCATTCTTTGTAAAAATAATGATTCAGAAATAAATTATAAGATTTTTAAAATAGGGAAGGAAGTTACTTTACAATCAGCCTGTATTTTGATAAAAACAACAAAGATGTGGATAATAATGAATATAGCCACCTGTTTTGGTCTTCTGCAGAAGACCCGGCCAACCAGAGGGGCAGATCACAAAAAAAAAACTTACCATTCCAAAATATTCGAGGGGAGGGGAACTGCCTTCACGTACGGCACAGGATCCTTTATTATCCGCATATAATCTTGTTTTAATCTTGCCGTTGCCGTTGTGTTCACCCTTTTGCACGCCATCTGCAAAGAAAATGAAAAGAATAAAAAGATGGAAATAAATTGGACCATTCAAAGTTAATAAAATGATTCCGAGTTAAATTTGCAATTTGAGAAAAAAAAAAAGAACAAAGAAAAAAAAAATAACAAAGAAAAAAAAAAAAGAAGTAATTTTTGATCATTTCAATACAAACAAACAAACAAACAAAAAAAAAACTTTATGTCTTACTAGAAGTGGCTACCCTGTGTTGCCCGGGTAGAAGGAGAATTTTTTTTTAAAGTTAGTCTCGCAGATCCATTGATTGTTTTGGTTTTACATAATTGATTTATGTTTTAATCATGAACACAACCAATGACTTTCCCTTCTCTTACTATTTAAATCCTAGTTTTTAAATATATTCCCAGACATAAATAAAATCTTCATTATCTAATCATCTAATCATTATAAAATCATCTGGTGATAGTGAATGTGTATATATTATATATTTACTTTGTCTTTAATTGTTTTATTTTCATAGTTTTCTCTGGACATACATACATACATACATGCATACACCAACTGTCCTTTATATGTGTATAGATGGTGATTTGTTAGTTTTAAAGAAATATTAATTTTTTGGGAGAGGGAAGGGGAGAGAGTTGGTTGCTTTGGGGAAAGAAAGAAAAGAAGAAAAAAAAGAAAAAGAAAAGAAAAAGACTTCAAAGTTAGTAAAATGATTGCAGGTCAAGTTTGCAATTTAAATCAGAAAAAAAATAAAGATAGAATTTTTGATCATTTCAATCAATAAAAAAGAAAACCTTTAAATCAGCTGGTAATTTGTCAGTTTTAAAGAAATCATTTTTTAAGGATCATTTGGACTATTGTCCTCATCTTTATTGTTATTTGTACAACGTTTCAACCAATGTGCCCCCACCCTTCTTCAGGTATTTCTTGTCGGACTCCGGAACCTTCAAAGTTCTGTGATGGCTCCCGTTTACAACAAGATGGTTCCCGAGTCCGACAAGAAATACCTGAAGATAACTGAAGGGGACATCGTCCAAAACAGATAACAATAAAGCTGAGGTCAAAGTGGACCTGGGAGTAATGGTAATGAACAGGTACTCCACACTCCCCAAGAGCCTGCTGTAAATACTCCTATTGGTGATGTTTTTTCTTTTTTTCTTCCCCCACCATTTTAAGCTAGCTGTAAATAAATTTCAATACTTTCTTAGAAACAAGGTGTGGTGTGTGTGTGTGTGTATATATGAAGAAAAAGTGGAAGTAAATCCGACAATATGTAATATTGTAAAAAATGAAAAAAACACAAGTTTCATTAACGAATGATGTTTAATAAGCCTACGCTGCTGTGTTTCGGTCTGTTTAAATAGACCTTCATCAGGGCTTTCATGGGTTTAAGGAAAAAATAAATTATTAATGAAAATTAAAGTCTGCGAGTCTCTGCTTTTGTTGATCTTCAAATGTGAGGAAAAAAAAAAAACATACTTAAAAATGTTGACTAACATCAGCATCTTAATTTAATGTCTTTAATTCAACATCAGCGTCTTTTGTTTTCATTAATAATTCGTTAATGAAACTTGTGTTTTTTTTCAATTTTTACAATATATATATATATATATATATATATATATATAGTTAATTCCTTGTTAGTATTGGAGAAATGATAATAAAGTGCTCAATTACTTCTGTAAGAGCTATATTTATTTATTTATAGTTTACAATACATTTAAAAATGACGACCAATTACCTAAAGGTGATACTTCGAAAACGGACTTTTAAATGTATTGTAAACTATAAATATATATATATATATATATATATATATATATATATATATATATATATATGGGGAACCAATTTACTACAATTGTGGAATCATTAATCTGAAACGGCATCTGGGTTGTAAATGTAATTTTAAATAATAAATAACAAACCAATCTTTGATTTTCTTTTTCAAATTTTTTGTTTTAATTCTTTCAAAACTCAATAGCAACGTTAAACATTTTAATCTATTAATAATGGAGATTAGGTCTCTATTTGTCTGTAACCAAAACATACATCACTGCTTATGTCACATTACCCAAAATTGTCATAACATAAAATAAATACACTTAAAATCTGAGCATGCAACATTAGACGGTCCTCATTGGGGTTTTTAAAACAAGTTTTAATATATACCCGGTATTATATCTTATTATAATGGAGATTGTGTATTTGTCTGTAACCAAAACTATATTACTACTGAAATCAAAATTCTCTTTGATTATTTACGTCCCATATCTTTATGACTTTATTTTTATCTAAACCTCAATTATTAATAAAATTGCTTTACATTATTAATATTGTTTACCATATTTACATACTAATAACATGAAATTGTATTTATATATACAATAAAATAGCAGTTTACAGTGTGAACGGGAAGGCTAATTTGCATATTGATATTAAAAATTTGATTTTTAATAAATATGTGCTTGCTATTATTTATTTCTAATTGTTTAGTTTTATCTTAATGAATTTGAGCAAAAATCTCGGGGATGAATCTTAAAACAAATGCATTAACAAGAAGAAATGACTGTAATTTTATTCTTTACTTCCTATTTTAACTAAATTTAAATTAGGAAAATTTAGCAATGAAAGATGGGAGTGACGGAAGAGTAATTTTCAGTTGTTCTATTGTTCTATTATACCCCCCCCTCTTTCAAATCTTTTTTTCTGCATTCTTATTTAGTTTCATTCCCCTTCCTAACTTAATATCATATTTTATAAGATTATCAGATAAAAATTTAAATACTTGCACCCGGGAGGGTGCATGTATTTGCTAGTATTTATAATAAATAATGCCCGGTATTATACATTTATATATAGTTCGTTTTATTCTAATATATATTTAAAGTTATCAGAACTAAGTTTCCATTTCAAATTGTTTTATTTTTTTTTATTCCTTTAAAACTCTTAACATCCTATACCACCTCATTCCACCTGTCCGGATGTCACATTTGTTTTCCTAATCCACCCCAAATGATAGCCTTTGTTTAAATGTAATATTAAACATATTTAGCAGTCTTTGATTTAAAGGAAATAACGGGTAACTTTAAATGAAAAGGCCATTTTTAGGCATTTATTGATAAATCTTTATAGGAATGGGGCTCTGGACTTTAAATTCTCAACAGGATGTTAAGAGTTAATAAATTTGATGATTTTACTTACTTATGGTACAAACTCTCTGACATTGAATTTTTAACTCCCACCCCTCAGACAATATATTTCAAAAAATAATTTTTACACTGCAGTAGGGAGTGTTTTTTTTTTACCTAGTAAATATAACATTACATAACTTAGTTATTTCCTTGAAATTTGATTTGATAAAAATTAGTCATTTTTCCTTCAAAGTTCCGGAAAAGAATTAAGAACATAAGTTTTTACTTAAAAAAAATAAAGAAAGAAAAAAAAGAAAAAAAAAAAGAAGCAGAGTGAGTCATTGATTTTCTGAGAAAACGTTTGACTAGTCTATTTCTAAATAATTAAAATTTTTTCTAAGTAACTCTTATGTAAAAAAATAAATGAAAGTTGGGTCGAGTAACACTGCCAAAGTTGAAATAGGAGGTAGACAATAATTTAGATGTAGAAATTGGAAAGGTGGAGATACGAAGATCAAACCGTCTATTGTTTGGTTGTTTTACGGCATATCAACCTCAGTGGGTCATTTAATGCCAACAAAGTTTTGAAATAAATTCATTCTTGATAGGTATTCAAATTTTTTAATATAAACACATTTTTCAGTGCTGTTATAGTATGTGGCCTACCTTTTTGATTCTGTTATAGTATGTGGCCTACCCGGTTTTAATGTGGCCTACCTCAGTAAGAGTATATTTATAGATATAAGTAGTAGGCAATTTATTGAAACTAATTATTTTTCACATATATTCAATTTCAAGAAATGCAATTCAGTCATAAATTGTATATAGTAATTAAAAAGAATTAAAAAAGAATCTATCCATAATTTACATGAATCAGAGATCTATTTAATTCTAAAATATTCTAAAATTCTGAAATAGGGTTAGCAGTTATTATTATAACCTTATAATATGCTTTTTATGGTAGGCCACATACTATAAGAGAAGCATGATTTATTAGGCCACATACTATAATGGTACCCAAACAGGTACTACCACTCTGGGTCAGAGTGGATCAGTGAACAATGGTGATGAAGGGGTGCTCAACATTCCCCCAAACCTCTAGAACCGAAACCTCACCATCAGATAGAGTTTAATGTCATTCCCAGGACATGAAAACCCTCAGCCACCGCCTTCTAGCACCCATATGATAAAAAGGGGTGGGGCTTGCCAAAAAGGGCAATAGGGTTGAGACAATCATATAGGTGCTAGGGCTTGACGTGACCAGCCGATTGATCAGAGGGAGCCTCTCCGACCACCCGTCTAGCCTGAGTAAAGGTCTAAGTGAAGTGTTGCATGTCATGGACTGCTCATCCACCAGGATTCCATCCTTAAGCATCACAGGTCGCCACCTACAGCCAACAGGTGATCCCATGGGGCTGGGGGGTAACATATAGGTGCTAGAGCTCAACATATCATTTGTTATATAGAGCTCTGAAAATGTTTGAATTATGCAAATATCCCTAATGGTTCAAAAGTTATGAGAATTTAAAACCCCTGAAATTGGGGGTTACAAAACTGGACATGATTTTGTTAAAAAATTATGGCAAATCACTGACCAATTCAAAAAAAGGAAATTCAGTAATTTTTTCATTCCTTTATTGTTGGAGTAATTTTGATAAAACTTGGAATTCTTATGTAAAATTGTATCTTCTTTCTGATTCTGCACTTAAATTGTATGTATCCCTGCCACCCACGTTCAACAGGTGTCCCCATTGTGTAAAGAGAGCAAATGGAGGTGTGTGAGAGGGATATTAAACTTCCCACTTACTCCTCTGCAAAGGTGCAGTCAGTGTATTTTCACAAAATTTCCAAGTAAAAGATTCTAAACAACTTGTAACTTTGTTTTATGAACACTAGCAAAAATATGTGCATTCTGGCCACAAGTATCTAAGTTTTAATATGTTGTCAGGGTGGCGTATTGTGGGTATTAGCCAGACAGCGAGGTAGTCTATTCCCTTTTCACTAGCGCTAGACCAAGGAGATTGTTTATGCATCTGAGATGGATCGCCACACCTACCATCAGCTTCTAACTATTTAGTTAAATTAGGAAATAAAGAATAAAATTAGTTATTGCTTGTTAATGGATTTCTTTTAAGATTTATCCCCGAGATATTTGCTCATATTCATTAAGATAAAACAAAACAATTAGAAATCAATAATACTAAGCATATATTTATTAAAATCAATTTTTATGATCAATATGCAAATTAGCCTTCCTGTTCACGCTGTAAATCTCTATTTTGTTGTATATATAAATACAATTGCATGTTATTAGTATGTACATATGGTCAACAGTATTGATAATGTAAAACAATTTTAATAATAATTGAGGTTTAAATAAAAATCATGGAGAATGTGATGTAAATAACAAAGGGAATTGTGACTTGTATAGTAATATAGTTTCAGTTACATACAGACAAACTCACAATCTCCATTATAATAAGATATACATGACACATTGCAGAATTTCAAACACACTAATAACATGGGCTGTTTTGAGGCAGATTTTCATAGAGACATAATAAATAAGATTTATTCTACATATTAATGATTTTGACTATAAATTAGATACTCGTTGATAAACTTACACAATTCCTGAGGGTATTGCGATGTAAGCAGTGATGTAGTTTTGGTTACAGACACTGAATGTCTATTATAATAAGATGACAAAAGAAAAGTAAATGCTATCATGTGACCATACAATTTAGAAATAAGGAAAGAAACTTCTCCAAACACCATTTTATGAAATGACTGGCTCGTCTACTCTGAAGATTACCGTTACACAGGGATTCTTCCAGATTTGCATCATCTTCACCATTGTAAAACAAATTTAAATTGAACAAAAAAAAAATTCTTTAATAACATTAACTATCATTGATTATTTTTTCATATATTATGTTACAATTCATGAGGAGTCATAAATTGTGAGCAGTACCTGTAAATAGAATTAAATAAGGGCCATTAACTTTGAGATCAGGGGAGCCAGTGGAAATTTACCACTGACTGTTAATAACCCTTGACCCCTAGAGGTGTGAATCTCATGCACCATGAGAAACATGTGATTTAGTTTAGAGGGTTAGATCCGACCTGACTTTAAAGCAGAGCAGACGCATTTGTCTCTCTTGCTGGGGTCATCTCTCCTGTAATGGTTCACATTGGGGCGCGGTGATATGAGCTAGATAAAACAAAAGCTTGATCAAGCTAACATAAGTCTTGTTAGTTGTTTTAATTACAATGAATAAATTCAGCCCAGGAAAAGAAGCCCTTAGATAGAAGAAGAAGCGTTTCGAAGAATCAACACATAACCGGGAAATGAAGATCACCAACATCATCTCTAAAGTAACCCTCTAATATCTCTCTCTCTCTCTCTCTCATCTGAGAACTCTCTCCCTCTCACTCTCATTTATATACATGATGTTTGATCAGGGTATATAACAATTATTTATTTTTCAAAACCAGTTTTATGAATAAGTAAAAAATTGCCAAGATGGTTGAATCAAATCAATAAAGTGAATCACCCTCAGCCTCAAAAGTTGGACCTGTTTGCCTAAGGAACAAGAAAAATTACTCCCCTGTGGCTGTGGCAACCAGATGGGATTCCTAGTTTAATGCTGCCAAATATCACTCATCCTTTATACAGTTTTATGAAGAATTCTTTAAGCAAGAAAAGAGCCATGGCCTTGCAGTAGATATCATTTTGGAATTAGTAGATGATGGTCGACTACATCATCAATTTACATTTTATAATTGAGAACTGCACCATTGTTTCTAACTAGTCGCAATTAAGTAAAAACTGACCCATCTCTTACACCACATTCTGCCTGTCACTTTCGCCCTCTCTATATATATACATTGATTAACTACTTATATGTGTTAGTTTCTCTGAGAGTGTAAAGAGAGCAATTGGAGAGTGTGAAAGGGATATTAAACTTCCCACTTTATTTGTATGTTAATTTTCATCAGCAGCCAGCACCTTGGCTCTTCTTAATAGAATTCCAAGTATCAGGTCCACTTGAATTATTTGAATAAGATCTTTTTAAGTTCTTCAATGCTTTGTTTGCTCAACAGTCAAACTATTCAAAATGATTTCCCAGGTTGAATCATTGCTAGGCTTGGACGGACAAGGTACACCTGAAGAAGTTCAGAGGGTACAATGGCTGGAACGTTGTGTTTTTATATATCACGATAAAGATGAGGACAACAGTCCGAAAAATCAAAAAAATATTCTAATTATTTTAATTAAAATCCTTCATTGTTATTTGTAATTAATTTAAGATTAATTTTAAAAGGCCAGGACTCAGAATATATTTAAAGTTTTTTTTTGTGTGTGGAGTCATCTAAAGTTATCAACAGTCCGAAAAATCAAAATAATATTCTATTATTTTTTCAATTAAAATCCTTCATTGTTATTTGTAATTAATTTAAGATTAATTTTAAAAAGGCCAGGACTCAAAATATATTTAAAGTTTTTTTTGTGTGTGGAGTCATCTAAAGTTATTTAATGAATTTAACTCTTAACATCCTATACCGCCTCATTCAACCCAGACAGAAGTCACATTCGTTTTTCCTAATCCACCCCAAACGATAGCCTTTGTTTAAATGTAATATTAAACATATTTAGAAGTCTTTGATTTATGGGAAATAACTGGTAACTTTAAATGAAAATGAGAGTTTAGCCATTTTTTGATAAATCCTTTTAGGAATGGGGCTCTGGACTTTGAAAATTCTCAACAGGATGTTGAAAAAAAAAATGACTTTTAAAAACTGCACATGCGGACTTAAAGGAGAATATCTTGCGTAAAGATTAATTGATTGTTATTTTTCTGACAATCCTATTTAGATTGTTCTATATGACCAAAGTGAATACTGGGGGGGGGGGGGTGATTCTTCAGGTGGGTTGGATTGGGGTGACGATTCTTCAGGTGGGTCAGAATGGGGGGGTGATGATGATGGGCAAGTTTAGAGCTGATGATTCTTCAGATCCGTTAGATTGGGGTGTGATGATTCATCAGGTGGGTTGGATTTGGGGGAGGGTGATGATTCATCAGCTGGGAAAATTTAGAGGTGATGATTCTTCAGATACGTCAGATTAGGCATGTGTTGATTTTTCAGGTGGGTCAGTTTTAAGAGAGAGTTTTTCAGGTGATACAAAAATGAGATTAAATGATATTGAAATTCTATTTTAATTAATTTTCCAAGTAAATAACAGCAACAATCTAGATAAACATTTTGATTGAAAATTTTGGGGGTAAGACTGAGGGTGATGATTCTTCAGGTGGCTCAGATCGAGGGAGGCTAAGAATTCTTCAGGTGGTTCAAATTTGGTAACAATTCCTTAGGTGGGTCACATCGGAGTAACAATTCCTCAGATGGGTCACATCGGAATAACAATTCCTCAGGTGATTCAGATTGGAGTAACAATTCCTCAGGTGGGTCAGATTGGGGTAACAATTCCTCAGATGGGTCAGATTGGAGTAACAACTCCTCAGGTGGATCAGATTGGAGTAACAATTCCTCAGGTGGGTCAGATTGGAGTAACAATTCCTCAGGTGGGTCAGATTAGGGTAACAATTCCTCAGGTGGGTCAGATTGGGGTAACAATTCCTCAGGTGATTCACATTGGAGTAACAATACCTCAGATGGGTCACATCAGAGTAACAATTCCTCAGGTGGGTCACATTGGAGTAACAACTCCTCAGGTGATTCACATTGGAGTAACAATTCCTCAGGTGGTTCAGATTGGTTATAATTATTCTTTAGATATGTGAGATGAGGATGTTGATTCTTCAGATGTGTTAGATTGGGGTGATAATTTTTCAGGTGGGTCGATTTGGGTGACGATTCCTTTAACCTTTATCTTATTTCATTTTCCAAATAGACAACAAGTCTAGTCGAGAAGTTTTGGCTAAAAATAAATTTATTCTAATTCTACAAAGCCTAAAATAAAAAATAGGAGAGCACGGTGGTGTAATGGTTAGAGTTGTAGGAAATGGACTTGTCGACCGGAGTTCAAATCCTGGACGAAGCTACAGTTCACATACGCTAATACCCTTAGGAAATGTATGAATCCAACAATTCTCCCTCAAGTTATGGGTAAATAGTAGGGCAGACTGAGCTCTTTAACCTATGTTAGGCAACTAGTTTGGGAAAAGTATGAATCCAACTATTCTCCTCCACGTATGGGTAAATAGTAGGGCAGACTGAGCTCTTTAATCTAGGTTAGGCAACTAGTTTGGGAAAGGTATGAATCCAACTATTCTCCCTCCACGTATGGATAAATAGTAGGGCAGACTGGGCTCTTTAACCTTGATAAGGCAACCAGTCTAGGAGAAAGAAAACTCTGAATTCAAACCTCTTAAATCTCTGCTTGGGGTGGTCATTACTAGAATAGGCTCAAGATTACTTAGTGATCTATTTCAATTTTATTATATTTTTATTTATTTACTGGGCCGGGTTAGCTCAGTCGGTAGAGCATTCGGCTAGAAATCACAAGGTTCCTAGTTCGAGACCCGCCCTCGCCAACTCAGCGTTATGAGTAGCACAGGGATCTGTGCGGTAAAGTAAGGAGCTGATGGTAGGTGTGGCGCTCCACCTCAGGTGCAAAAACAATCTTCTTGGTCTAGCACTAGTGAAAAGGGGATAGACTCCCTCGCTGATTGGCTGATACCGACATTAGGCCGTCCCGACGACTTTACTTACTTATTTATTTCAAGCTTGTCAAATATTTAAAGATATTTTTTTTTTAATGTTTAAAATTGATAAGAAATAAAAAATGTTTAAAAAAAAACGAAGTCTGACGTTTTATGATTTTATCTGTCTTCTTCGTACGGGTCGTTTTATTTGAATTCAAAAAATAAACTTTTTAAACTCACTCACCTAATAAAAAAAAATCAATATGACAAATCGGTATATTTCAATGATTGGAAAAAAATAAAAAATAAAGAGTTTCTATCAATCTTAGCTAATCAATATCAGTCTTTGTCATCGATAGATATAATATAGATAATTTTTGGGATGGATAGATAATATTTTTTAAATGTGGCGTGTTCTTCCTCTTGTCCCAGTTCACAAAGAAAGATTTTGACATATACGATTAGGATAAAATTCTATAGATTACACAAATTATATATATATATATATATATATATATATATATAGTTAAACCTAATGAGTCAGATATACCTACTAATAGTTTCGCTTAGTAGCTCATCAGGGCAAGAATCTGACTAAAAAGACTTGGAGCAATCGTACTTTTATTACAAAAACTAATCCCACCATGGTCCAAACAAATTAGCATAAAACAAACCAATAAACAATTAAATAAATAAAAGAAAAAAAAATTATTATTTATTTTTTTATTCCCTATTGATTTATTTTTTTTACTTCTATCTTTTCCCTATTATATACGTCCTAAATCTCCGACCCATTTCATACCTCATATTTCATAAGACTAATAAGATTATATATATATATATATATATATATATATATATATATATATATGAATAATATATATTATTTATATAACGAAGAAATCTTGAACGAATAAACATACTGCGTACACATAACTTTGCCTACGTGTGTGTGTGTGTGTGTGTTTACTTTCTCTGCCCAAGCAAATATCGGTGACTATACGAAGCAAGGCCATAGGAAAGAAATAAAATAAATATATTTAAATAAATAAATACGTAAGAATCCATTTAATGGTATATATATAAACATCGTGATCTTTACTAATTATTTTCGGGTGGCTTGAAAAATATATAACAAAAATAAAACACAACAAACAAGAAACGGGTCTCACCTTGTACGATTATAGTGTCTTCTATGGTGGTTGTGAGTTAAGGTAAAGAGATCAAACCAAGGTAAAAAAAAAAAAAAAAGATAACTTTTTCGGCTGGGTTGAATTTGAATTGTTTTTTCTACTTTTTTTAATGGGGCGTCAAGATTTGACACTATAAAATAATATTACGTCCGGGCGGCCATCTTTATCTTGTGACATCAGCGATGGCCGCTTAAATCAATGAAAAAAAAAAGATTCGTCAGTTTCAGTTTTTTTGTTTTTTAACTAAGGCCCCTTATGAAATTGAACTATTATCAACAAAGAAGAAATAACGTTTATTTAATATTAAACTGTTCGCGTTTCAATTATTTATAATTTATATTTATTACTGGATTTATTTTTTTTTACGTTTAGATATTTATTTATGTAGAGATTCCTTTAAATTAATTAATTTAAATAATCTGGGAGACACCCCCAAAAGTTTTACAATATAGAGAGTTAGGTTAAGATTGTTCTTGGGTTAGAAATAAATGTTTGTTTCAATTAATTATTATTATTAATATTTATTACTGGTTTATTTTTTGTTTTGTTTTTGTTTTTTTTTTTGTCTTTATTTATTTATTTATTTTAGATTTAGATATTTATCTATTTTAATATATATATATATTTATTTATTTATTTAATCAATTAATTAATCAGTTTAATACTCTTGGAGACACCGCCCAAAAAGTTTTACAGAGTCCGGGGTTGTCCTTGGGTCAGAGATAAGTTATCTCAGATAACTATTCGTGTTTCAATTAATTATAATTAATATTTATAACTATTTTTTGGGGGGGAGGGGTTGTTCATCTATCTATATAGTATAGATATTTATTCATTTATTAATTCATTCAATTATTTTTTAATTCATTCAATTAAAATAATCTTGCAAAAACTCCCCAAAAGTTCAACAATTAGTTAGGGGTTGTCCTTGGGCCAGAGATAAATATTCGCGTTTCAATTAATTATAATAAATATTTATTACTAGTTTGTTTGTTTGTTTGTTTGTTTTTTGGGTGGGGGGTATTTTTTTAGTTTTAAAAATTTATTTATTTATTTATTCATCTAGATATTTATTTATTTATTTATTTATCTAATCAAAATAATCTTGCAAACACCCTTCAAAAGTTCTGCAAATAAAGTTAGGGATTGTCTTGTGTCAGAGATAATTGTTCGTGTTTTAATTAACTATAATTAATATAACGTTTTAATTAACTATAATTAATATTAGGTATACCCAAAATTGGTCTAAAATCCGTTTTTGACAAAATGAATTTAACCCCCCCCCCCCTACAGAAAATTATTTACCATAAATCAGGGAATTATCGGATCTTAATGAAATTTTCAGTGCTGATTTATCAATGAATGGACTTTATAATGCATTATTCATTTTATTTTAAAACTTACTTATTTTTTCAGGTCACTTAATTTTGACCCCCCACCACCACCACACTACCACACAACACACACACACACACACACACACACACACACACACACACACACTTATTATTGGGAGTGTAAAATCTCGGCGAGTTATTCCTTGTTTGATACTAATTACAGTAGAAATAAAAAGATAAAAGACCAAGTTGTAAATAGAAAAAAAAATTAGGGGAATATTTTATAAGAAAATAAGCACCGAAAATCGGAAAATAAAATGTAAAAAAAAAATAAATAAATGAATAATATTTTTGGAGATTTCTTTTTTACTCATTTCGATAATTATTTGATTGTCTATTATCTTATAAAAGAAAAATATACATCGATATTTTTTCTGTTTAAAAAGGGAGGGAGGCTACATTTTCAATAGAGTTTTTCTTCAAAACTTATACTTATAAGGTTTGCATTAAATAGATATTTATTTCTAGAATCTAAAAATATAACATTTTAAACTTAACATCAGAATATTTTTATTTTAAATGAATTTTATATATTCATTTTTCATAGCAAAAATATTTAATTAAAGTTTTGAAATAAAATAACTGATGCATTATAAAATTCATTAATTGATAAATCAATACTGGAAATTTCATTAAAATCGGATAATTCCCTGATTTTTGGTAATTTTTTTTTTTTTTTGCAATCGCGAATGTTACATTAAATTTGTAAACAAGCCATTACAAGTCATTTAAAATGATTTTTCTCTTTTTAATGATGGTTATTATGTTACTACTTATCGTTTTAGACAAAAGTTTGACCTTAAATAATAGATTTAATTGATTTTAATTCGTTTAAAAAAAAACTGTAGCAGACGATTTTGGGGTAGGGCTAATTAATATCCATTACTGATTTTTATTTTTTTTATTTTTTTTAGGTTTGAATATATATTTAACTATGTAGATATTTATTAATTTATTTGATTTAAATTATCTTGGGAATACCCATAAAGAATTCTACAAATAGATTTAGGGATTGTTCTTGGGTCAGAGTTTCTGTTTTAATTAATTATGATTAATATTCATTATTGGTTTAATTTTTTTTTTTTATCTTTTGAGGTTTATAATCATTGGTCTTTCGTAGATATCTATTCATTTTATTTTATCTAATTTTATTTAATTTTATTCAAATTATATTCGAGACACACAAAAAAAAGTTCTCCAAATAGAATGAAAGATCGTTTTTGTATCCGAGCAATATCTACCTAATTTCTCTAATTGTTGCCCCTTCGTCAGTCCAGAAGCTAACTGAAATTTATTGTGTCCAACGAGGGTTGCTAAAATGTTGAAAGTTCAAACAGAGTTCAAGGGGAAGACCGGTGAAGTTAGGACAATTAAATGACCTGACACTGACTCATTGTCTTGACCGAGGGTCTTTTGAATCGACAGTTAGGGTTGGGGTAAGGATTAGGGTAACAATTTTGTTTTAACAATTGATATCTTATTATAATGGAGATTGTGTGTTTTTCTGTCTGTAACCGAAACTATATTCTTACTCAAGTCACAATTCTCATAGTTATTGACATCACATTCTCCATGATTTTTTTTTTATCTAAACCTCAATTATTAATAAAATTGTCTTACATTATTAATACTGTTAACTATGTCTACATACTGTCAACATGCAATTATATTTATATATACAACAAAATAGCGGTTTACAATGTGAACGGGAAGGCTAATTTGCATATTAATATTAAAAAATCAAATTTAATAAATATGTGCTTAGTATTATTGATTTCTAACTCTTTGGTTTTATTTTAATGAATATAAGCAAAAATCTCTTCAATGAATCTTAAATGAAATCCATTAACAAGATAAAATAAATGTCATTTTATTCTTTACTTCCTCTTATAACTAAATACTTAAATTAGAAAAGATAATGAAAGACGAGAGTGATGGAAGAGTAAGTTTCAGTTGTTCCATCTTTTATTATACTCCCTCTGTTTCAAATCTTTTATTATACTCCCTCTGTTTCAAATCTTTTTATCTGTATTCTTATTTAGTTTCATTAGCCTTTCTGATTTAATACAATATTTTATTACATTAAAACTTAAATACTTGCACCCGGAGGGTGCATATATTTGCTAGTATAATTTATATCTTAAAAAGCGTATGGTTTGCAAAAGGAAAATAATGGACGAGAAGGTTTGGATTATTAAATCGTTTATTTAAAATAAATGGGTAAGGATTAGGGTAACAATTTTGTTTTAACAATTGATATATAATTTATATCTTAAAAAGCGTATGGTTTGCAAAAGGAAAATAATGGACGAGAAGGTTTGGGTTATTAAATCGTTTATTTAAAATAAATGGGTAAGGATTAGGGTAACAATTTTGTTTTAACAATTGATATATAATTTATATATCTTAAAAAGCGTATGGTTTGCAAAAGGAAAATAATGGACGAGAAGGTTTGGATTATTAAATCGTTTTTTTAAAATAAACAAAGGTTGAAATCGTTGGTGTTGCTTGGAGTAGAATTAGTAGTAATCTCTGGAATGGCCGAGTGGAGTAAGTCAGGAATGGCCCGGGGTTCGCGAGGTGCAGTGGGTGTCGTATGATAATACGTCAGGAGGCTTTCTGGTAGCCGGTCAGTGTAATTGATGGATGTGGACAGATGAGCCAGTGTGAGTGGGGTAGTATCGTATTGATGGTACGATGTAGGTAGATAGAAGTTGTAAGTTGATATGGGTGACTTGAGTTGACGGGCGTCCGTTGGTAAGATTGATGATAGTCGTAGTCACTTTAGGGTTCGCCCGGTGTGGTCGGGTCAGGAGAGGGTAGGGGTATCGGGCCAGCGGTGGCGTAGAGTCGAAGCAAGGTTGAGTTGGTTGGGTGGACGCGGGTGTGCGTGGTAGTGGCTCTTTGATCCTGCCTGCCGGTCGGTCGGCGATACTAATAGCTTAGAAGCCCTCGGTCAACTGGTTTGGTCCTCAAAATGCCGGACTTATATAGTAACGAGATAGGCTCCAGAAACACCTTCCACGATTCTGGGGGGAAAGGCCCCTATTGGCCGAAAATCCGGATTCCGTTTATAATATTATTTTTTATTGTTTAGGAATTCCTTTCAAGCAGAACTCAATCCGAGCCTATGCGCAGAACTGCGTCAATTTGGTCACTTTGTTTTAGGGTACCGTTGGGTTAACTTCCGCTGGTAGGCGTCCGTGACTTGTGTTTTGTTTTGCTTTGTGGATATATTGTGAAATAAGGATTGTGAATCATAAGAGATATCTATTTCTGTTATAACACAATTGATTGTGGAAAATACCATTGGAAAAAAATCATGTTAGTCAACTTTACCTTCATCATTTCCTTTATTTTCTATTAGTCATTTATTTATTTTTCCAATTTAAAAAAAAAATTTACAAGTTTGATCACAAAGTCATTCAACGTTATCTATATTTTTCACTTAGAATAATTTTTTCATCTTTATTTACGACAATACATAAATATAAATGAATGAGGTAAGATATAAGGAATGAAAGAACAAAACTCAGACAAAAATGTGTAGTATATTTCGCTGAAGTTTTGAACTCGGCTTCTTCAGCTTTTCATGAATTATTCGGATCATACAAGTATTTTATAGAGGGGGTAGGTAGGTGGGTAAGTTTGTGGTGAGGGAAAGATTTGATTGGTTATTGGTGACATCTTTGGGGAGATGAGAAGGAAATCAAATTGTAAGAGAGTTGAGGGGGTAGGTAGAAGAGGGCCGTGGCTTGATGGTGAAGGATGGTGAAGGCAGTTAGGTATTCGTGTATGTGTGTAGGGAAGATGTGATATGTTCGTTGGTAGGATGAATATAAATGAACTTTTGTGTTAAATATGTGTTGTCATTCTTGACATTAAGTAAAGTCGTCGGGGCGGCCTAAAGTCGGTATCAGCCAATCAGCGAGGGAGTCTATCCCCTTTTCAATAGCGCTAGACCAAGGAGATTGTTTTTGCATCTGAGGTGGAGCGCCACACCTACCATCAGCTCTTTACTTTACCGCACAGATCCCTGTGCTACTCATACGCTGAGTTGGCGAGGACCGGTATCGAACTAGGAACCTTGTGGTTTCTAGCCGAACGCTCTACCGACTGAGCTAACCCGGCCCTTTAGTAGTTCAGTCGGTAGAGCGTTCGGCTAGAAACCACAAGGTTCCTAGTTCGATACCGGTCCTCGCCAACTCAGCGTATGAGTAGCACAGAGATCTGTGCGGTAAAGTAAGGAGCTGATGGTAGGTGTGGCGCACCACCTCAGATGTTAAAACAATCTCCTTGGTCTAGCGCTATTGAAAAGGGGATAGACTCCCTCGTTGTATGGCCGATACCGACTTGAGGCCGCCCCGACGACTTTACTTATTCTTGACATTACTTGCATTTATGGTGGTTAAGGTAGGGTTGTTTGATGTAAGTTGAAAAGGTCACCAGTTTAAAGTTAAAATTCATGAAATATTATTCAAAACATAAAACACACCATAATAACATTTAAATATGTAGGCACATGGCATAGAAAGCAAAATTCAGTTTTAAAACAAACAACTTGTATTAAGATAAAGTTTACAAAAAGGTAATGCAGAATACTGGGCAAAGTTCTTTCATCAGTCTTTGTACAAAAAGGTAATTTTTTTTAAGTTCATTATAACATGTGAGAAAAAAGATGTTATAAATTTTGAAGTGAGAAAGAAAGGGTAAGATTTTAAAGTCACAAAACAGTCAGGCGTATATAAATTGTTGATCTCGTAAATGGCTGGTGAGAGAGAGAGAGAGAGAGAGAGAGAGAGAGAGAGAGAGAGAGAGAGAGAGAGATACAATTGTTCATACCTTCTAAAATTGAATGTGATTTAATCTTACGCAGGAAGACGTGGATTCGTTTAGACAAGTAAATTCTTTCTGACTTGGTATCCGAAAATCCTGTTATTTATAAGAAATAAGTAGGCTCCAAAAGGGGTCTATTTGATAAACTTATTTTTAGGCGCGAACGTCTCTGATTGGTCGAAAATTTAATATTTTTATTATTTCAACTTTTCTTTTTACAGGCTGCACAATCCTCTAGGCGCAGAACATTATTTTTCATCATTTGACTTTTAATCGTCGCAGTGAGAACTTCCGGTTCTCCACACATTTATAATAAAATATATATACAGGGCCGGTAAAATAAGCATAAAAATAGAATTTCCTATTTTACAAAAAACCGGCAAAATAACCTCTTCAAAAAAAAAAAAAAAAAAAAAGAAAGTAGCCCAAGAAGGTAACTGAAGTTTATTGTGTACAGCGAGGGTAGCTAAATTTGTGAGACGACTTGTTCTGCGCTCTGCACCTTTAATGCAGGATGTCAAAAATCCCAAACGTTGTAACACTCTGCGCTGGCCGACCTGAGGGCACGAGTCAGAAACAGGCTCACAGGGATAAAAATAAAAACAAACAACAACTACAAGTGTTTGTAAACAAGACGCGGATGGAAGAAGGAGTGTGTGAGACTTCGCTGTCTATCCAACTAGCTGCTACTCGCTACCTCTCTCGTTGTGGATTCGGGGCTAACTACTGCTACCGACGTTAACAACTCTAGGGCCCGGGTTCTAACTGACTTAGTGCTCGAGTTTAGCTGTATTTATGTCAAATTCTCCTTCCCCACCCATCTTCTCCGGACCACACAGATGGCCAGTACTTAAATCGAATCGCCGACTTCTAGTCGTCATTAACCCTTAAAATTAAAGTAATTAAATCTTTTTCCAGACACTACGTCTTCAATGCGTCGGCCATTAATTTTTTCAAAAGAGATTTTCTCATAAAAATCCCTTTTGTTTTTAATACCTGGGTGCATAAGATGTTATCACTAAGTGGCCTAACTTCATGGTGGTCGTACAAGTCTCTTAAACTTTACGGCCTAACCTTTGGATTCGTAAAAAGGTCAACCACCCACCCCTTTTACTTATGCCTGGCTTTAACCTATTCTCTTTCTTATTCATTTATTTATTTATTCTGACCATGTTTGTCTTCAATCATAGTATCACAAATTATTGAAAGTTCAAACAGGGTTCAAGGGTAACGGGTAATGCTAGGACAATTAAACGACCTGACACTGACCCACTATCTTGCCCCGGGGAAGGGGTCTTTTGAATCACCGACCATTCAACCCTTCACGCTACCGACTTCACACCTCCTACCACTCAATCACGCAACTGACCATTAAATATATATATATATATATATATTAGAAAGATATAGACAGCTAACCGATTTAAGTTTCACCAAAATTGGATCATCGGGGTAAATGATTGATTGAAAAAGTTAAAAAGGGACTTAAGTATCAGTAAATTTGGATTTTTCACCCGGAAACTTGCATGGAGCCTTATGCGCAAAGACCTGTTTTGTTGGGTCAACATCCGTTTGATGTTATATTTATTCAACCAAAAATCTTTGTTAGATTCTGTGCCGAAGTGTTTTATGTTGTTGGTGAGTGGGTGTATTGAGTTAATTAATTTGTGAATCAAGAGAGAGATTTATTTCTGTTTTATAAGAATTCTTATAAGGGATAGGAATTAACAACTTAGAATTAGAGGGATAGGAATTAACCAATATAATTAGAAAAGGAGAAGGAGTGAGTGAGAGAGAGAGAGAGAGAGAGTGAGTGAGTGAGAGAGAGAGAGAGTATGTGTGTGTGTGTGTGAGTGTTAGAGATAGAGAGAGAGAGGGTAAGTATTAGAGAGAAAGAGAGAGTGTTAGAGGAGAGAGAGGGGGGAGAGAGAGAGAAAGAGAAAGAGAAAGAAGAGTGTTAGAAAGAGAGAGTGGTGTGCGTTAGAGAGAGAGAGAGAGAGAGAGAGAGAGAGAGAAAGAAAGAAAGAGAAAGAGAGAGAGTGTGTGTGTGTTAGAGAGAGAGAGTGGTGTGTGTTAGAGAGAGAGAGAGAGAGAGAAAGAGAAAGAAAAGAGTGTTAGAAAGAGAGAGTAGAGGAGAGAGAGAGAGAGAAGAAGAAAGAGAGAAAAGAGAGAGAGTGTGGTGGTGTGTTAGAGAGAGAGAGAGAGAGAGAGAGTAAGTATCAGAGAGAGAGAAGAGAGAGTGTTAAAGAGAGAGGGGGTGTTAGAGAGAGAGAGCGAGAGAAAGAAAGAATCTCAGAAAGAGAAAGTGTGTGCGTTAGAGAGAGAGAGAGAGAGAGAGAGAGAGAGAGAGAGAGAGAGAGAGAGTGTGTGTGTGTGTGTGTGTGTGTGTGTGTATGTATGTGTTAGATAGAGATAGACAGAGAGAGAGAAAGAGAGTGAGGAAGAGAGAGAGTTAGGGTTAGAGAGAATAGAAAAAGGAGTTAGTAAAAAAAAAGATTCCCATGACAAGATATTAACAGCAGGCTAACAGCATACCTAAAATTATTAGTCCAAGAACTTTACGACGGTAACTAAGCCTTATCCTCTAAAGGAACTTTGGGACTGATAAACAAGTAAACCTTTTAAATGATATTATAGTAACCATAGGCAAAATGATGTTTAAAAGTCACGACAGCAGTTGACTCCAGCACTGGTACAAAGGGTCACTTTTTCGGATAAGATCGAAGGACAGCTGGATCTACCAACCCACGTCACACACAACCAAGTCAGCCGACCGAGAAACAGATTTTACCCCCTCACCTCCTCACACTTCACCGAGTGAAAGAAAGGCTATATAATTTCTACATTTTCCAGCTTTTGTTTATTTTAAATAAATGAAATTGTTATAAACCGTATTTGCAAGCAAGCGTATGGTGATGAGGAAATGAACAAAACACAGATTTTAAAATTTAAAATTGTATTAAGAAAAACAACATGAGAACGGTGAAAGGATAGAAATGAGAATTACAGGATAAATTTGGTTATAGTTATGGGTGAATATTAAGTCCGTAAAATGTCCAGCGTTTGATGTAGGCCGAATATTGTGTTTTAGTAGTCGTCGAGTGATTTAGAAATGTTCGGTAGTTGACTTGTTGATTTGACTGCCTGGTGAGGCAGGTTTGGGTAAGTTGGGGGTGTGATCCGCCGCCCTTTGATGTGTCCTTCGTTTTTGCTAGCGCTCGTCGGCCTGCGTTCGTGAAAGCTCTGACTGTCGGTGCTTTCAAAGCTGTTCGTTTTATAGAGAGTGCTAGCCGAAGTTGGATCAAGTGAAGTTGTTTGTTTTTTCACCCGGGAATCGCTTCATTGGATGATAATGCGAATTTTATTTACCAATCTATTAAAGCGGACTCCGATTGGAGCCCATGCGCAGATATATGTTAAAATGGTCATTCCGTTTAGGTAACGATAGAGGACACTTCCGACTTTGTCCGTCGTTGGCGAGTGTATGTAGCTTGTATTAGTGAATCGGGAGATTTCGACTTTTGCATATACAACAAAATTAATATAATTCTCTCACCCGTTTTCTTTTTCTTTCTTCTTGTTATGTTGTTAAAATGAAATTAAAATAAAATTAGATTAAAAAATAACAAAATCCCATGAGTCTTCACCGGAAGAACCCACCGCGCATGTGCGAGAAAAAGAGACCGACTTCCGACCCCTAAGAGAATATCTCGGCTATTCGAGTTCAGGCCTTAACTGGGTCTGGTCGTTCCTACCGACTAGGATGATATTCTCTTGCCACAGGCGGATATGACCGGTAAAAAAGGCCTAAGACATAAAATCACCTTCTGTCTTTGTCTCTTTCTTTTTCATTCATTGAATTACTTCCATTTCAGCGCGACCTCCAAATGAGATGAGGTTAAAAAGCGAAAAGCCTAAGAACACACACCGATAATATCCAGCTACCTTTAAACCTTTAAAAGACTCAAAACCTCTTGCCGCCCCATGATATATGATTTATATTCAACTCCCTTTTCATTGCGGATCAAAAAGGTGTATCACTTCACACGTCAAGTCGTTTCAGTTAAAATCAACTCTAACACACACACACACACACACACACACACACTTTCTCTCTCTCTCTCTCTCTCTCTCTCTCTCTCTCTCTCTCTCTCTCTCTCTCTCTCTCTCTGTCTCTGTCTCTCTAACACTATCTCTCTCTAACACACACTCTCTCTAAGACATACACACTCTCTCTCTCTAACTCTCTCTCTCTCTCTCTCTCTCTATTCTCTCTCTCTCTCCCCCTCTCTCTCTCTCTCTCTCTCTCTCTCACCCACTCTTACGTGACCAACTAGAACTATTACGGCGTTGTTGTTGTTTTTCTGTTTTGTTTTTTATTTTTATTTTTTACATTAATTTATTTATTTTTTAGATTGGTTGGTTGGTTGGTTGGTTGGGTTTTACGGCATGTCAACCCTTGTTGGGTTATTTTATGCCGAAGACGTTTTGTTTTATTCATTCTTGATGACTATTCAATTTTTTTTAATTCAAATTTTTTTAACTCAGTTTTTTAAGCACATTTTTAAACTCATTTTTAAAATTTATTTAACCTATAGATGGGACCCTAACAGGTACTACCACTCCAGGTCAAAGTGGACCTGGGAGTAATGGTGATGAAGTGGTACTCCACACTCCCCAGAATTAGAACCTCACCATTAAATGCAGTTTAACGTCATACACAGGATACTAAGACATTCACACACGGCCTTTTAGCACATATAAGATAAAAAGAGTTAGGGTTTGCCAATACAGCAGTACAGTCGGGACATCATATAGATTCCAGGGATAGACGTGACCAGCTGATTGGTCAGAGGGACATCTCCGATCGTCCGTCTAGCCTAAGTTAGGACAAAGTAGAATGTTGCATGTCAAGGACTGCTCAGCTAACGGGATTCTGTTATTAAGCATCACGGGCCACCAACAGGTGGCCCAACTTAATCCTCTGCAGAGATGCAGTCGGTGTGTTCTACAGCCGCAGACGACAGGGTGGTATTAAACACTATTACACAAAATTAGTCATGTTCTTTAATTTAATATTCAATTAATTTAGGGGGGTGAATAGAAATTAAATTTGGTTCCAAGGGGTGCGACATCAAGCAAACAGTCTGTTGGCTGGTTGGTTGTTTTGTTTTACGGCATATCAACCTCGGTCGTGGATAGCGGCCCGTTATGCTTATGGACAGAACCCAGGTGGTTAAGCAGTCCATGACTTACAATACTCCACTTTGGAACTTTCTTGGGCTAGACGGGCGGTCGGAGAGGCCCCCTCTAATCAATCGGCTGGTCACGTCAAGCCTTAGCACCTATATGATTTTCCCAACCCTATTGCCCTTATGGCAAGCCCCAACCCCTTTTTATCATATGGGGGCTAGAAGGCGGTGGCTGATGGTATACATGTCCTGGGAATGACGTTAAATTCTATCTGATGGTGAGGTTCCAGTTTTGGAGGTTTGGGGAATGTGGAGCACCCCTTCATCACCATTACTCCCAGGTCCACCCGGAGTGGTAGGAATGAATTTATTTCAAAACTTTATCGGCATTAAATGACCCACTGAGGTTGATATGCCGTAAAACAAACCAAACCAACCAACCCTTTTTGGTGACAGGCAGATGCTGCCTGGGATAATGGTCCCCTGGAATCAAGTGAGAAGCTTTTGCGGCTTCCCAGTCTGAGCAGAGATACTACACTTTGATCTTCCCCCGACGCCGGGCTGCTTACTTGTCAGATATAGAGAAGGTATTTTCCTGACTGCACACTGGGCTGAGATGGACACAAAGTCCATTCTTATGTGGGGAGCTACCCACAAACCGAAGCTCATGCGATGACTTGTGCAAAAATTTGCGTGGTTCCCCTCAACATTGCTCTTTAAAATCGAGGGAGCAGGGTTGCCCAGGTGTACGACCCCATGTGAATCACGCGAGAAGAAATTGTTTCTTAGCCAAGAGACTGAGTGTAGAGAAGATATTTTAATGACCTCCCACCAGGCCGGGATAGACACTAAATCCATTTTAATGCGGGGAGCAACGTACAAACCAAAGATCATGCATTGACTAGTGTTAAAAATGCGTAGTTCCCGTCGACATTTCCCTTTTGGGGAACTTCAGACACCGAGCAATAAACCCAGCCCTGTTCGTTTAAAATTGAGGGGCGGGTGTTGCCAGGGAGGACGGTCCCCTGTGTATCTTTTTAGTTGTTTCAAGTTATCGTGAAGTCTTACGAAATCCATCAAAATGTCTGCTGATTTACAGTGGATGATCATAAGGAAGAAAATTCTCATTTAATTAAGTGAAATGGACTCTGGCTCAGCACAGAACCCAACAACTTGAAAGGACGCCATTCTTTCCGTTTTAATAGTCTCATCCACCAGAAAACAGTTGGTATTGAGGCATGAAAAGGTGGCAAAAGAATTGTCTTTGTTACCCGCAAGACAAAAAAAGGCAGACGTCCAGCCAAAGCTTTTAACAGAGTTGATATGAAAAAAGATCCACGAAGAACTCTTACTGCCATCAGAGAGACACTCTCAAAGACCAAGTACCGACGAGATCTTAAGATGGCCGCTATGAGTAAAGCAAGTGCTGTTATTCGCAGTCAGCGCCCTCTGGTGAAAAAAGCTGGACGCAAAAAGAAGGAATAAATTTTCTTTGTAAAGACTTGTAGATAAGAATAAATTCAGTTATCACGCGGGTAGAGTCTGCATCTTAGTCAAGAGGCTGAGTTTTGAGAAATGAGAGTGAAACTGGACAAGGGAGATAACCACTTTGTGTTCGTAGAGAGAAACCAGTTACCTCCCTTTTTTCTTGTAAATATTTTCATATGTAGAAATGACAGTAAAATGAAGTTTCCTTCGTTTATTATGAAATTCGTTGGATTAATTTTAATGACGGCGATATTTTCACTTTCTGATCGATATCGACCTTTCCAAATTTGACTGATTGACCCAGGGAAGATCTGAGTTTTAACTCTGACAGGTAAATTGACTATTTCGCTTTCTTTTCTTTTTTTTAGTCTTCACTTGTTTTTTTTTTCTCCAAAATTTTGGGGACTTAAAAATATCAATTAACACTAACAGAAAATCAGTTTCATTTTTGCTGAAATTAAATTTTATAAATTAAGCCGAATTATAATTTCTTTATTTTTAACAAAATTTATTAAAGAATACTGTATATTTAATTTTTTAAAAAAAGATCTTTTTATTCGATTTCTATATTTTCTTTTTTAATTTACGATTTTTTTTATTTTTATTTTTTTTTTACATTATTTCATATTTTGAACATGTCTTTTTAAAAAGAATTTGACAGCACTATCACTTGGAAACAAATTTAAAGGCCACGGGATTATTTTATTAATATTCATTAACTAATGAAATATAAAATAAAATAATCCCATGCCCTTTTGTTAACTAATAATTAGTTAATTTTATTATTTAATTTTTTAGTATTTTATTTTATATTTTATTAGTTACTAATCGAAATATAAAATAAAGTACCAATAAAATCAACTAATAAAATATAAAATAACTATAGATACTGATAAAAATATTTTATTTTATTAGTTAACAAAAATTAACTAATAAAGTGTAAAATAGTATATAAATATTAACTGATAAAATATAAGATAAAATAAAATACTAATAAAATAATCCCGTGGCCTTTAAAAAAAAATTAAATGTTTATGATTAAACATTTAATTTTTTGTTTTCCTTCCGTAAGATTTTACACGTGAAAAGAAAAATGTCTTATTACAATATTATTCGTAATCGTTACCGATTTTTCTTGAGATGGAGAAATCTGACAAAAATAAAAAAAATTAAAAATAAGATTTTAAAAAATTGGCCCCGAAAATGAAGACCCTAAAAATATTCTTTCTTTTATTAGCAGGTTTCCTAATAAGAAGTGACCCTCTATTTGTTAGGAGGGGGGTCACATTTAATTTAAGGTTTCTTGCTGCTTAATAAATGATAAACAATAATATAAAACACGTGTTTAAATTCTACTACCCCCCTCTCTCTCTGCTACCATTTCTTTTTTCTTTATCTCACGTTCTTTCTCTCTTTTTCTGGTCATTTTTTTTTTTTTAATGCGGATTCCAAGGTTTTAATTATAGTGAATCACCTCCCCTGCTTTCTTACCCTATTAAGACATAATTTTATTTTGGTTTGGTGGTTGGTTTTGAAGGCTATCACAATGCAAACGTAAAGAAAAATTAGGTAACTATAACGGTGTTTGTTAACTTTTGGTTTATTCTTAATATTTCGAGTTAAAGATCGCTTCATCAGAATTTTATCTTATTTCATTTTTTTATTATTTATAGATCGTTTTTAAATTCATTTTTCTTAACGCGAATAAATTTGCCTATGTAATAATATTTTTCTTTTTTTAATGATAGTATGTTACTAATTATTGATTTAGACAAAAGTTTGACTTTAAATAATCGATTTAATTATTTTTAATTCGTTTTTAAAACTCGTAGCAGACGATTTTTATTTTTATTTATATTTTTTTTGGGGGGGGGGATATAACTAGTTTATTCTTAATATTTCGAGATAAATACCGCTTCATCAGAATTTTATTTTATTTCATTTTTTATTATTTATAAATCGTTTTTAAATTTATTTCTCTTAACGCGAACACAAAAAAAATGTTGATTTCTCTGATCCAGAAATAAGGAACAAACAAACAAAAAAAATCAATAGGAAATTGTTTGAGGAGAAAATGAAATTTTCAAGAAATGTTTGGTTCTCAAAAGGTTCAAGTTTTACTTTCTTCAAATCTTTTTTCAAATCTTTTGGGAGGGATTATCCAGACTAGTACAGCAAGGAAAATGTTTCTGTGACAATGTATGAGTGTGTATATTCCGTCTGAAAAAGACAATGGTGTAGTGTCCAAAAAGATTTTTTAGACTAAGAGAGGTTAAGAGATAACATGAGAGAGAGAGAGAGAGAAAGAGTTTGAACAGTTGGTTGAAATTAAAGTTATGATCCGTTTCAGACATATGTTGGAGGAGGGTGTTCTGAAAATTGCCCAATTTAATACCACGTTTGTGCTCATATAAATTTCAATGATGCCACAATATTAGCCCATATTCATAATAAAAGACTACGACAGATTTTTGAAGCCTGTGCAATTTCGCTTTTGCCCTCCCTTAATAATCGACATGGTTTCTATAATATATCTCCGTTTTTAGCTAAAATAGTGTTACA
Source organism: Doryteuthis pealeii (assembly GCA_023376005.1). Lineage (NCBI taxonomy): Eukaryota > Metazoa > Mollusca > Cephalopoda > Myopsida > Loliginidae > Doryteuthis > Doryteuthis pealeii. Next base: position 16,347,970 of record CM042178.1, read on the forward strand.
TAATTATAAAATACCAGGCTTCATTTAATCATTTATTTAGTTATCATTCCCACTTTGTTCCCGTTGTTCTCTTAAAAATAATCAGTCCATTAATACTTTTTCTCATCTTTTGCATTTCTTCGAGTTGCATCACGCGTCATGACATCTTCACATGTGTGGATCGCGACTTACTTTTCAAAAATAAAACGCTGATCAAATACAGTTACATAACTAAAAAGATTTTCATCTCCTGTCACATATAAAAACATCCACCATTTTCTTCACCCCAAGAGACATCCTGATGAAGGTTCAATGTAACCGAAATGTTTAAACATCGATAATTAAATTAATCCCATTTTCGGAACACTTGTTTTTTCAAGATTTTCTTTATATATTATATATATATATATATATATATATATAATGTGGAGAAAGTAGACAGACACGGGATGTTATGGAAACTGAATGTTTATTGTCCACGATGCAACGTTTTGGTCTATTAGACCATCTTCAGGAATTGGATATAGTTCTTGCTTCAATGATGGACATTCTCAAAATGGTGAAACAGGAGGTCGTCAGTCGGGGGGTGGGGGGGGGGGTAGTGGATTTTCTTCTCTCTAGATGGGGAGTGTCAGAATGGTGATGGTACCTTAGGTGTTAGTCCAGAATATTGCAGTACCATCACCATTCACCATTCTGACACTCCCCATCTAGAGAAGAAAAATCCACTACCCCCCCCCCAACCACCCCTCCCCTACTGATGACCTCCTGTTTCACCATTTTGAGAATGTCCATCATTGAAGCAAGAACTATATCCAAGTCCTGAAGATGGTCTAATAGACTGAAACGTTGCATCGTCGACAATAAACATCCAGTTTCCATAACATCCCGTGTTTGTCTACCTTTCTCCACATACTGTTGGATTAACCTCCTCACATTTCTCCCATATATATATATATATACCAACTCCCTCTGCATACAGTAGGATACAACACAATGTCAATTTCTTAAGCAGAGTTTAAGAGGTTTGAATTCAGAGTTTTGCTATGTAATATACACACACACACACACACACATATATATTAATGATAAATAAAAATATATTATTTGTATATATTTAATTGTATGGAAACTAATCTGCTACCATATTGGTTTCATACTCTTTAAACTTGCTTGTTTAAGTGGAGCAATCTTCAGGCAGCGAAAGATTTTGAAAAATTGATAAATATGGTCTAAAGTGATTGTGTGTTGGTGATTTGAAATTCTGTGACTGTATGTATTACCTATGTAAACAACCAAATGACTATATGTAAAAAAAACAACAAATATACATACTATATATATATATATATATATATATATATATATATATATATTTATATTTGGGAATAAAAGGCCTTAAATACCATGGGTATTGTGGTTATGGACCATTTCCACTCGCGAGTATGCCCACGAGCTTCTTCAGACCACTGATATCTTTTATTTAGAATCACCTTGTACCAAGAAACTTGGTACCGCACAAAACTATATATATAATAAAGTAAGTAAGTAAAGTCGTCGGGCGGACTAATGTCGGTATCAGCCAATCAGCGAGGGAGTCTATCCCCTTTTCACTAGCGCTAGACCAAGGTGATTGTTTTAGCATCTGAGGTGGAGCGCCACACCTACCATCAGCTCCTTACTTTACCGCACAGATCCCTGTGCTACTCATAACGCTGAGTTGGCGAGGACCGGAATCGAACTAGGAACCTTGTGGTTTCTAGCCGAACGCTCTACCAACTGAGCTACCCCGGCCCATACACACACACACACACACACACACACACACACACATATATATAATAAATAAACATATATTATTTGTATATATTTAATTGTATGGAAACTAATCTGCTACCATATTGGTTTCATACTCTTTAAACTTGCTTGTTTAACTCTTAATGTCCTATACCACCTCATTCAGCTCGTCTGGAAGTCACATTCGTTTTTACTAATCCGCCCCAAACGATAGTCTTTATTTAAATGTCATATTAAACATATTTAGAAGTCTTTGATTTAAGGGAAATAACAGGTAACTTTAAATGAAAAGGGCATTTTTAGCCATTTTTTGATAAATCCTTATAGAAATGGGGCTCTGGATTTAGAAAATTCTCAACAGGATGTTAAGAGTTAAGTGGAGCCTGAAGATTGCTCTGCTTAAACAAGCAAGTTTAAATGAGCATGAAACCTATATGGCAGCAGATTAGTTTCCACAAAATCAAATATATATGTACATACACATACATAAATATATATGTACATACACACATACATAAATATATATGTACATACACACACACACACACACACACACACACACACACACACACATATATATAAAATTAAATATATATGTACATACACATACATGAATATATATGTACATACACATACATGATATATATATGTACATACACATACATAAATATATATGTACATACACACACAAATATATATGTACATACACACACACATATATATATATATATATATATATATATACACACACACATATATATATATGTACATACACACACACACACACACATATGTATATATATATATGTGTGTGTGTGTGTGTGTATATGTATGTACATGCACACACACATATATATATATATATATATATACATAGGCATACATATATATATATATATATATATATGTAGATATTTGATGAAAATGGCATGGCCTATATATTTAATTAATGTTAATTACTCAAATAGAATGTTAAAAAAAAAGAATTCTAATCAACTTACAATGAAAGGACGTCGGAAATGAAGCATGAATAAATGAATAAACGGTTTGATATATTTCAGGAAATTCTATCCCCTTCAATTGGCCAGATACATACACAGATACACACACACACACACACACACACACACACATATATATATATATATATGAAATACAGGCATATGCACACATATCAATGTACATAGACATACATATAGACGTGCATGTGTATGTACATATATATGTGTGCGTGTGTGTATATGTACATATATATATGTGTGTGTGTGCATGTATATGTATGTACATACATATATATATATATATATATATATATATATATATATATATGTTTTTTTTTCGTAGTTAGGGTCTTTTCATGTGTGGTTTAACCAAGCTGATGCAGGTAGACCATAAGGAGAGCTCAATGTGCCTAATACCAGTGAGTAAGAGGACAGAGCAAGATATTTAGTAAATGAAGAAAAACTCTAAACTTGCTTCATTACAATAATTAGATGCCGTATTAATACGGTTGAAATAAATTATTGTAATGAAGCAAGTTTAGAGTTTTTCTTCATTTACTAAATATATATACATATATATGTATATGAAATATATCAAATTAGGAAGACTAACAAAATTAAATAAGAATGTATATTAAAAAATTACAATTATTTTAATTGGTTTCTAGATAAAATCATTTATAGGATTGATTTTAATAGGTTGGAGAATAAAGCAATAATATTAGAGCTTAATAATACCAAGTAATTATTTATTAAACCCGGATTTGTTAAAACCACTATGCAAATTAACCACACCATATATTATGTAAATATTTATTTCTTAGTGATATATAAGACACTTTGCAGGATTTTAAACGCAATAATAATATGGGATGTTTTGAGGTAAATCTAACTTAGATTTTCAAAGGATATTATTAATAAGTAAGATATATTCTATGTATTAATGATTTTGACTATAAATTAAATGCTCATTGATAAACTTACGCAATTCCTGAGGGTATTATGATGTAAACAGTGATGTAGTTTCAGTTACAGACAAACACCGAATCTCTATTATAATATGATGTGTGTGTGTGTGTATTGCATAAATGCATCCTAGCCTCCTGCTCTAAAACGCTAAGCGGTGCCTGCTGAAAAAACAACCGTGCTAAACAAAATGAAAATACAAAAAAAAAAAGAAAGAAAGATATTGGGGGGGGGGGGTAAATATGTACATTTACTTGTTGATAAAAAACCTAGGTGCTGGCTTACTTTTAATGCCTTCAAACCACTATAAAAAGTTATTTGTCAATAAAAACACCTTCAAACCACTAAAAAATATTTTAAAGAGGGGGAGGGTTAAAATATTTACATTGGCGGGGGGGAGTAAAATATCACTTTCATATCGCATTAACTTTTCAAACTAGGGAGTTCAATCGTAGCGCTGGTTGTTTTTTTCAGCAGGCACAACTTAGCATTTTTTAGGGCAGGAGATCAAGATGCATTTATGCGACAATACCCTAAAAGGTGAAAAAAATGTGTGTACATGAATAATTACAGCAGTACTTCATATTCTTTCTGTGTATATATATATATATAATATGATATAATATATAAAGGAGAGATTTTGGTATGTACGTGTTGGCGTATAACAACAAAACGGGAGGTCACTCAGATTCAAAATCTTTCAAAATAATTTGAATTAAACTTGTTTAAAAAAATATTTTTCAACATTAAATGTATAATAATTTGTTTTTTGTTTTTTTGTTGTTGTTTATCCCCCCCCCCCTATATTCAACACAATGAAACTTTTATAAAAATTAATTTTATCTTGAAAAAACTTTTTCCATTCAAAAGAAGAAACATTAAACAAACTCCTGATTATTTTTTTAAAATTTAAGCTTACGGAAATAATGAAAATTATGACTGAAAAAAAAGGTTTTTATATTTGCACCGTTAAATCAACTAAAATTTAACGTAGCCAAAAACAAGTTACGACAAGAATTTTTTAAAAAATTCTATGAAAAATCAATTAATGGTCCGACTTTCATGAAAATTTCAATAACATTTTATCATTGGATGTAAATATGTCTAAAAACACTCTCTGGTGTTCCTATTTTTTTTTTTAGTCCGGTCATGGACCGGGTAATTTAGCTAGTATAATATAATAACATAAATATATAAAGGTTTTACATATCTATTTATTTGATGACAAAGGAACAGTCACAACCATTTGGTTTCATGCATGCGTAATTGCAAACAATCTTCAGGTGACATTGTTTCAAATGCAAGTATGAGTGAAACTACAAGCGTGCGTATGTATTTGCGTACATACTTGGAACAATTAACCAACCCCGAACAACTTAACATCTGACCGACTTCTTCTATCAAACCGGAATCCAAACCCCTCCCCACCCGCAGTATACAAAATCTTTGAAATCTTAAAATTAAAATTATTTAACATCCTTCATTGAATCGCCCCACACCCATACACCCCCTCTACCCAAACTGGTGACAGTATCCATTTTCCCCTCACCAACCCCTACAGAACCCATGCCAACATCTGCTCAAAGCAGAAAAATACACACACCCCACGCACACATATGCATGCGAATACAAACACTCACACATCCGCATTGATCAAACGTTGCTCATTTGTAGAATAATGTGAATGTGTGCAAGACCTGCTGTCCCGTATACATAACCTTTGCACTGTCCATAAACACATACACATTTAAAACAACACCACATATATACGCATAACATTTCATCCAATCATACACATCCTATGTCTGTTAAACTTTTTGTAATTTTCAATTTTCCTTGCATTTAAAACAATGTCACCTGAAGATTGTTTACGCTTACGCATGCATGAAACCAAATGGTTGTGACTGTTCCTTTGTCATCAAATAAATAAATAGATATGTAAAACCTTTATATATTTATTTTATTATATTATATAACAGCTCTATTTTTATATTGAGCACTCTACCAATAATACTGCATTTTGGCACACCGTTCCAGTAAAAGGTGAAACAGTGACAATCCACATTATATATATATATATATATATATTATATATATATATATATATATATATTAATAAAAATTATATAATGTATCGAATTCATCTTGTCAAATTATTTTTTCTATAATTATCGATTTTTATACGATACATATTATAATTGCCTTCAAGCAAAAATATAAATAAATAATATATATATATATAATTTCTTGATATTTTACTCTTTTGTTATTTAAAATTATTTTCTTTTTTTAAAATCTCTTCCAGGTGAATCCCCAAATGTGACGTCAGAATCCATCCGATTTCAAATGGTGTCGAAATTGCTACGGTTTAGTGCCAGGTATGGGACGACAGTCCTTGTCGGTGGGTTGTTTGTGTCCGTCAGCCTCATCATCTGTCTGTCCTTATGTTCCATGCAATGCGACTCGCCTACAAACCGACAACGTCTGGCCGAAGCTATTTCGCTTCAAAACCAGATCCTCGTCAAGAAAGTCGTAGAGACTGCACCGCAACAAACCCTGTCTTACTTTTTTGTCCTCCTTATCATGTCAGGTCCAAACAGCCATGACCAGCGAGACCTTCTGCGGACGACATGGCTAAGCAAGATTCCTGAGGACGTTCTGGCTAAGTTTGTGATCGGAACTGCGTATCTCGATCCGGAAAAAGTTGAAAAACTTGAACAGGAACAACTCAAACACAAAGACCTGCTTCTACTACCGGCGTTAACCGACTCGTACAAGAATCTCACGATGAAACTGATCGAGAGCTTTGTCTGGCTCGATGCCAACGTCAATTATAAGTACGTCCTCAAGACGGATCAAGACACGTACGTGAGGGTTGGTGAGCTGAAGAAGGTCCTGGTGCAATATAAATCCCAGAGGATCTACTGGGGGTTCTTTGACGGACGGGCTCACGTGAAAAAACAGGGAAAATGGCTTGAAAAAAACTTTGCCCTTTGCGACCGCTACCTTCCCTACGCGGTTGGGGGTGGCTACGTCCTATCTGCAGACCTTGTCCGCTACATCGCCCAGAACTGGCATCTTCTTCAGCGGTTCCACAGCGAGGATGTCTCCGTTGGTGTATGGCTGGCTCCGCTTGACATCAACCGTATACACGACCCGCGTTTTGACACAGAGTTTGTGTCGCGTGGCTGTAACAACCAGTACCTTGTGACACACAAACAATCGCCAGGAGATATCCGGGACAAGCACAATTATCTGATGATGACCGGCAAACTGTGTCGAAATGAATTTAAGAAACGTCTCTCGTATATTTATAATTGGAATGTACCCCCAACAAAGTGTTGTGAACGAAAGAATCATACGATCCCATAGGTGGGACCATGGCCAACTTGCAAATACGGCCCCGCATGTCACCATAAAAAGGCAGATTTCTAACAGGATGATTTGTTTTATAGTCAATTTATATGTTTTTTTTTTTGTCTGAAAAATGTTAAAACTGCACAAAAATACACAAACTGGTTATATTTTAGACATTATTCTTCATAGATGTAATAAAAGATTATAAAAAAACAAAAATAGTTATTAAAAAATTATGCAGTAATACAAAACAAATATTAGTAAAAAAAAAAACAAAGGCTCAAACAAACTACAATTTGGTTAGATGGAACCGTAAGTCTTCCTTGAGAAATACCGTTTCTCTGTATATATTTTGGAGAATAAGTTTCCAAAATTCTTTCAGCAAACTTTCTTATAGTAGATTCATTATGATTTGTAATAAATTTATCTGCATAATTAAATATAGCAAAACAAGTAGAAACATTTGTCTAGATGGAACCGTAAGTCCACTTCAGGAAATACTGCTTCTCTGTAGCATCATCACTATCATTACCAGTAATCCTTAACTTTTTCCTCGTAAATTCCAACTATAAAATAAACTGAACCCTTATTTTATGTCCGTGTTTTTGCAATAAATGTTTTATTTTTCTTGCACCTGTTATTTTACAATACTAAATCTATTTTCTTTATTTATTTTAACTAGCAAATATATGCACCCTCCGGGTGCAAGTATTTAACTTTTAATGTAATAAAATATTGTATTAAATTAGAAAGGCTAATGAAACTAAATAAGAATACAGATAAAAAGATTTGTAACAGAGAGAGTATAATAAAAGATTTGAAACAGAGGGAGTATAATAAAAAATGGAACAACTGAAACTTACACTTCCATCACTCTCGTCTTTCATTGTTATTTTTTCTAATTTAAGTATTTAGTTATAAGAGGAAGTAAAGAATAAAATGAGTTATTTTATCTTGTTAATGGATTTCATTTAAGATTCATTGAAGAGATTGTTGCTTATATTCATTAAAATAAAACCAAACAGTTAGAAATCAATAATACTAAGCACATATTTATTAAATTCGATTTTTTAATATTAATATGCAAATTAGCCTTCCGTTCACACTGTAAACCGCTATTTTGTTGTATATATAAATATAATTGCATGTTGTCAGTATGTAGACATAGTTAACAGTATTAATAATGTAAGACAATTTTATTAATAATTGAGGTTAAATAAAAATAAAATCATGGAGAATGTGATGTCAATAACTAAGAGAATTGTGACTTGAGTAGGAATATAGTTTCGGTTACAGACAGAAAAACGCGCAATCTCCATTATAATAAGATATTCACTTCAATGTGTATATTCTAAAAGTTTTTATTTTGTGAGAATGGTTAGTTTTAAAGTGGGGGCTCGTTTTACAATTTAGGCATAAATTGGATCCTCCTTTTATGACTGTAATTTTGTTTTTTCGTCAACGATGATTAAAATCTGACGTTTTTATTTCAGATTACCAAAGCCAAAAAAGAAAAAACAGAAAAGAAATAACAACAACAAAAGGTAATCTTCAACTTTTTACTCGTAAATTCCTACCATAAAATTAGGCTTGGGCATTATCTGAGTCAAGCCTAATTTTATGGTAGGAATTTACAAGTAAAAAGTTGAAGTGTAAAACAAACCCCCACTTTAAAACTAAACATTCTCACAAAATAAAAACTTTTAGAATATACACATTGTAGTGAATATTAAAATAAATAAATAAAATATATCTAGTATTGTAAAATAACGGGTGCAAGAAAAATAAAACATTTATTGCAACAACACGGACATAAAATGTGGGTTCAGTTTATTTTATGGTAGGAATTTATGAGGAACAAGTTAAAGATTACCCATTACCTACCATCACCATGGAATATATTTCACATTAAAAACATTTATTTTTTTGTGATATAACCTGAAATCATAGAGAAATTGTTAGTAAGTTGCATTTTTTTACTTATATTTGTTTTGTATTACTGAATAATTTTTTGATAACCATTTTTTTTTTTGTAAATAGAGAAATTATATTATATATATTAATTAAATTCCCATGACCAAACAACTCAACAACTATTTTTTGCAATTGGTAATTTGCTTGAAGCATTGTTAAGTATGTTATAATATATTAATATTTTGAAGGCCAATACAATGCGTATGAAAAATAAAAACAAAAAGATGTTATTTTTGTCTTATCGATTTCGAAGCATGAACTTCATCATCAGAGTTTATTTTCAGAAATGGATGTGCTTATGTTTTTATTTGTGTGGTTATAATTTCTCTTATTTCCTTTTCCTCTCCTTTTTTCTTTCTCTTCTTCCTTCTCCTTTATGAATGAAATGGTCGAATAACTGTAATTTCTTATTTCTCTTTTTTTTTTCTTTTAAAAAAAAAAAAAAAAAAGAGAGAGAGAGAAATAAGAAATTACAGTTATTCGCCCATTTCATTCATAAAGGAGGAGAAGAAGAAAGAGAAAAAAAAAAGGAGAGGAAAAGGAAATAAGAAGAGAAATTGTAACCACACAAATAAAAACATAAGCACGTCCATTTCTGAAAATAAACTCTGATGATGAAGTTCATGCTTTGAAATCGATAAGACAAAAATAACATCTTTTTGTTTTTATTTTTCATACGCATTGTATTGGCCTTCAAAATATTAATATATTATAACTATTTTTTGTTTGTTTATGATCTTTTATTATTAGATTTCTAAAGGATATAAAAGAAATACAGTTTGTGTATTTTTGTACAATTAAAGAAATCTCAGACAAAACAAACAGATTGATTATAAAACAAATCAGCCTGTTAGAAATCTGCCTGCTTGAGTGACATGCATGGCCGAATATAACAGTGGGCTGTGGGGGAGGGGGGACCAAATTGATTTTTTTTTTGTGAGTGACAATGGACGCAGAAGCTCACTCCTCTTAGCAGGAGATTAAAATATCTGCTATTTTATGTTGAAGTGGCCCAAAAGAAAATTGACGCTTTTTTATTTTCATTGTATTTGATTGTAAAACGAAATAATTGTTGATAATTTTTTTTTTCTTTCCGTTCTTGGAGATCTCTGTAAATTTGCTTCCACTACAAACTCTTATTATTATTCATTGATGTAGTCGGACTTGTGTCCCTATCATGGCTGTTATTGTAGCCATAACATTTCAGCCATTTTATCTTTCAACCGTCTTTGGTGTCAGAGTGTGTGGCGAATAAGGTTTTATTCAAATTGAAGAACACGCAAGTGCGTACAAAGATGGCGATATTTGACTGAATGAAGCAAGGGAGATAATCCCCTAGACAAGGGCAGACAACTACTGTACAACTGAACCACTTGGACTCTATTTGTCTGAATATTTTAGGTGAGGCTTGATAGTTTGCATCATTTGGATTTTTTGGACCATTGTCCTCATCTTTATTGTTATTTACACAACGTTTTGCCTGATGCACCCTCCAACCTTCTTCAGGTGTTTATTGTCAATCTCTGGAACCTTCTCTACAAACTCGGAAACATTTTTGTTGAACTCGGGAACCTTCTCCACGAACTCGAAACATTTTTCCTGAATTTTTGCTGAACTCGGAACCTTCTCTACGAACTCAGAAACGTTTTACTGAACTTGGGAACTTCTCTCGAACTCGGAAACGTTTTTGCTGAACTTGGGAACCTTCTCTACGAACTCGGAAAGTTTTTGCTGAACTGAACTTGGGAACCTTCTCTACAAACTCGGAAACGTTTTTGCTGAACTTGGGAACCTTCTCTACAACTCGGAAACGTTTTGCTGAAACGGAAACGTTTTTGCTGAACTTGGAACCTTCTCTACGAACTCGGAAACGTTTTTGCTGAACCCGGGAACCTTCTCTACGAACTCAGAAACGTTTTTGCTGAACCGGGGAACCTTCTCTACGAACTCGGAAACGTTTTTGCTGAACTCGGGAACTTTCTCTATGAACTCGGAAATATTCTTGCTGAACTTTTTTGTTGAACTTGAGAGCCTTCATAGAACTTCAAACAAGATGGACACATGGAGCAACGGATATAAGGGTTGAGTTAATGCAGTTCTAAGTGACAATCATCTGTAGGTTGCAGGTTCAATCCTGGCCAAGGGCAATAATAACATAGAATACTTAACATTGCTTAACACTTGTACCAGTCATGGTTAACAGAATGAGAACCGTCTACCTTGACGTATTGAATAAAGTGTTTAGTTCAAAGTTCCATGAAGGCTACCAAATTCGACAAGAAAAACCTGAAGAAGGCCGGAGGGCACTCAGCTGAAACGTTGTGTATATAACAATAAAGAAGAACATAACAGTCCAAAAATCTAAATAGTACACACTTGGACTCTAAGGAGGGCTTAGAGAAAAGGCTAGATGGGAGCTACACAAGGACGCTGCGTCCTATCTTAAACAAATCCAGAAAAAGCACTCCACAAAAAAGCAACTTACCGCCTATCATACAAACCAAGACATGCTGGACAAGAAGGAATGTTCTCATAAGTGACGTTCCCAAAGGATGACTACATATGGGCACACAAGTTTGTACCGATCAACAAAAACCTACATCAAACAGCTCTTTGCGGATTATGGATGCTGCACAGAGGACCTCCCAGGGGCGATGACCAATAGGGACAGTTGGCGAAAATAGTCATGGGTGTTCGTGCTGTTGGTACAACCTGATGATGATAATGATGATACCTGGGGTGAATTTTGAGAAAGAAGATTGTGTTGCACCAATTATGTAAATGTATAGGGCCTGTCACACACACACACAGATATATATATATATATATATATATATATATAATATATATATATATACTAAATTTATTGGTAAACCCTTGCAGTAAGAAAAAAACCTGGCAAATAGTTTGATAGTAAAAATATACTACCAAACTTCACCTGGGGAAAAAGAGACCAAGAGAGTTGTACCAACCGAAAATAATTGATTAATACTATAACACTTGGCCAAAAGAATATATATATATATATATATATATATAAACTGCTAGGATTATCTAAAGCTAGAATGTAAAAAGTGTTCAATACTTAAGTAGAGCAAATAATAAAGTTAAACCTAATGAGTCAGATATACCTACTGTTAACTATTGGTTAAGTAGCTGATCAAGGCAAGAATCTGATATATCGGCAAAAAGCCATTCTAAACAAACCTTGTTTACAACTTATCATATCGTCGTGTAATAAAAGTCACTAGAAGAGGAATATTAACCTACTCTAAACAAATCATAAAATCTAAGAAGTTCGTTTAGTGTAGGGGTTATGAGATCGGCCTGTCAGCTTGGCAGTCCGGTTTCAAATCACGCACAGGGCGGTCTTCCGATCTATAGCTCTGCTGATGAGGCCTAATAGGCCGAAATGTACATACAGAGATTGATTTTTCTCGATTTGTTTAGCCATACATTTAATAGGTATTCCCGCCTAATTCATTATTAATTAATTAATTTTCAAAATTAGGTACGACTCCAATTAAGCACTTATATATATATATATATATATATATGTAACCAATCATACAACTGAGTCTTACTACTGAGCAAGAGACATTTAGTTGCTATGGCAATACTATGTTTCCCCGAAAAAAAAAGACAGGGCTTATGTCAATTTTCACTCCAAAAGATAACACTAGTAGTTATTTTGGGGGGCATGCAGAGTGTTTTTGCATCACATGATGTAATTGGGAAGAATGCTTATTTCTTTTGTCTGATACCGCTCTCAACTAGGGCTTATTTTAAGGGTAGGACTTATATTAGAATCATCCTGAAAAAAATCATGCTAGGTCTTATTTTGCTAGTAGATTTTATTTTCTGGGTAACATGGTATCGAGCTGCATTAGTTTCTTTTCTTTTAGAATAGAAAAAAATTATCTTATCAAAATTCATATAAATTAGTGATTTTTTTAGGGGCCGGGTTAGCTCAGTCTGTAGAGCATTCGGCTAGAAACCACAAGGTTCCTAGTTTGATACCGGTACTCACCAACTCAGCGTATGAGTAGCACTGGGATCTGTGCTGTAAAGTAAGGAGCTGATGGTAGGTGTGGCACTCCATCTCAGATGATTAAACAATCTCCTTGGTCTAACACTAGTGAAAAGGGGATAGACTCTCTCGTTAACTGGCTGATACCAACTTTAGGCCGCCCCGTCGACTTTACTTATCGCAGGTAATGATCAGGTAGACTACACTATTGAATCTCTACTTTTTTTTTTATATCACTTGTTTCTTTCTTTTATTTACTTGTGTGATATGAGAGGATTTCAGTCAACCTATGCTCCTGAGTTCTCAACAGTCCAACATGATTGATGCGCAATGATCTTGAACCCAATGACAAATGTTAATGTACACGCAAGTCCAATGAGGAACAAAGAAATATGAATTCAAATTAAAAAAAAAACCCAAAAAACAAAAAAAAACAAACAAACAAAATAAAGACAAAAAATAATTTTAAAAAATAAAAGAAATAAAGAAAAAAAAAGAAACGCTACTGAATAAATAAACTTTTTTTTCCTTTGAATTTCATTTTTATTTATTCATTTTTTTTTCTGATAATTTCTTTCATCAGAAATTGGAAAAAATTTTTGTATGTGTTCATATCTGAATGTGTATGTTTTCATATACATATGTTCGTGTGTATGTTTTATATATATGTGTGTGTGTGTGTGTGTATGTATTCATATAAAAAAAAGTAAAGAAAAAAATAATTTAAGACAAATTTTAAAAAAAGAAACAAAAAAAGAGAAACATAAAAAAATTTTTCCCTTTGAATTTCATTTTTTTTTTTTTTTTTTTTTCTGATAATTTCCTTCATCAGAAATTGGAAAAATTTGTTGTATGTGTTTATATCTAAATGTGTATGTGTGTGTTTATACACATATATGTTGATGTGTATGTTTATATATATATATATATATGTGTGTGTGTGTATATGTATGTGTTTATATACATATATTTTCATGTGTGTGTTGTGTGTATATGTATGTGTTTATATACATATATTTCGTGTGTGTGTGTGTGTGTGTATATGTATGTGTTTATATACATATATTTTCACGTGTATGTTTGTATATGTGTACTGTGTATGTGTTTATATACATATATTTTCACGTGTATGTTTGTATATGAATGTGTATGTGTTTATATACATATATTTCACGTGTATGTTTGTATATGAATGTGTATGTGTTTATATACATATATTTTCACGTGTATGTTTGTATATGAATGTGTATGTGTTTATACATATATTTTCACGTGTATGTTTGTATATGAATGTGTATGTGTTTATATACATATATTTCACGTGTATGTTTGTATATGAATGTGTATGTGTTTATATACATATATATGTGTGTATATTTATATATGAGTGTGTGTGTGTGTGTTTATATACATATGTTGATGTATATGTTTTATATGCATATATTCATTTATATGTTTATATGAGAATGTGTATGTATACATATAACATATATTTTCACGTGTATGTTTATATCTGAATGTGTATGTGTTTATATACATATATGTTCCTGTGTATGTTTATATCTGAATGTGTATGTTTTTATATACATAGATTTTCATGTGTATGTTTATATCTGAATCTGTGTGTGTGTTTATTTACAGACGCTAGCCAGAATATGCCCCCCCCTCTCCAGTCATATGTATTTAAGTTTTAATATAATAGAATATATTAAATTAGAAAGAATAACAAAATTAAATAAGAACGTATATAAAAAGATTACACTTATTTTGATTATATTTTAATTGCTTTCTATATAAAATCATTCATAGGATTGATTTTAACATGTTTGACAATAAAACAATAATATTAGATCAATAACGCCAAGTAATTATTTATTAAACCTGATTTTGTTAAAACCAGTATGCAAATTAACCATACCATATATTATGTAAACCTTTATTTCTCAGTGATATAACACACATTGCAGGATTTTAAATGTACTAATAACATGGGCTGTTTTGAAGTGAATCTAACTCCGATTTTTATAGAGACATCGTTAATAATAATGAAATTGATTGTGTGCAGTGCTCAGGTGCACCGCAACTCATCAAAGTCTCATGTCTAGTACACAGAATAATCTATTAGTGTCAGGAACATGAACAGTGTACAGTAATGATATACATGTATGTGTGCACGTGTGGGGAGGGGTATCAGGTATAGTGTTGGTGGACCACGGGAAGCATGGAGGCTTTGAAAGATGCAGTGTTTTGGCAGCCTACAATGGACGCAGGCAGCTTATTCCATGCCTCAGCAATTCTGAGCATGAAAAAATGTTTCTGAAAGTCATGTGAGCAATGCTGTTTTCTGACTTTGTAGGCATGCCCACGTGTGTTAGAAACATGGAGATCAAAAAGGTGCTCACAGTTGATGTTGTTAAGATGATTAATGACCTTATGAGCGCTTACCAGGTCAGTTGGCAGATACCGGCATTTCAACGAATCCATTCCCAGGGCAGCAAGACGTTCAGGGTATGGTAGATGCCTGATGGAGGGTATCCGTTTGGTTGCACATCTCTGTACAGTTTCTAGGAGGTTAATGTTCTGAGCGAGATAGGGGTTCCAGACTGGTGATACAAATTCCAAGTGTGGCCACACCATAGCTTTGTATAGTTTTAAATAGATAGCCGGTGTGCAACTGACAATGGTTTTGCTGACCGACGACAGGGCACCCTCAGCAAATAAAATATATTCTGTGTATTGATATATTAATGATGATTTTGACTATAAATTAAATATTGATAAACCTATGCAATTCCTGAGGGTATTGTGATGTAAGCAGTGATTCACTGCTTCAGGTTTCAGTTACAGACATACACTGAATCTCAATTATAATGATAAGATGTTCATGTGTATGTGTTTATATCATCATCATCATCATGTCGCACATCCATGACAATCTCTTGCCAACCTTCCCTATCATTCATTGCCCCTGGGAGGTCTTCTGTGCAGCAACCAGCATCCTCGCATAGTTGATCAATGTAGGTCCTTGCTGAGAAGCCCACATTAGCATGTCCATGTGTTGGCTTCCACAGGAGAACGTCACTTATGAGTTCGTCCTTGCTTCTCCAACAGTGTCCTGCATGCCTAGTCTGTCTCACTCGGTTTGTTTGTGAGATGGGAGGCAGGTGGTCATATAGCAGCTTCCTTGTCGGATCCTGTTTCCACGATTTGTTCAAGACTGCACAAAGCATTCTTGTGCAGCTCCCATCTCTCTTATTCTCAAGGTGCTTCGTTAGGGTCCGAGTGGTGCAGCCATACAGCAGTACTGATATAACCACAGCCTGGAAGAATTGTCGTTTTAACTTGTCAGTGAGATTGGATTTCCATATGACTGATAATTTGTTTGTGGCTGACCATGCCTTTCCTATTCGTGTATTAATATTGCTTTTTGTGGATGAGATATTACTACCTAGGATGTGAATTGTTCTACTAGCTTAAGAGGCTTACCGTCGAGTGTGGAGATGTTTCCTTTCTTTTTGAAACTCATGAACTCTGTTTTATCAGAGTTCACATAGAGGCCAATATTCTTTGCTGCCTCCTCCAAGCTATGTAGTAGTGACTCAGCCTGTGCCGGTGTATCTGCAAGAAGTGCAAGGTCATCTGCGTAGTTTGCATCTGTGACTTTTTGTGTGGGGTATCGCCTGCTTCTTTCCTTTCTTAGTATGAAACCTTTTTCTTTTATGATATCTAATGATGTTCAGAGTATTGAAGTCAGTCAGTTAGACAGTCAACAATTGGTTTGACTGGCCAAGCCTAACATGAAGTTACTAGTTCATTAATGAACCCACTATAACAGCTTAAATAATTCCTGCCACTGCTGCCAGGAAGAGTCCATTAAGCTGAGGAGGTGTTTGACTGTTCTACTGTCCAATAGTTAACAATCTGTAACAGTCATTTCCAGACTGCATGTTCAATCCTGGCTAAGGGTGAAAATAACACAGAAATAACACAGAATAACAATTATCAGTATTCTACACAGAGTATGTAATCAAGGCATATTATAAATATGTATGGTGCTAAAGAAAAAAAAAATGTGTTTACATACACAAGTGTACTTGGAGACCTTCTTCTTTCGTCAACAATTGGAAAACCTTCCTATGTGTTTATATATGAATGCTGGTTGGTTGCTTGAATTTTATGGCATGTCAACCCTTGTTGGATTATTTTATGCTGAGGATGTTTTGTTTTATTCATTGATGGGTACTCAATATTTTCTTAAACACACTTAAAAAACAAAACAACATTTTTTTCTATCTAAAACATAAATGGGACCCTAACAGGTACTACCACTCCAGGTCAGGGTGGACCTGGGAGATGGGCTGATCAATCATTTGGTCATGTCATTGCCATTACTTCCAGGTCCACTCTAACCCAGAGTTAGGGTCTGTAGCGTAATTATTAGGGTCTACCGGGATTTGGGATAAAAAATAAAACTGTATTCAGATTTCTTGAGAAAGAGATGAATAAGAAATAAGAACAAACAAAGGATAAAATTTGGAAGAGTAGACACACAACGGGATGCCAGTAACTTGACTGTAGAATGACCCCAGAAATAGATTTAAAAATAAAAACAGAAGTTCTGGGTGTTGACCGGAAGTGGATGTGACGCAGCGACGAGAAACGGAGCAAAAAAAAATCTGCCTCTTTTCCTTTCAGCCATAGTGGTGGTCAGACGTTGCTCCTGGTATGTGGGTATGGGTCAGCGGTACAAAGCATGATAGGATAACGACTACTACTACTACAACTTGAGTTGGCCCATACAACATACATCGTTCTGACGCATATATCATTCTGGATTATTTTATCCTGAGGATATTTTGTTTTATTCATTGATGGGTACTCAATATTTTCTTAAACACAAATTTTTTTTAAAAACATTTTTTCTAAAACATTAATGGGACCCTAACAGGTACTACCACTCCAGGTCAGGGTGGACCTGGGAGATGGGCTGATCAATCAGCTGGTCATATCATTGCCATTACTCCCAGGACCACTCTAACCCAGATTTAGGGTCCCTTGTGGGATACATAGAAGAAAAAGAGTTAAAAAAACGTTTGTTTAAAAAAAAAAATTGGTGTTTTAAAAAAAATTTCAGTAACCATCAAGAATGAATAAAACAAAACGTCTTTGGTATAAAATAATCCAACAAGGGTTGACATGCCATAAAATCCAACCAACCAACCTAAGATGGAAGTGGAGAGAGAGAGATGACACCGGATACAACCCGATAAAAGAGAAGATGGCAGTCGTTAGAAGATGATGAAGAAGTAAAACGATCCGACACATGATCCAAAATCCAAGATCCAAGCTATTGAAAAAAAATGGACTATATTACTTAAGGCACCCCTTTTCGATTTTGTGTCATTAGGCCATTTTTTTCATTTACACTGTCAATATCCGGTTGGTTGTTAGGGGGTTAGGGTTAGAAACCCTAACCCCTAACCCCCTAACCCTAACCTCTAACAAACAATTGACGGTGTAAATGAAAAAAATGACCTAATGATGTGAAATTGAAAAGGGGTGCCTTAAGGTAATATGGTCCAAAAAAATCATTGACTAAGTATCCCATAGGCACCCCAGCTAGGAGCTGATTTGAAAAGATCACCTTTTGTTTTTCAACATAAACTCCCAGTTATTTGTTTACAAACAACAGACGATTGTTTTTGCATTAGAATTTCACTGTAAGATTTTTTAAAAGTTTGTTCATGTATATTTACAACCCAAAGGCATATTTTTATACTAGAATAGTTTTTGATTTTAATAAAAAAAAAATTAGTTATTTCATGTTGTTGTTGTTAATTCAATAGGAATTTTTTAAAATTATAAAACTTTAAATGAAAGACACCTTTTTATATTAAAATAGTTTTTGTTTAATCAGAAGAAAAATACAGATATGTTTATTTAGATGTAAATAGTTTTTATTCACAAAATATTTTTTATGTTTATTTAAATAAAAGGATGTTGTTTGAAAATGGTATCACACAATTTATAAAGTTTATTTTCTATGGCTCTCTCGTACCACAACTGGAAGTGTGCGGTGAAAAGCAAAAGGTGTTCTTTTCAAAACAGCTCCGAGCTGGGGTGCCTATTGGATACTTGTTCCAAAATCATCTGCCTTTTTTATTTGGCTATTGTTTATGGATTTTATTTCAGTTTCTGTTGGGATAGAATTTGAAATGTCTTCAGATTTTGATTGAATCCCAATTACCAATTCCACCACCAAAAGGAACGTCTTCGCAAAGGCAGATATCTTCAACTTTTGCTTTGATGCAAAACTATTTCACTGAGTTGAGGTTTTTATGGTATTTTTTTAATTTTTTTTACACATTATTTTCCACCAGAAAGAAAGAAAGAACGAATAAAAAAAAATCTATATATCAATACACTTGTTCCTAAATCTTTTGTCCGTTATCATCCTGCAACACCCTCTGGTTAAAAATGAGACTGTCCAAATTGTTCAATATGAAATGCAATCTATATATTAATATGCTTGTTCCTAAATCTTCCATCTATTATCATCCTGCAACACCCTCTGGTTAAAAATGAGACAGTCTAAATTGTTCAAGATGCAATGCAAAAATGTAAATCCATATTATCTGGTGTCGCTTAATCACAAATTTCTTATTTGTCCCATTTTATTTCACCCAATTTTAAAAATGAAACATTCCAAATAGTCTTGCATCGCTTAAATGCTCAACGTAAAATTAAAATGAATTGAAAAAAAAAAAAAGAAGTTACATGTTTTATTTGTAATATTGAAATTGTTAATTATGAAATATATTTTGGTAATTCTGATCTTATGTTGTCCCGGCCTCCTGCCTTAATTTATGCTATGGTTTAGCGAGTCAGCGTCAGGCAAATTACCAGCCCAACTTTTCCGAGTCATGTCTTTGTCACTTTTTTTATCGGCAATTTAAAGTAGATATTTTAAACACATCCCCACAGATTTTTATCAGCAAATCAACGTAAATATTTTACAACCCCCTTTTAAGAAAGAAATAATCAACATTATTATACTTTTTACGACTGAACTATTTTTCAATAGCTCTTAAGTAAACATATCAAACATTGTAATAATTAAGTTATCATACTTTGGTATATTCACAGGTCCTGCTAGTCAAGATTATACTTTTTACATATTAAACTATTTAGCAATAGCTCTTAAGTAAACATATCAAACATTGTGATAATTAAGTTATCATACTGTGGTATATCCACAGGTCCTGCTAGTTAAAATTAAAGTTTAACAGAATTAAAACAAATAAAGAAAGAAAAAGAAAAGAAGAAAAACTAATATAATAAATTAAAGAAAGAATTAAAAAGAAAGAATGACAGAACTAAAGAATGAAAGAAAAAAAAGAAGAAAGATTAAAAGATAGAACGCTATGTGAGTAGTGACTCAGCCTGGCCGGTGTATCTGCAAGAAGTGCAAGGTCATCTCGTAGTTTGCATCTGTGACTTTTTGTGTGGGTATCGCCTGCTTCTTTCCTTTCTTAGTATGAAACCTTTTTCTTTTATGATATCTAATGATGTTCAGAGTATTGAAGTTAAGACAGTCAACAATTGGTTTGACTGGCAAGCCTAACATGAAGTTACTAGTTCATTAATGAACCCACTATAACAGCTTAATAATTCCTGCCACTGCTGCCAGGAAGAGTCCATTAAGCTGAGGAGGTGTTTGACTGTTCTACTGTCCAATAGTTAACAATCTGTAACAGTCATTTCCAGACTGCAGGTTCAATCCTGGCTAAGGGTGAAAATAACACAGAATAACAATTATCAGTATTCTACACAGAGGATGTAATCAAGGCATATTATAAATAGTATGGTGCTAAAAAGAAGAAAAAAAATGTGTCTATATACACAAGTGTATTGGAAACCTTCTTCTTTCGTCAACAATTGGAAAACCTTTCTATGTGTTTATATATGAATGCTGGTTGGTTGCTTGAATTTTATGCATGTCAACCTTGTTGGATTATTTTATGCTGAGGATGTTTTGTTTTAATCATTGATGGGTACTCAATATTTTCTTAAACACACTTAAAAACAAAACAACATTTTTTCTATCTAAAACATAAATGGGACCCTAACAGGTACTACCAGTCCAGGTCAGGGTGGACCTGGGAGATGGGCTGATCAATCACTTGGTCATGTCATTGCCATTACTTCCAGGTCCACTCTAACCCAGAGTTAGGGTCTGTAGCGTAATTATTAGGGTCAACGGAATTTGGAAAAAAAATAAAACTGTATTCGGATTCTTGAGACAGAGATGAATAAGAAATAAGAACAAACAAAGGATAAAATTTGGAAGAGTAACACAAAACGGGATGCCAGTAACTTGACTGTAGAATACCCACAGAAATAGATTTAAAAATAAAAACAGAAGTTTTGGTGTTGACCGGAAGTGGATGTGACGCAGCGACAAGAAACGGAGCAAAAAAAAATCTGCCTCTTTTCCTTTCAGGGCGGTCAGACATTGCTCCTGGTATGTGGGTATGGTCAGCGGTACAAGCATGATAGATAATTTGACGATACTTCTCTCTGTTCTCTTCTCATGAAAGAGCCACGTGCGTCCAAGTAATAACAACCTTTTGACTATACAACCTGGTATTGTTCTCTATTAACGATACTCTACTACTACAACTTGAGTTGGCCCATACGACATACATCGTTCTGACGCATATATCATTCTGGATTATTTTATGCTGAGGATATTTTGTTTATTCATTGATGGTACTCAAATTTCTTAAACACAAATTTTTTTTAAAAAACATTTTTTCTAAAACATTAATGGGACCCTAACAGGTACTACGAGAGTGACATGCCCATGCGGGAAAATATGCAAGAATGAATGCGGACTAAAAATCCATCAGGCCAGAACAAAATGTCAAGTCAAAATACCCGATCAGCAGCGCACAGGAGTTACTCCAGGTGAGACGAAGGAGATGCAGAGTCAGGAAGCATACCACAGTGCCCAGTCACTCCAAGCCGAAGGAATTTTGACCAATACATTTAGAAAGATCAAATGGCCAAGAGCCACTAACACAGACACTTGGCTGGAGTTCGACAATAATATTGGCGAATTAACAAAAATTGCATTAAGGGGAACAGTTGAATCGCGCCTTATGATGCTATCTAAGATTATAATTAGTTTTGCAGAGGCGCAATTTGGATATGTAGAGACAAAGGAAAGACCCCAAAAAAAGGAAAATAGAAGAGAAGCAAAAATCAAGCAATTCATTCAACTTCGACCAAATTGAATATGGAGTAATTTGTATATTGCTATTATGGACACCCCCCCTTAAAAAAAAAACACAAAAAACAAAAAAAAACAAAAGACTTCTCAATTGTTACGACTTACATTCCTTTCAGTCTCATATATCCAACGCGTTTTTCTTCTTAGTAACATCCTAGCCATGCCAATGCATTTATTAAAAGAAAATGTCTGAATCGCGCGATCCTGTTTATAACAACTACTCTTATCATTGATTGGCTGAAGAATTGGCCATTCAGATATAAAGAGTTCGCGTTTGTCGTAGTTTTTTTTTCTTTGTTAGCGTTGCACAAGGGTGGCGTGTTGGAGTTTGATCAGCTCCAACGGGGTCTGGCTGGCTGAGGGGGGTATTATGTTGAAAGACCCGAAAACCCCCTATGAAGCCAGCCAATAACATAACTGACGACGCCATCCTGCGCTAAGTCTAGCGTATTTCAAACATGTAAACCTTTATTTCTCAGTGATATAACACACATTGCAGGATTTTAAATGTACTAATAACATGGGCTGTTTTGAAGTGAATCTAACTCCGATTTTTATAGAGACATCGTTAATAATAATGAAATTTATTGTGTACAGTGCTCAGGTGCACCACAACTCATCAAAGTCTCATGTCTAGTACACAGAATAATGTATTAGTGTCAGGAACATGAACAGTGTACAGTAATAATATACATGTATCTGTGCACGTGTGGGGAGGGGTATCAGGTATAGTGTTGGTGGACCACGGGAAGCATGGAGGCTTTGAAAGGTGCACTGTTTCGGCAGCCTACAACAGACGCATGCAGCTTAGTCCATGCCTCAGCAATTCTGAGCATGAAAAAATGTTTCCGAAAGTCATGTGAGCAATGCTGTTTTCTGACTTTGTAGGCATGCCCACGTGTGTTAGAAACATGGAGATCAAAAAGGTGCTCACAGTTGCTGTTGTTAAAATGATTAATGACCTTATGAGCGTTTACCAGGTTAGTTGCCAGACGCCGGAGTTGAAATGAATACATTCCCAGGGCTGCGAGACATTCAGAGTATGGTAGATGCCTGATGGAGGGTATTCGTTTGGTTGCATGTCTCTGTACAATTTCTAGGAGGTTAATATTCTGAGCAAGATAGGGGTTCAAGACTGGTGATGCAAATTCCAAGTGTGGCTGCACCATAGCTTTGTACAGCTTTAAATAGATAGCCGGTGAGCGGCTGACAAAGGTCTTGCTGAGCGACACCAGGACACCCTCAGCAAATAAAATATATTCTGTGTATTGATATATTAATGATGATTTTGACTATAAATTAAATATTGATAAACCTATGCAATTCCTGAGGGTATTGTGATGTAAGCAGTGATTCACTGCTTCAGGTTTCAGTTACAGACATACACTGAATCTCAATTATAATGATAAGATGTTCATGTGTATGTGTTTATATCATCATCATCATCATCATCATCGTGTCACACATCCATGACAATCTCTTGCCAACCTTCCCTATCATTCATTGCCCCTGGGAGGTCTTCTGTGCAGCAACCAGCATCCTCGCATAGTTGATCAATGTAGTTCCTTGCTGAGAAGCCCACATTAGCATGTCCATGTGTTGGCTTCCACAGGAGAACGTCACTTATGAGTTCGTCCTTGCTTCTCCAACAGTGTCCTGCATGCCTAGTCTGTCTCACTCGGTTTGTTTGTGAGATGGGAGGCAGGTGGTCATATAGCAGCTTCCTTGTCAGATCCTGTTTCCACGATTTGTTCAAGACTGCACAAAGCATTCTTGTACTGATATAACCACAGCCTGGAAGAATTATCATTTTAACTTGTCAGTGAGATTGGATATCCATATGACTGATAATTTGTTTGTGGCTGACCATGCCTTTCCTATTCGTGTATTAATATCGCTTTTTGTGGATGAGATATTACTACCTAGGATGTGAATTGTTCTACTAGCTTAAGAGGCTTACCGTCGAGTGTGGAGATGTTTCCTTTCTTTTTTAAACTCATGAACTCTGTTTTATCAGAGTTCACATAGAGGCCGATATTCTTTGCTGCCTCCTCCAAGCTATGTAGTAGTGACTCAGCCTGTGCCGGTGTATCTGCAAGAAGTGCAAGGTCATCTGCGTAGTTTGCATCTGTGACTTTTTGTGTGGGGTATCGCCTGCTTCTTTCCTTTCTTAGTATGAAACCTTTTTCTTTTATGATATCTAATGATGTTCAGAGTATTGAAGTTAGACAGTCAACAATTGGTTTGACTGGCCAAGCCTAACATGAAGTTACTAGTTCATTAATGAACCCACTATAACAGCTTAAATAATTCCTGCCACTGCTGCCAGGAAGAGTCCATTAAGCTGAGGAGGTGTTTGACTGTTCTACTGTCCAATAGTTAACAATCTGTAACAGTCATTTCCAGACTGCAGGTTCAATCCTGGCTAAGGGTGAAAATAACACAGAATAACAATTATCAGTATTCTACACAGAGTATGTAATCAAGGCATATTATAAATATGTATGGTGCTAAAGAAAAGAAGAAAAAAAATGTGTCTATATACACAAGTGTATTTGGAAACCTTCTTCTTTCGTCAACAATTGGAAAACCTTTCTATGTGTTTATATATGAATGCTGGTTGGTTGCTTGAATTTTATGGCATGTCAACCCTTGTTGGATTATTTTATGCTGAGGATGTTTTGTTTTAATCATTGATGGGTACTCAATATTTTCTTAAACACACTTAAAAAACAAAACAACATTTTTTTCTATCTAAAACATAAATGGGACCCTAACAGGTACTACCAGTCCAGGTCAGGGTGGACCTGGGAGATGGGCTGATCAATCACTTGGTCATGTCATTGCCATTACTTCCAGGTCCACTCTAACCCAGAGTTAGGGTCTGTAGCGTAATTATTAGGGTCAACTGGAATTTGGGAAAAAAAATAAAACTGTATTCGGATTTCTTGAGACAGAGATGAATAAGAAATAAGAACAAACAAAGGATAAAATTTGGAAGAGTAGACACAAAACGGGATGCCAGTAACTTGACTGTAGAATGACCCCAGAAATAGATTTAAAAATAAAAACAGAAGTTTTGGGTGTTGACCGGAAGTGGATGTGACGCAGCGACAAGAAACGGAGCAAAAAAAAATCTGCCTCTTTTCCTTTCAGGTGGTCAGACATTGCTCCTGGTATGTGGGTATGGGTCAGCGGTACAAAGCATGATAGGATAATTTGACGATACTTTCTCTCTGTCTCTCCTTCTCTATGAAAAGAGCCCACGTGCGTCCAAGTAATAAACAACTCTTTGTGACTATACAACCTGTGTGTATTGTTTCTCTATTAACGACTACTACTACTACTACAACTTGAGTTGGCCCATACGACATACATCGTTCTGACGCATATATCATTCTGGATTATTTTATGCTGAGGATATTTTGTTTTATTCATTGATGGGTACTCAATATTTTCTTAAACACAAATTTTTTTAAAAAACATTTTTTCTAAAACATTAATGGGACCCTAACAGGTACTACCACTCCAGGTCAGGGTGGACCTGGGAGATGGGCTGATCAATCAGCTGGTCATATCATTGCCATTACTCCCAGGATCACTCTAACCCAGAGATTAGGGTCCCATTTATGGGATGAATAGAAGAAAAAGAGTTAACAAAAAAATGTGTTAAAAAAAAAAAATTGGTGTTTTTTAAAAAATTTCAGTAACCATCAAGAATGAATAAAACAAAACGTCTTTGGCATAAAATAATCCAACAAGGGTTGACATGCCATAAAATCCAACCAACCAACCTAAGATGGAAGTGGAAAGAGAGATAACACCCGATACAACCCGATAAAAGAGAAGATGGCAGTCGTTAGAAGATGAAGAAGAAATAAAACAATCCAACACATGATCCAAAATCCAAGATCCAAGCTATTGAAAAAACATGGACCATATTACCTTAAGGCACCCCTTTTCGATTTTGTGTCATTAGGTAATTTTTTTCATTTACACCGTCAATATCCGGTTGTTTGTTAGGGGGTTAGGGTTAGAACCCCTAACCCCTAACCCCTAACCCCTTAACCCTAACCTCTAACAAACAATTGACAGTGTAAATGAAAAAAATGACCTAATGACATGAAATTGAAAAGGGGTGCCTTAAGGTAATATGGTCCAAAAAATCATGGACCAAGTATCCCATAGGCACCCCAGCTAGGAGCTGATTTGAAAAGATCACCTTTTGTTTTTCAACATAAACTCCCAGTTGTTTGTTTACAAACAACAGACGATTGTTTTTGCATTAGAATTTCACAGTAAAATTTTTTAAAGTTTGTTCATGTATATTTACAACCCAAAGGCACATTTTTATACTAAAATAGTTTTCTATTATAATAACATCTCTCAGAGATTCAATTATTGTTATTAGTTACTTGAGCTATATAATTTTGTGCAAATTATTTGTATTAAGAATAATTACTTGAAGCTAATAATTGTTTACTAAGGATTATTATTATTAGTTACTTGAAACCATATAACTGTGTGCAAATTATTTGTATTAAGAATAGTTACTAGAAGATATAATTGTTTACTAAGGATTATTATTATTAGTTACTTGAAACCATATAACTGTGTGCAAATTATTTGTATTAAGAATAGTTACTTGAAGCTATAATTGTTTACTAAGGATTATTATTATTAGTTACTTGAAACCATATAACTGTGTGCAAATTATTTGTATTAAGAATAGTTACTTGAAGCTTTAATTGTTTACTAAGGATTATTATTATTAGTTACTTGAAACATATAACTGTGTGTGAAATTATTTTGTATTAAGAATAGTTACTAGAAATATAATTGTTTACTAAGGATTATTATTATTAGTTACTTGAAACCATAATAACTGTGTGCAAATTATTTGTATTAAGAATAGTTACTTGAAGCTTAATTGTTTACTAAGGATTATTATTATTAGTTACTTGAAACCATATAACTGTGTAAATTATTTGTATTAAGAATAGTTACTTGAAGCTATAATTGTTTACTAAGGATTATTATTATTAGTTACTTGAAACCATATAAGGGTTACAAATTATTTGTATTAAGAATAGTTACTGGAAGATATAATTGATAATAAGAGAAATAAGATGAAAGAAACACTAGTGAAAAATGAATAATAATTGACAATGCTTGATGTAAGAAATTCTTTAGGTGTTTTTTGTTGAACTTCGGAGCCTTTGTGTCATAATCGGAAGCCTTCACAGAACTTCGAACCGAACCCTTTATTCAATCCATGTGGGTAGACAGTTCTCATTCTGTTAACCATGGCCAGGTACAAGTGTTAAGTTGTGTTAAGTATTCTATGTTGTTATCGCTTTCGGCCAGGATTGAACCTACACCAAGAAATAATTGTCACTTAGAACTGTATTAACTCAACCCTTATATCTGTTGAACCATGTGTCCAACTGAATGAGGACAATAATTCAAATAATACAAATTATCAGCCTTATCTAAAAAAATTCAGAAATCTAATCTATTAATAATGGAGATTTGCTTCCAGTTTTTGTCTGTAACAAAATTATGTCACTGCTTACGTCACATTACCCAAAATCGTCATAATATAGAATAAATACATTTCAAAATTTGAACATGCTATCTATATATAGTTTTATTTTAATACTATATTAAAGTTTACATTTCAAATTGTTTTACTTTTTAATCCTTTAATGAATTTGATGATTTTACTTACTTAGGGTACAAACTCGCTGACATTGAATTTTTTACTCCCATATGTTTTTAAAAATCTATTTTTACATTGCCTGGATGGCGTTTTTTATTTTGTACTAGTATAAATAATTGATCGATATTAATATTTAACTTTCTTTTTTTTTTTTCTTCTCCCCTTTTTTTCTTTTTTCTAGGTACCCAACATTTATTGATGCACTACGTGACCTCGATGATTGTCTTTCCATGTGTTTCTTGTTTGCAACATTTCCAAAGTCGTCTCACATTAGTTTGCCAAAAGTCCAACTCTGCAGACGTCTTACAGGTAAAACTTAAAATTAATTGGCTCAATATGTTATCTATCCAATACAAATTAATCCACTTTTAAAGGTGTCCTGGGTATGATGATAAACTGTATCTGATGATGAAGTTCAGTTCTGGAGCTCTTGGAGTGTAGAGTACACGTTCATTGCCATTACTCCCAGGTCCACTCTGACCTGGAGTCCCCAAGCCCTTTTTATCATATGGGTGCTTGAAGGTGGTGACTGAGGGTCTTAATGTCCTGGGTATGACGTTAAATTCTATCTGATGCTGGGTTCCAATTCTCGAGCTCTGGGGGTGTGGAATACACTTTCATCACCATTACTCTCGGTCATCCCTGAACCAGAATAGTAGTACCTGTTAGGGTACCATCTATGGGTAAATAGAAAAAAAGCTTTAAACAATTTGTGGACCATGTCACCTTTAAGCACCCCAGGTGGGACCGAGATTCAGAAGGACATTTTTTTTTTTTTCATTTACACCGTCAAAATCCGGTTGTTTTTACCTGGGGTGCTTAAAGCTAAAATGGTCCCAATTTGTTTTTGGGAATGACGTTAAACTCTATCTGATGTTGAGGTTCCAGTTCTGGAGGTTTGGGGAATGTGGAGCACCCCTTCATCACCATTGCTCCCTGGTCCACTCTGACCCGGAGTGGTAGTACCTGTTAGGGTCCCATCTATGGGTTGAATAGAAAAACATAAGTTTATAAACAAAATTGTATTATCCATTAAGAATGAAATTTATTTCACAACTTTGTTGGCATTAAATGACCCACCAAGGTTGATATGACATAAAACAAAACATTGAAGAACAGTAATATTTTTTATTGTTAGATGATAACTCTCCCTAACAGCTATCATCTGGCAACCAGCCCCTGGNTTAAAAAGAGATCGTCTAAATCAGGGGTTCTCAAACTTTTAAATCTGTAGACACCTACAAAAATTTGATTGACCTATCCTGGATCCCCTCCTTATATACCCCAGTCCACCTCGCAGTTGTTTTGTTGCAACTAATTATGTAATTAATGAATTCTGCACAAACGTTTATGTAAAACTGTTAATTGTAAAATAACCATAGAATAAACAGTAAAATAAAATTGTGATACTATGATCGTGGGAGAACATGGTCAGAAAAAATAAATAAATGAATAAATAAAAATAGAATGTGTTAAAGCCCAGGTATACGTAAATGGGTGGGTGGTTGTCCTTTTTACGAACACAAAAGATTAGGCCGTAAAGTTTAAGAGAATTATACGGCCACCGTGAAGTTAAGCCACTTAGTGATAATATCTTTAGGCATCTAGGTATTAAATCAAAAAGGCTATTTTTATGAGGAAATCTCTTGTAGAAATTAATGGTCGAAATATTGAAGACACTAAATCCGAAAAGAGAAATAATTGCTTTAATTTTAAGGGATAATGCCATCTAAAAGTCTGTGTTGAATTTAAGTGCCGGCTAACTGGGTGGTCCGGCCATAGAGGGGTGTAGGGGAGAATTTTACATTAATTCAGCTAAGCCCCAAACCTTGGAAGAGTTCAACCCCCTGGAGGTGTTAATGTCGGTAGCAGTAGAGTTAGCTCCGAATCCACAAGTGAAGTCAGCCAGTTGAGATAGATTTCTAAAGAGTCACATTCTCTCTCTTCCATGAGCGTCCTATTATCAGACTTTGTGTTTGTTTTGTTTTCTTTTGGTCCTTGTGAACCTGTCTCTGATTTGTGCCATTCAAATCGGCCAGCACAGAACATCACAACGTTTGGGGTCTGGACATTGTGCAACGAAGATGCAGAAAGGGATTCTCACAGAATAACATATAAAAAAGATCTGCAAATATTTAATACTAACTTAATAACTTACCAAGGAAGCACATTTCCTAATGTGATGGGTGAGGCTGATGACTTTAGATAAGTTCATGAATATTGGGCTTAAACTTTTGAAAATATATCAACATGAGCATGTTTTAATTAGTATGTTTAAACAGCAAGCTCACTATCCGTACAAAGGTACAAGTTTATAGGGCATGTGTTATCAGCACCCTCATGTATGGAAGTGAAACATGGACCTTATACTCCCACCAAGAGCGGTGGCTAAATAACTTCTACTGTCGCTGCCTTAGACGTATACTGGGCATCACCTGGAGGGACAGGATCACTAACACAGCAGTCCTAGAGAGAGCTCAACTCCTCAGCTTGTGCTCTCTACTGAGACAACGTCGTCTTCGATGGTTGGGTCATGTACGTAGGATGGATGATGGACGAATCCCAAAAGACATTCAGGGAGATGTGAAAGTACTTTGTAATTAAATGTTGTTGATAAAAGAAAGTGGGTTATTTCCTATAAGTCTAACATAAACAAAGGGGAACCATACTTGACTGATAAATTTATTTATTTTCCCATTAAACTAACCCTAAACCCTAACCCCATCTTTTTTCCTGGTAGATCAATAAATAAAAAATAATTTATCAGTCAAGAGTGGTTCCCCTTTGATCATGTTAGACTTAGGAAATAACCAGAAAGGGTAAAGATTAACTCTTAACGTCCTATACCGCCTCATTCCACCCGTCTGGAAGTTACATTCATTTTCCTAATCTACCCCAAAGCATAGCCTTTGTTTAAATGTAATATTAAACATATTTAGAAGTCTTTGATTTAAGGGAAATAACAGGTAACTTTAAATGAAACGGCCATTTTTAGCCATTTTTTTTATAAATCTTTATAGGAATGGGGCTCTGGACTTAAAAATTCCCAACAGGATGTTAAGAGTTAAATTGTCTATTTTATAAAAACTAATTCGTTTTTTTTTTTGTTTTTTTTCTTTCAGTTGAATTTATGCATTTCATAATTGCTTCGAGGTCATTAAATAAAGTAAGTTTATTTTATTTTATTTTATTTTTTTGTTTCACTTTTAGTATTTTAAAATGTGAGGATTCTGTGTATTTTATACTTGAGGCATACACAGAATCCTTACATTTTAAAATTTTATTTATATATACAAATGTGTGTGTGTGTGTGTATATATATATATATATATATATATATATATATATATAATGAACAAAAAGTGATAAGACAAACAGGAATATTTCTTTTATGTTATTTATTTTTCTCAACTAGTTTCGATGAGACCGATTCAATATTTTCACCAGTATATCATTCCTTTTTCATATACCGTATTTTTCGGACGATAAGGCGCACAGGATTATAAGACACATTATCGGTGAACGGATCTATTTTCTTATATATGGCGCACCGGAGTATAAGGCGCATAAAGCAGAACAAAGCAGTTGGATAGGTCAGATTTATTCAAGTCACTAAAAATAACTATCAATATTGTTGACTTGTAACACACAAAGAACAGAAAAATATGCTCACTTTTTCAATCATTCCTCCTCTACAAATCCGTCAAATTCTTCATCTTCAGTGTCGGAGTTTAACTGTTGGACGATGGCGGCATCAACCAAATCTGAATCCCTTTCATCATCCTCTGGGTCAATCTCATTGCTGTTCGAGGTCACAAGGCC
Source organism: Doryteuthis pealeii (assembly GCA_023376005.1). Taxonomy (NCBI): domain Eukaryota; kingdom Metazoa; phylum Mollusca; class Cephalopoda; order Myopsida; family Loliginidae; genus Doryteuthis; species Doryteuthis pealeii. The sequence goes on from CM042178.1 coordinate 16,379,913, forward strand.
TAAGCACAACCAGGATTCATACATAGGGTGCACTGTCGATTTTTTTAAAGAAAATATAAGGATTTTAAGTGCACCTTATAGTCCAAAAAATATGGTGTGTATATATATATATATATATATATATATATATATATATATATATATATCAGTGGTTCTCAAACTTTATACAGTCTGGGCGCACTTACAGTACTACAGATACTTGATAGCGCACTGTATATAAAATAGGACTAATGTTATTAACTGTTAAATATATAAAAAAATAACACATTTAACAAAAGCAAACTTAACATACCTCTATGAAGTTTATTGATTCCTGTGTTAATGAGAAACATGAGCTTGATGAGACCTTGCAATTTCTTCAATGTTTGGTCTTATGTTTGAGAGACAAACTCTCATTTCCTCATCAATGCATTGAAGAGTTCCTCTCTTTTTACACTTAATTGTTGTGAGGGTTGACAATCCCAGTTCACATAAATATGAGGTGGAAAATTGCAATAAAATAATTTTTCTAAATAAAATTGTTTAAAACCTGTGTTTTTATTTAGTTGCAAGAAAAGTAACTTATAACTATCATAATAAACAAGCAGAGTGTTCGTAAAGAAATGGTATAATATAGTAACTTAGTATACATTTGCTTTTCATATCTGGATAGATTGTTCAGGAATACTATGGGGGGCACCTGAAAAAGCTCTGGGGCGCATTGTTTGAGAACCACTGATATATATGGAAATACGATGAGGAAATTACTCTGAAATATAACAAACACAGGATGTTACGATCATAGGAAACAATTTTATGTGTCAATACTTAAGTATTTCAGTATTAAACCATCATCAGGACACTGTTACAGAAATTTTTTGTGAGGGAGAAAAATGAAAAATGTTAAGTGAATATGTGAATATAATGTTATTAACCATTAATTTTTATATGTGCATTTGTTTTGTTTTTTATATATATATATATATATATATAAAAAACAAAACAAATGCACATATAAAAATTAACGGTTAATAACATTATATTCACACATTCACTTAACATTTTTCATTTTTCTCCCTCTCAAAAAATTTATGTAACAGTGTCCTGATGATGGTTTAATACCAAAATACTTAAGTATTGACACACACACACATATATATATATATATATATATATATATATATATGTATAAAATGTATTTTTTATTTTTATTTTTATTTATTTATTGTTTATTTCAGGTGTTTATCTCAATTAAAGGTATATATTACCAAGCAGATATCAATGGTGTCAAAGTAAATTGGGTTATACCACACAAATTTGCCCACAATGTAAGTTCCTAATTTCTCACAATTATTAACTTTCTTTTTGGTACAAATAATGTTCAATATATGTGAAATAATAATAGAAAAAATAATTTGTCCTAGATACAGTGCCACATCAGGATATTGATCTTGCTATTAAAAAATCAGAAATTATCAATAACTTAAAATTGGTTGACTTTAAGATGTTTTTGATAGCATTTTTGGATTCCTTGGGCAAAAATGCTTTTATAAACCATATAAATGATATGCGTATACGCACATCATTTTATCCAATCATACACATCCCATGTCTATTGGATTTTCTGAATTTTTTTGAAATTTTTTCGATTTTCCTTGCATTTGAAACATCTTCACCTGATGATTGCCTCGCATGAAACCAATATGGTCATGAATGTTCCTTTGTCACCTAATAAATAGTTATGTAAAATCTTTATATATTTATTTTATTATATATATATATATATATATATATATATATTTATATAGTAGAGTTTTGTGGATTGATTATTATTCAGCTGTGTTGCAAGATGAGTCTGTTCTGAGAAACCAGACTTGGTAGGTAGTTTTGATGGCAGGTTGGGCTATTCCACTTGTGTATTAGGGCCAAGTTCACTTCGTGGATTCTCATTGGCTGGTGGTATTAAGGTGGACACTTTTATCCATATATACTGAACATTTTCAAAAATATTTAATAGTCAATAAGTTAATCATTAAAGTATTCCTTTATTTTGTATTATTTGGATTTTTCAGACTATTGTCTTCATCTTTATTAATATCTACATGACCTTTCGGTCAAACTCGAGAGCCTTCACGGAATTTTGAACCTAACCTTTTGTTCCATCCATTGGGTTAGACTGATCTCATTCCGTTAACTGTGACTGGGTACAAATTAAAAAGAGGAAATAACCCCAAAAATATAAATGACAAATTTAAAAAAAAGAATTTTTTTCTCTCTAAATTTTTGAGATGAAGCTTGATAATTTGTATTATTCAGACTATTATCCTCATCTTTATCGTTATCTACACGTTTCAGCTGATATGCCCTCCAAAACACCTGAAGAAGGCCAGATGGTACATCGGTTGAAACATGTATATAACAATGAAGATGAGGACAATAGTCTGAATAATCCAAATAATACTGTTTTTTTTGTTTTTTTTTTTTTTTTTTTATCAGCTTTCTTGTACAGTGTGTTGTAAGATATTTTATTTTTAAATAATTTCTCATCCAATACACTGTTGTGCCTCCAGGTGTATCTTCCGTTAGCAAGAGCTGTTCGGCAGGAACCGAGGACATGTTACAGTGTCTGTGGTTTATCTTTAAACAGGAGACAGGTTGGATCGTTCTCTTTCTTCTACTTGACAAGGTTGCTCTTCGATGGAAGTAGGTCATACATAGAACGTATTAAAAAAAAACTCAACTTGATCGGAGCCATCTGTCAAATGTCATCCCAAGCAATGCCTCCTCCCAGCTTGTCCATTGGCCTTGTTGGAACTGTTGAACTCCTTTTATAAGTCCTTTATTGTACTCGTCATTCCTTACTTTCTGAATAACCATGTCTCAGCGACCTTTGCCAGTAGTCTGTGACCACCACTGCTTCTCATACATCCCTAAACCTTGTCTCCCTGTTTGGGTGAGTCCAATGACTTCCTTGAAAACTAGGTCGTCTTTACCGCCCTGTCGGCTGGGGCGTTAGAATGCAGCTCTGCAGAGGGGTAAGACTCCCCCAATGGGGCCACCTGTTCGCTGTGGGTGGTGACCTGTGATGCTTAAGGATAGAGCCCAGGTGGATGAGCAGTTCATGACCTGCAATACTCCACTTTGGCCCTATCTTGGGCTAGACGGGCGGTCGGAGAGGCCCCCTCCGATCAATCGGCTGGTCACGTCAAGCCCTAGCACCTATATGATTTTCCCAACCCTATTGCCCTTATGGCAAGCCCCAATCCCTTTTTATCATATGGGTGCTAGAAGGCGGTGGCTGCGGGTCTACATGTCCTGGGACGTTAAACTCTATCTGATGGTGAGGTTCCAGTTCTGGAGGTTTAGGGAATGTGGAGCACCCCTTCATCACCATTGCTCCCTGGTCCACTCTGACCCGGAGTGGTAGTACCTGTTAGGATTGAAGGATTTGATCGTTTTGTCCTTGGAGTCGACGAGCATCAATTGGAGTCTATATAAGAATGAAGATGAGGACAACAGTCCGAATAATACAATTTAAAAAATTTTTTTCTTTTAATCACCATTCTCATTAAGTGAGTTGTAAAATGTTTTATATTTTAATAATTTCTTTTTCTTTCTTTTTTTAACAGTACACTACAGGAGTTGATTACAAAATCATGCAAATCTTTTCTGAGATTTATACGACCCTTCTCGGATTTGTCAATTATCGCCTGTACAATTCCATCAACTTATATTACCCCCCACAGGTAAGCAATCAGACCAAACATTAGGTTCCAAGACACTCCGCAAATGCCCGACACTAGAACTAGTGCTCTCTCTTTCCCTCAATATAGATATATATATGTGTATATGTATATAATTTAAGTTTTCATGTATGCTTCTAAATTATTTAGTTAAAAATTAATGGTAAAATGGATGAAATAAGAATGAATGAAATGAGGAAGATAAATGAAAAATCCTTTCCAAGGGACCCGTCTCAAAAGTATTAAAACACTTTTTGAGAGTGGGGTCCCTGATAGAAAGTTTTCCTCATCTATTATTAGACTCCTTTGAAGCATCAAGTTAATATAATTATTTTATAAGTTATTAGAGAAGATAAAATCCGTCTCTTACCTTTGTAATATCTGTTGAGAATGGGTTTGAATTTTTATATGTATATATATCTAATCTTGTCTAGTTAACTTCCGGTGAATATTGCTACATTGTAACTATCTTGAATTCAAAATAAAAACTGTCAAATAGAAGAATTTATGTAAGTTGAAAATGGAAATGAATATATATATATATATATATTAGTTGAAAATAGAAATGAATCTGACGGTATGTTGAAAGGAAAAATAAAGGAAAGAAAATGCTGAATGGATGAAATGATTTAATTTTATTTTACTGACGTGTGTTTCGGCCAGGAGTTGCATTTCAATTTTCAATGCATGAGGGTGTTTGAATTATTCCCCCCCTCCCCCTGCATTGAAAATTGAAATTTCACCTGACTTTATTCCTTATATTCTGTAACCATCTTTCTTTTCAAAATCCGTCGCACAAACAACTTCATTCTATTGATATTTCACCTTTCGATGTTCACGAAGCTTTGACAGAAAATTACTTTATTGATATAATATGTATTTTTTTTTTGTTTTTCTATAATCTGTTTTTATTCTTTTCTTTTTTTTCTTTTTTCCACACAGCTTGCTATTAGGAATAAGAAAACGTCGGAAATTGATGAAAAATGTTCAAAGGAAGATTTTTATGAAGAGGTCAGTTCATTTCTTTCTCTTTGTTGATTAATAGATTTTTAGTTTATGAGGGTTCACTTTTGTTATTATTCAGCTCCTAAACTGATCCCCCACTTAATGACCCAGAGGGTTCAGTTTTGTTATTATTCAGCTCCTAAACTGATCCCCCACTTAATGACCCAGAGGGTTCAGTTTTGTTATTATTCAGCTCCTAAACTGATCCCCCACTTAATGACCCAGAGGGTTCAGTTTTGTTATTATTCAGCTCCTAAACTGATCCCCCACTTAATGACCCAAGGGTTCAGTTTTGTTATTATTCAGCTCCTAAACTGATCCCCCACTTAATGACCCAGAGGGTTCAGTTTTGTTATTATTCAGCTCCTAAACTGATCCCCACTTAATGACCCAGAGGGTTCAGTTTTGTTATTATTCAGCTCCTAAACTGATCCCCACTTAATGACCCAAGGGTTCAGTTTTATTATTCAGCTCCTAAACTGATCCCCCACTTAATGACCCAGAGGGTTCACTTTTGTTATTCAGCTCCTAAACTAATCCCCCACTTAATGACCCAAAGGGCTCAGTTTTGTTATTATTTAACTCCTAAACTAATCACCCACTTAATGACCCAGAGGGTTCACTTTTGTTATTATTCAGCTCCTAAACTAATCCCCCACTTAATGACCCAGAGGGTTCAGTTTTGTTATTATTTAACTCCTAAACTAATCACCCACTTAATGACCCAGAGGGTTCACTTTTGTTATTATTTACCTCCTAAACTAACCCCCCACTTAATGACCCAGAAGGTTCAGTTTTATTATTATTTAACTCCTAGACTAATCCCCCACTTAATGACCTAGAGGGTTCAGTTTTATTTAACTCCTAAACTAATCCCCCTCTTAATGTTGTCTAAAAAGTCTAATCAACTCTTTCTGGCCAAGAGGGTTCAGTTTTGTTATTATTTAACTCCTAAACTGATCCCCCTCTTGATGGCCAAGAGTTCAGTTTTGTTATTATTTACCTCCTAATCTGACCCCCCTTTTAATGTTGTTTGTTGGGGGGGGGCAAAAACTAGCCATCATATAAAATCCAAATAGCAAAAATCCCATAACGCTAGTTTGAATGAGATAATTACCAAACTGTTTATTTACTAATCTCTTTTTTTTTTTTTTTTTTTTTTTTTTTTCTGTCTCCTAGCAACTCGGAGCTTTGACTCAAGAATTGAAAAAATATGGAGACAACACCCAGGATGAAGCTGAGATTGATCATTTCCCAATAATTGGCGTAAGTTTTTTCTTGGTTTTGACTTTTGCAATTTGATGCACACGCCATCTTTTTAATAAATTGGTAGTTAATATTTCTCACTGTGCACATATATATGTGTGTGTGTGAAGAGAAAGTGGAAGTGAATCCGACAGTATGTAATATAGTGAAAAATTGAAAAAAAAACACAAGTTCATAAAACAAGTGATGTTTATTTCGCCTACACTGCAGTGTTTCGCTGTTTCAATAGATCTTCATCAGGGCTTTTGTTAATCTGAGGAGTGATAAATCTATCACAGAGAATAAGAAGACTGTGAGAATCTTTTGCTTTGTCGGTCAATCTGTTTTAAAAAAATTGTTGAATGAGAAACTAGCGTTCTTGGGTATTTGAAAATACAGCGAATGTTAAGGCAACGGTGGTAAAATGTAAACAAGACATAGACGCTCACTTACGTTGGTGTGTGTGTGTGTGTGTTTTACAACCGTTGTTTTAGTGTTCATTGTATTTTCAAACATCCAAAGAATGCTAGTTTTTCCTTCAATAATTTTTTTAAACAGATTGACCGACAAAGCAAAGGACTCTCACATTCTTCTTATTCTCTGTGATAAATTTATTTTTTCCTCAAATTTACAAAAGCCCTGATGAAGATCTATTGAAACATCAAAACACTGCAGTGTTGGCGAAATAAACATTACTTGTTTTATGAAATTGTGTTTTTACAATTTTTCACTATATTACATATATAATATGTGTGTGTGTGTGTGTGTAAGTTAAAAATGGAAATGAATCCAACAATATGTTGAAAGGATAAATAAATAAAGGAAAGAAAATGTTGAATGGATAAAATTAATTTAATGAATTACCAACATGTGTTTCAGCCAGGAGTTCATGTACACATTGTATTCGATTTATTATTTTAAATATGAAATGAAATAATGATAATAGAAAATTATAAAATATTTAAGTATATAAAGAAAACTGCCTTCTTCAGGGTAAAATGTCTGATATTTGAAGTTAAGACGGTCAAAATACATATATATATATTATATATATATAGGAAAGAAAAAAGCTTTAAAATTGGCTATTTTGTGGTTATGGTTCCATTTCCACTCACAGGTATCTGAATATACCCATGAGCTTCATCAGACCAATAACTTTATTGAAACTGGTATACAGATAAATTCTGAGGTTTATTTTATAAATTTTCTCATGATCCCTGTGATGGTATCGAGTTTCAATTCATCTTATCTTTTTAGGGGGTAGTTATATTTCTCTGGGTGGCCTAAAGCATTCCAGCAGGATAGAGAAGGGCCAGTTGGAGGCTTAATGTCTGTTCCGTTAGGGATTTTTCAGACTGGCCATTTTCAGTTCAAAATTTTCAAGATAAAATACAGAACACTGAATGAAAATGCAAGAACAGGTTGTTGGAAATTAACACAGGGTAGAGAATGCTTCTACCCTAAAAGTGACTTAACTAGCTCAACCGTGCTGTGCATGTGCGTCCACTCAGTACAAACCCCAAAAGTATCATGGTGGAAACCCCACTTCCAGGTTCCCATCAGCCCCCTACTGATCAAGGGGAGCAACTCTAAATGTTATTAGGTCTGAACCTAACAGAAATATATTAAATTAGAAATACTAACGAAATTAAATAAGAACGCATATAAAAAGATTACACTTATTTTAATTATATTTTAATTGGTTTCTATATAAAATAATTCATAGGATTGAAATTAATGTTGGAGAATAAAGCAATAATATTAGAGATAAGTAACACCAAGTAATTATTTATTAAACACAGTTTTGTTAAAACCAGTATGCAAATCAACTACTCCATATATTATGTAAACGTTTATTTCTTAGTGATATATAAAACATATTGCAAGATTTTGAATGCACTAATAACATGGGCTGTTTTGAGGCAAATCTAACTCAGATTTTCATAGAGAATATCATTAATAAGATTTATTCTAAGTATTAATGATTTTTACTATAAATCAAATACTCATTGATAATTATATGCAATTCCTGAGGTTATTGTGACGTAAGCAGTGACGTTTTGGTTAAAGACAGATACCAAATCTCCATTATAATAAGATTAAGAATGTGTTTTTTTTCTCTCCACTGTTTCAGTCCGAAGGTGCAGATGACCTGGAAAAGGCCAAGATTGAAATGAAGAAGCAAGCAGATTTTCAGAAATTGTTCCAGGGTTTGAAATTCTTCCTCAACAGGGAAATTCCTCGAGAGTACATGGTGTTTATTATCAGGTTGGTTCGGACTTTTCGTTTTTTTTTTTTGTTTTTTTTTCTCTCTCTTTCCTCAAATTCTTCATATCTACCATTCTTGGCAAATTCTCAAGAGTCCTTTTGTTGACTCTTTGTGTAATTCAATTTCCAATCTCAAATTTCTCAGGACTCCTCCTACCAAGCCCTAGCACCTATATGATTGTCCCAACCCTATTGCCCTTATGGCAACCCCCCAACCCTTTTTATCATATATGTGCTAGAAGGTGGGGACTGAGGGTCTTAGTATCCTGGAATGATATTAAACTGCATCTAGTAAAGTTCAATTTTGGGGAGTGTGGAGTACCCCTTAATCGCCATTACTTCTAGGTCTACTCTGACCCGGAGTGGTAATACCTGTTAGAGTTCCATCTATGGATTAAATAAATAAAAAATGAGTTTGAAAAAAATATTGAATGGAGCTATGGGGAGTGTAGGTAGCCCTTCATCACCATTACTCCCAGGTCCACTCTGACCCAGAGTGGTAGTACCTGTTAGGGTCCCATTTATGGGTTAAATAGAAAAAAATGTGTTTAGACAAACGTGTTTTAAAAAATTGAGTAACCATGAAGAATGAATAAAATAAAACATCTTCAGAATAAAATAACCCAACAAGAGTTGACATGCCGTAAATCCAACCAACCAACCAACCAAAAGTCAAAGAGTTATTGCATGAAGTTAATTTTGTTCTAAATGGTAAATTCTTCTTTCAGGTCTTTTGGTGGAACAGTATCATGGGATCAGACAGGCACAATTGGCTATACGTATCAGGAAGATGACCAGACTATCACTCACCAGATTGTTGATCGACCGACACAGGAGAAAAAGTTTTTATCCAGGTAAATAACAACAACAAAAAATGTACTATCTGCTACGACCTAGATAGTTATACTTGATACCATATAATTGCAAATTATTTGTATGAAGAATAGTTACTTGAATCTATAATTGTTTACTAAGGATTATTATTATTAGATACTTGAAACCATATAACTGTGCAAATTATTTGTATTAAGTTATAGTTACTTGAAGCTATAATTGTTTACTAAAGATTATTATTATTAGATACTTGAAACCATATAACTGTGCAAATTATTTGTATTAAGTTATAGTTACTTGAAGCTATAATTGTTTACTAAGGATTATTATTATTACTTGAAACCATATAACTGTGTGCAAATTATTTGTATTAAGAATAGTTACTTGAAGCTATAATTGTTTACTAAGGATTATTATTATTAGTTACTTGAAACCATATAACTGTGCAAATTATTTGTATTAAGAATAGTTACTTGAAGCTATAATTGTTTACTAAGGATTATTATTATTATTAGTTACTTGAAACCATATAGCTCTGTTAAAAATGACTATTATTGAATAAAAAATAATTACTTGAAACCAAATTATTATTTGTATTTGATATGAATACTTTATCTCCTATAACTGTACAACCAAATGATTACAGGTAAATAACTAAACTTTTCTCTCTGGCCTCTTCAGCCTCTCTCCTTTCTTCTGTTTTTCTCTCTCCTCGTATTAGAATCAAACATTTTCAAATTTTTGCATTAGATAACCCATAAGGAGTTGATATGCCATTTGTCTTTCCTCCTTTCTCTCTGTCTTTCCTCCTTTCTCTCTGTCTTTCCTCCTTTCTCTCTTTCTCTCCCCCTTTCCTCCTTTCTCTCCCCCTTTCCTCCTTTCTCTCCCCCTTTCCTTTCTCTCTCTTCTCTTACAATTAAATATTTACAAATGAATCGAATTTCAGCATGAACTTTCAGAAGTTGAAATACCATTAAACAAATAAACCAAACCAACATTTCTTTCTCTTTTTTTCTCTCTTCTCTCTCTCTTCTCTCTCTCTCTCTCTCTCTCTCTCTCTCTTCTCTCTCTCTCTCTCTCTCTCTCTCTCTCTCTCTCTCTCTCTCTTCTCTCTCTTCTCTCTCTCTTCTCCCTCTCTCTCCTCTCTCTCTCACTCTCTTCACTCTCTCTCTCTCTCTCTCTCTCTCTCTCTCTCTCTCTCTCTCTCTCTCTCTCTCTCTCTCTCTCTCTCTCTCTCTCTCTCTCTCTCTCTCTCTCTCTCTCTCTCACTCTTTCTCTCTCTTCTCTCTCTCTCTCTTCTCTCTCTCTCTTCTCTCTCTCTCTCTCTCTTCTCTCTTCTCATCTCTTTCCCTTCTTCTCTCTTCCTCTTATCTCTCTTCTTCTCTCTCTCTCTCTCTCTTTCCCTTCTTCTTTCTTCTCTCTCTCTCTTATCTCTTTCCCTTCTTCTTTCTTCTCTCTCTTGTTCTATTACAATCAAACATTTATAAATATTATAAAATAAAACTTTTTGCATTAGATAATCTGTAAGGAGTTGATATGCCTTTAAATAAATAAACCAAAACTTTCTTTCTCTCCTGTCTCTTCTCTCTCTCTCTCTCTCTCTTCTCTCTCTCTCTCTCTTCTATTACAATTAATTATTTACAAATGAATTGAATTTTGGCATTAAATAACCCTTCAGAAGTTGAAATACCATCAAACAAATAAACCAAACCAACATTCTCTCTCTCTCTCTCTCTCTTTCTCTCTCTCTCTCTCCTCTTTTTTCTCTCTCTCTCTCTCTCCCCCTTCTCTTCTGTTATAATTAAACATTTACTAATGAATCAAATTTCAGTATTAAATAACCCATAAGGAGTTGAAATTTACTTGCTGTCCATCGTATCCAATGATGACACCATGTGAATCATTTTCCTCGAATTGATTCAACTCTGGTTGCATCTTGCCAACTGCCTATGGAGATGTTAAAGTCCTTCAGGTTTCTCTTGATGTTGTCTTTGTACCTGAGTTTTGATCTACCGATTCTACGTGATCCCTCTCTCAGTTGAGAGTACATAATCTGCTTAGGTAGTCTGTCATCCCCAAGTCTGTTTAAGTGGCCAGCCCATCTCGGTTGGCGTTGGACAAGTATATTGTGTATGCCAGGGAGTCCAGTTCTCTTCAGGGTGGTCCTGTTTAAAACATGTTGCCACCACCTGACATTTAATATACTGTGCAAATACTGCATTAAATAACCCCTAAGGAGTTGAAATAGCATTTAAACAAATAAGCCAAACTTTCATCTCTCACTGTGGAACAACTTTTAACTAAGAATATTTTCTTTCCTTTTCCCAGGTATTATATCCAGCCGCAATGGATCTTCGATAGTGTGAATTGCCGTAAGCTCCTCCCAGTTGAGGACTATTTCCCTGGGGTGGTGCTCCCACCCCATTTGTCACCATTTGTCACTGAAGAAGATGGTGAATACATCCCACCAGAGAAACTCAGCCGTATGTACGAAGAAGGAGGTATGTATACAGATTTCTCTTTTTCATAAATATACTGAATCTGGAAGGAACTAATAAAATGAATTCTAACCATGTCAGTGGCATTTAGAATGTGCTGACTGTATCCCCAGAGGGGTAAGACTCCCCACCTCCAAGAGGGGTGTCCTGGGTAGGACATTAAACTGAATCTGGTAGTAAGGCTCCAGTTCTGGAGATCTGATGAGTATAAACACACTCCTTTCATTACCATTACTACCAGGTCCACTCTGACCTACAGTGGTTGATCTAGTTGAAAATGGATAGAAATATTTGAAACCATATAACTGTGCAAACAAATGGTTCATATTAAATATAATTGTTAATGTTATATAGGAATAGTTGAAACCATATAACTGTGTGCAAATTATTTGTATTAAGAATAGTTACTTGAAGCTATAATTGTTTTATATATATATATATATATATATATATATAAAGGGTGGCTTACTGGTGAATATGGGCACGATCGTTGGAGGTGCACAGGATCCAGGGGTTAAGTCCATGATAAAAGAAATACAAAGTGCTCAATACAAAGTAGAGCAAATTAATTGAAGAAATGGATACAACAGAAACCTAGGTTTCTGTTGTATCCATTTCTTCAATATATATATGAGAAGTAAACAAACGATGTGTTTTGATATGGCTTTTTTTTTTAGCCAACAATTTTTGGGAGAATATGTGCTTAATTGAAGTCGTACCTAATTTTTGAAAATTAATTGATTAATGATATATATATATCGTTGTCAAAAATTTGTTCTCGCTACCATGATTTCGGTGTTCAAGATACACCTTTTTCAGGAGAACTAATTAGGTTTGGTTCTTACATTTTATATATACTTGCCTGCAGTCAAACGTTAAAGTAACATCGTAGTGTAGTGGATAGGTAGCAAGTGGGTCATTAGTCTAATAATCAATAGTAGTTGTTCCCTTCTAGTATCTTAGCGTCGAATCATAGCAATTCTTATGTTAATTATATATAGAGAAATTTCAAGATTTTCTTACTATTAGTGTGCTCTACACCTGGGATGATGGAGCTATTAATTTGTTTATGGGTACTACTATGCGACCAAACTAGAAAATATATCACGGCAACACTGAAGGATATGGGATTGTCTGCTCACATTAAATCCAACACCAAAATCGTGAACTTTCTTGATGTTACCTTTAATCTAATTACAGGTAATTTTGAGCCCTACATGAAACCAAATGCTGACCCCATATATATCAACCCCGGATCTAACCACCCACCCCCAATTATTAGGAAAATCCCAGATTTAGTGGAGCATAAAATTAGGAAAAACTCATCAAATCGGGAAATCTTCAATAGGGTTAGTGATACGTACAATAAGGCACTACAAAATAGCGGGTACACTAACAATAAAATAAAATTCAGCGAAAATCAACAAACTAGTATCTTAGCGTTAAATCATAGCAATTCTTGTTATGTTAATTATATATAGAGAAATTTCAAGTTCTCATATTTTATTTATTTTTTTTTTTTTTTCATTTTTTTTTCCCAGATGATGAGGTGGAAAGAGTTGAAGAAGAGATTGATGATGACGATGAAGAGGAGGAGAAGAAGAAGAGGAAGAGGATGAAGAATCTGAAAGTGAAGAAATGGAAGTTGAAACGACAAAAGTAAAGACAAAATCTGAAAACAAAGAAAATGGACGAACAAGTAAAAAATGTAAGTAAAAACAAACATTTCTTTAATCATTGGCGGCCGTAAATTTATTTTGGTCACTCAAAATGGTCGTCTCCAGCCTATCAGCTGGGCCAGTAGAATATACCAATTGCACCTCTGTAGTTTTTCAGGAACAGCGACAATACAAGGTGACCCCTCGCCCCCCCCCCCAAAGAACCCACATTCTGGGGTGTTTTTTTGGGGGGGGGGGTTCACCCTGTATATATACTATTACTGATGCAGACTATCAGAACCCAAATTCTTTTTTTTTTTAGTGTCACCCTGTAGGATTGGGTTACTTACTACTCACATAAATATCCAAACTGGTTAGAAGGGGCTCCTTAGCCCTGGTCAGCAACCCCTCTAAGATAAAGAAAAGTTCGATACAAAAGCTAGTGTCTTTACCTCATTCCAAGGAAAAGCTAGGGGAGTAAACCCTGAAAAAAAAATCAGCAGCTGGGGTCCCTAAGGTGTTGTAATGCTGAAATCCAGTGCTACCCAGCAGCTCCTGTGACACTACTACTGCTAAACTGCATTGGTTCCTTACCTTTCCTTTGGATCACAGTGGTAGTGTGGAGAGGGGAGGATTTGCTGCTTGGGTAACAGCTCATCCTCTATGAACCCGCCCAGGCTACGTAGCTCAAAAAAAAAAAGGGGGGGGAATTGGACACTAGTCCATCGTCTCTCATAGATGGAAAGATGCCAACAACAACCTCTGCAGAGGGGTAAAATGACGCCACCTGTTGGTGACGAGGGGAATCTTTGTAGCTGTGAGCAGTTCATGAAATGCAACACTCCACTTTGGCCCTTACTTAACTCTTAACATCCTGTTGAGAATTTTCTTAAGTCCAGATCCCCATTCCTATAAGGATTTATCAAAAAATAGCTAAAAATGGCCTTTTCATGTAAAGTTACCTGTTATTTCCCTTAAATCAAAGACTTCTAAATATATTTAATATTACATTTAAACAAAGGCTATCATTTAGGGTAGATTAGGAAATGTGACTTCTGGCCGGGTGGAATGAGGCAGTATAGGACGTTAAGCTAGATGAGCAGTGAGGCCGCCTTCAATCAGTTGGCTGGTCATCTTAAGCCCTAGCACCCTATGATTGTCCTGACACTATTAATGGCAAACCCCCACAACCCTTTTATCATATATGTGCTAGAAGGCAGTAGCTGAGGGCCATAGTCCTTGGTATGGTGAAGTTCCAATTCTGGGCCCAGGTTCACTCTGACCTATTAGGGTCTCATCTATGGGTTAAATAGATAAAAAAATTTTTTAAAAACATTTAGAATAATCAACAAGAATGAATAAAACAAAAATGTCTTCTGTATTATTTAGATTATTCAGACTATTGTCCTTGTCTTTATTATTACTAGCAAATATATGCACCCTCCGGGTGCAAGTATTTAAGCTTTAATATAATAAAATATATTAAATTAGAAAGGCTAATGAAACTGAATATGAATTCAGATAAAAAGATTTGGAACAGAGGGGGTATGATTGAAAAATAGAACAACTTTGAATTTAACTCTTCCATCATTTTCCGTTACTCCCGTCTTTCATTGGTAAATTTAACTATTTAGTTAAAATAGGAAGTAAAGAATAATATTACAGTTATTTCTTCTTGTTAAGGGATTTCTTCCCGAGATTTTTGCTCATATGCATTAAGATAAAACCAAACAATTAGAAATCAATAATACTGAGCAAATATTTATTAAAATCAAATTTTTAAGATCAATATGCAAATTAGCCTTCCCGTTCACACTGTAATCCACTATTTTGTTGTATATATAAATACAATTGCGTGTTATTAGTATGTAGATATGGTCAACATTATTAATAATGGAGGTTTAAATAAAAATAAAATCATGGAGAATGTGACGTAAATAATTAAGGGAATTGTGACTTGAGTGGTAATATAGTTTTGGTTACAGTCAGACAAACCCATAATCTCCATTATAATAAGATATAAATAAGGTTTTGGCCGATGTACCCTCCGGCCTTCAAGTGTTTCTTGTCAAATTCGGGAACCTTCATGTCATAATCTGGAGACTTCATGAACCGAAGCCTTTATTTAATCCACACAGGTAGACTGTTATCGTTCTGTAAACTATGAAAATTCAGATAAATAAAAATGTCTTTAGCATGAAATAACCCAACAAGAGTTGATATCCTGTAAAATCCAAACGACCAAAAAAAAAATCTTTTATTTTGAATTTAATGTCCCAAAAATATTTGACATAAATACAAAAATGCCCAGCACCCTAGTTATCTCCCCTTAAATAAATTTTCCGCCCTGTCGGTGGGGCGTTAGAATGCACCGACTGGATCTCTGCAGAGGGGTAAGACTCCCCCAATGGGGCCACCTGTTGGCCGTGGGTGGCAACCCGTGATGCTTAAGGATAGAACCCAGGTGGCTGAGCATTCCGTGACTTGCAATATTCCACTTTAGGCTTTTCTTGGGCTAGACGGACGGTCAGAGAAGCCCCCTTCTGATCAATTGGCTGGTCACATCAAGCCCTAGCACCTATATGATTGCTCCAACCCTAGTTTATGAACAGTTGTATTATGCATTAAGAATGAATTTATTTCGCAATTTTGTCGGCATTAAATGACCCATCGAGGTTGATATGCCGTAAAACAAAAACCAAACCTTAAATAAATTTTATAATTTTTGCATTCAAATCAGACATTCTTTGATTTCCTTGGAATTTATTTTGCCATTTTTTCTTCCAGTGTTCCAAGAAACAGAAGAGAGCCATAAAGAAGGGCAAATTGTCTTGAACAGGATGTCAGTACGTTTGCAAGGTTAGTAACATTTTTTTTGTTAATAGTTTTTTTAAGTCAACAAAAGACTACAATATTTTTAGATCTGATGTGTGAGGTCTTTTAACTCTTAACATCCTGTTGAGATTTTCAGACCATATGACCTTCAGGTACCCCTTCCGTGATCTCGACTCATGGGGACACTTTTCTCATTTACACCGTAAAATCCGAATTGTTGGTTGGATTAGGGTTAGTTTTATAATAAAAAAAACCCTCTAAAATTCGTCTGTAAACAATTAACCGGATTTTGACGGTTTTTGTAAATTGGAAAAAATGTCCACGAAAGGGGTGCTTTAAGGTTATTTGGCCCGAATTTTCTAAGTCCAAAGCCCCATTTCTATAAGGATTTATCAGAGGAGTGCTAAAAATGACTTTTGCATCTAAAGTTACTTTGTTATTTCCCTTAAATCAAAGACTCCTAAATATGTTTTAATAATTGCATTTAAACAAAGGCTATTGTTTGGGACAGATTAGGAAAATCAATGTGACTTCTGGCCGGACAAAATGAGGTGGTATAGTTAAAACCACTAAGAGTTAAAATTTGAGTTTAACATTAGTCTCTTAGTTCATGGAAATAGAAAAACGATATTAAATATTGTGCTAATAAACACTTGTTTCAACGCTATGGGGTTTATAAAATGTAATTCAACTGAAATTAATTTTAAAATTGAAATATAGACAAATTGTAAAAGTGAGCGTTATTTCAACCTCTCATGCCAAACGGTTTTAAATTTTTTCTCCCTTTTTTTTTTTTTTTTTTTTTTTTTTTTATTCAACAAAAATATGTGTTCTGATGAAGACCAGTGTTTATAAAGTGGTCTTCATTTTAATTTTAAAATGATTTCAGTTGAATTACATTTTATAAACCCCATAGAGTTGAAACAGACGTTTGTTAGCACAATATTTAATATTGTTTTCTATTTTCTATACCTCATACTGTGGATTAATTCCATTTATTATACTTATAATATATATATATATATATATATATAATAATAATGGGCGGGGTTAGTACAGTCGGTAGAGCATCTTCGGCTCAGAAACCACAAGCGTCCTATCGATACGCCGCCCCTGCCAACTCAGCGTTATGAGTTAGCACAGGGAATCTGATCGGTAAAGTAAGGAGGCTGATGGTAGGTGTGGCGCTCCACCTCAGGCGCTAAGATAATCTTCCTTGGTCTAGCGCTTAGTGACAAGGGGATATACTCCCTCACTGCATGCGCTGATACCGACATTAGGCCACCACAACGAACTTTACTTACTTGTGTGTGTATATGTATATATTATTATATATATATATATATATATAATATATATTGGAGAATGAAAATAAAAGTGTTCAACTTATGGGGTTTGTAAGAGCTGTAGTTATTTGTTATAAGAGTACAATATTTTAACGTGTGATAGTTACTATGGCTTTCAAAGCAGCGTGTTAGCCACTTATCATCAAGACAACACAGTTTTGTTCTGCCAAAGTGGCCTAACAGCACTGTTGATACCAATGTAACAATCACACCTTAAATGTATTTGTTACTTCATAACATATACTATATATATATATCTTCCTGTTGAGAAAAAGAGGATTTGTCTATTTTTGAATTTGATAATTATGTACTTTTTCTTTTCAAAAACGTTACACTAAAGATATACAATCTATGCATTGGCCATAGAAAAAGCGTAGCAGATGTGCTAATGACGAAATGACTGCATGCTTTTTGAACATCAATGTTTTCGTTTTGATCCTCATTTAAATTATTTTTCTGCTTCTCTCTCGATGAGTCCATTAAAAACAAGCTCTGAAGATGATTTTTTAAAATTGAAATATTGTTTCAGATTTAACATTTTAAAAGCATTTGTGTTTTCATCATACCTTATTATATATATACTATATATATATATACACACACATAGTAGCACTTAAATATACATGCTCTATCCAAGATATTGAGCACTATTTACTTATAAATAAAACCCACCATATTATCAATATTAATTATATATTATTATAAAAACACGGATCAACGCACTTTTGGCTCCTGCCACCCATGAGCTTTGTTCATGGGTGGTCCCACATTGATATGACTTTGTACCTAATCCGTACAGTGGGGTACATGGTAAATATTATATTGTGAAGATACATTGGTTATTTCCTATAAGTCTGACATAAACAAAGGGGAACCACTCTGACTGATAAATTATTTATTTATTGATCTACTAGGAAAAAAAGAGAGATGGAGATAGGGTTTAGGGTTAGTTTTAAGTGGGAAAATAAATAAATAATTTACAGTCAGGGTGGTTCCCCTTTGTTTATATAGGAAAAACTAAATACATTTTTATGCTGTATTCAATTGGTGACCAATATTTTAAACTGACTTTGGCACAAGGCTTTACAAGTTTTTTTTTTTTTTTTTTTTTTTTTTTAAGATTTTTAAATTTAAAAAAAAATTTTTTATTATTATTAGAAATTGTGAATTCGCTAATTCTTCAAATGATTTTATATTTTTTTCTCAATGGCTCAAATTCTTTTTTTTTTTTTTTTTTTTCATTTACAGAAAGCCAGTACGAAAAAATGTTGGTTCTTCTGGTGCTGAAGAAACTGAGGATATAAATCTCAAAGTTCAACAACGTGCTCGTGAGGAATTGAAATTGGCTGAAATGATGATTCCAAAGAAGAAACGGCGCCTTTACGACAAAATTGTCACTCGCAAGAAGAAATGGCACAAGAGGTTAGTGTTAATTCATGCAATATACTTAAAATTTGCTCTTTAATTCAGTCGTTTTTTTTCCACGGGGGGGGGGGTATTCCCTTTGCTTTTGTTCCCCATTATCTATTTCACTTGACTTTCTTTTTTGCTCTCCTTCATTTCTTCCCTCTCTCTCCCCTCTTTTTTCCTTGCTTCCCCCTCTCTTCTTCTCTCTACCTTTTGCTTTCTTCATTCTCTCCTCTTCCTGCCCTGTCAGTTAGGGCATTAGAATGCACCTCTAACCCAGGTGGATGAGCAGTCCATGACTTGTAATTCTCCACTTTGGCCCTATCTTGGGCTAGACGGGCGGTCGGAGAGGCCCCTCCAATCAATCAGTTGGTCATGTCAAGCTCTCTTTCCTCTATTGCCCATATGGCAAACCCCACACTTTTTACACATATGGGTGCTAAAGGCGGTGGCTGAGGGTCTACATGTCCTGAGAATGATATTACAACTCTATCTGATGGTGACATTCCATTTTGGGGTTTGGGGAATGTGGGGCACCCCTTCATCACCATGGCTCTCTGATCCACTCTGAACCGGAGTGTGTACCTGTTGATGATGATGGACTCTCCTGTCGATTTCGATATATGAGTGTTCAAAACAATGAACATCACACACGTGATTTGTTTATAGTGGTGAAGCTTGTGTTGACCATCCACATTTTTGGCACAGTCGATAGAATGGTGCACAAAGGTTGTCACAAACACCCAATCAACACACTACCTCAGGAACTTTGAATTCATATAATATAATATATATGTATTATAGATTGATGGACTCTCCTCGTCTATCAACGTATGAGTGTGCATACAATGAACCACACACAGTGATTAGTTAAGTGTATTGTGTTGACCATCAACTTTTGGCACAGTCGAGTAGGAAAGAATTGGTGCATCAAGGGTTGCCACAAACCCAATCAACGACTGACTCAGGAATTTTTTAATTCAGTTATCCCTCTCTGACTGGTTACCTACCCTAGGCTAAAAGAGCCCAGTCTCCTTACTATTTAACCCATAGCTGGAGGGAGAATATTATGGATTCATACCTTTCCCAAGGGTATTAGCCGTATGTGAAATGCCAAACGAGTTCATCTAGGAATTTAACTCTATTGACGAGTCCATTTTCCATGACTCTAACCACTACGCCCACGCACCTTCCATGTTAGGTGTCCCATCTTGGGTTAATAGAAAAACATGAGTTTATAAACATAAATTAAGGACCCATTAAGAATGAATTTATTTCAAACTTTACAGCATAAATGACCCCACTGAGGTTGATATGCCGTAAAAACAAAACAAACAAACCAAATCTACAACTTTCCCTTCCTACACCTTTCCTTCTTTCTTCTTTCACTTATCCCTCTCTATTTTCTTTTACTTTCCTCTCCCCTTTTTTATCTCTTGTCTCTTCCATTTTATCTCATTCTTCTCCCCCTGCTCTTTTCACTCTCTCTCTCCTCTCTCTCTTCCTCTCTCTCTTTCATTCATTTCTTTGTTCTTTCTTTTACAGCCCAAAGCGTTGCACAGGAAACGTGAAGCATTGACAAGATGCAAAGAAAGAAGAAATCCAAAACGTTTTATAACATCAAAAAAAAAAATCAGGAAATTTTGACGACTCAAAATTAATATCATTTAAACTGTAAAAAAAAACAACTTTTTACTTTTTTTTCAATTAAAATATTTTATTTCTTTCTCATTTTTACCTTGCGTTTTTTTTTTTTTTTTTTTTTTTCTTTTTTTAATGTATTTACCCAACCCCTCCAAAAGTTGGGTTTGACACAAGGTCAATTTTAAGTGGATTTTAAGAGATTAGAGAGAAAATTAAGTTTCCCTTCTCCAAGACTAGTTGCCATTCTAAGGTTAAAGCAGCCCAATCTGCCCTACTATTTACCCATAGCTGAGGGAGAATTCTTGGATTCATTCCTTTCCCAAGGATATTAGAGTTAAGTGAAATATAAACAGCCTCTTCCAGGATTTGAACTGGGTGGAATTCAGTTATATTCACCCAGTGAGGATCAACCTCACTATTCAGTAGTAATTTGTCTGCAAGATTAGCTTGTTAACCCTTATACTTAGCAGGGCACCTTTAAAAAGCAAGAATAGCTCAGGTTTGGTACAAGGCTACAATATGAGGCACCTGGTGAGGATCGAATTCATCAGCAAGACTCTTTTGTCACCCTGACTCATGGATAGGAGTGCCCCCACCTCACCTACTCTAGAAACGGAAAATTTCATCTCTCCCAGCCACTCCAACAGAAAACACACTCACTTTTTGCCAAACCCCATATCAACATCTTGTCTCTGTTTCTCTAGCTCCGACCCCATACAATGAGGCACACCACCTTTGGCAAACCTCACCATTTAATTATGTTAATTAAATAAAATAATGTAAATTTAAATTAAATAGATTATTTTCATTATTAATTACAGTAATTCATCTTATATCTAGCAGGACATCCTTAAAACCCAAGAATAACTTGTTGATGCTGACACAAAGATGAGAGTGACCCCCACTCCATCTATCCAAGCCACTCTCAACAGAAACACGCTCACCTTTTTCCGACCCGCATAGCAACAATAATCTCTTCTTTCTCTAGCTCCTCCCCTCCCCGATGTGTTGAGGCACCCACCCTTGAAAAACATGTTTCACGGCCAAATCTGTCACTCACAATAAGCCAAACAGTCTTTCAACATTTGCTCGTATTGTTGGAGGGGGGGGTGTGGATTACTGCTTTAATCCCTCCACCCTCGGATTATAATCCGTCTGGTGTTATGCGAGCCAGAAAGATTAAACCTTCGCGATTATTACAACAAAATCTTGGGCACCTGCCATCGAGCAGCACGGATTAGCAATCTTGTCTCTCGGCGTTTTGTGGTATAGACTCTTTATTACATTACCAGCAAGGACCTGTGGATATACCACAGTAATGAGNCTCTCTCTCTCTTCTATTACAAATTAATTATTTACAAATGAATTGAATTTTTGGCATTAAATAACCCTCAGAAGTTGAAATACCATCAAACAAATAAAACCAAACCAACATTTCTCTCTGCTCTCTTCTTTCTCTCTCTCTCCTCTTTCTCTCTCCTCTCTCTTACTCTTCCTCCCCTTCTCTTCTGTTATAATTAAACATTTACTAATGGAATCAAATTTCAGTATTAAATAACCATAAGGAGTTGAAATTTACTTGCTGTCCATCGTATCCAATGATGACACCATGTGAATCATTTTCCTCGAATTGATTCAACTCTGGTTGCATCTTGCCAACTGCCTATGGAGATGTTAAAGTCCTTCAGGTTTCTCTTGATTGTCTTTGTACCTGAGTTTATGCTACCGATTCTACTCGTGATCCTCTCTCAGTTGAGAGTACATAATCTGCTTAGGTAGTCTGTCATCCCCAAGTCTGTTTAAGTTGGCCAGCCCATCCGGTTGGCGTTGGACAAGTATATTGTGGTATGCCAGGGAGTCCAGTTCTCTTCAGGGTGGTCCTGTTTTAAAACATGTTGCCACCACCTGACATTTAATATACTATGCAAATACTGCATTTTAAATAACCCCTAAGAGAGTTGAAATACCATTTAACAAATAAAGCCAACTTTCATCTCTTACAGTGGATCAACTTTTAACTAAGAATATTTTCTTTCCTTTCCCAGGTTATTATATCCAGCCGCAATGGATCTTCGATAGTGTTGAATTGCCGTAAGCTTCTTCCAGTTGAGGGCTATTATCCTGGGGTGGTGCTCCCACCCATTGTCACCAATTTGTTCACTGAAGAAGATGGTGAATACATCCCACCAGAGAAACTCAGCCGTATGTACGAAGAAGGAGGTATGTATACAGATTTCTTTTTTTATAAATATACTGTATCTGGAAGGTAACTAAATAAAATGAAATTCTAACCATGTCAGTGCATTTAGATGTGCTGACTGTATCCCCTGAGGGGTAAGAACTCCCCACCTCCAAGAGGGTGTCCTGGGTAGGACATTAAACTGAATCTGGTTAGTAAGGCCAGTTCTGGAGATCTGATGAGTATAAGACACACTCCTTTCATGACCATTACTCCCAGGTCCACTCTGACCTACAGTGGTTGATCTAGTTGAAAATGGATTAGAAATTACTTTGAAACCATATAACGTGCAAACAAATGGTTAATATTTAAAACCATATAATTGTTAATGTTATATAGGAATAGTTGAAATCATTATAACATGTGTGCAAATTATTTGTATAAGAATAGTTACTTTGAAGCTATTATATTGTTACTAAGGATTATTATTATTAGTTACTTTGAAACCATATGAAACTGTGTGCAAATTATTTGTATTAAGAATAGTTACTTGAAGCTAATAATTGTTATATATAATATATATATAATATATATATTATTTGTAATGTATCAGTATTAACTAGCGCGTGGGTAATAAGACGATCGTTGAAGCGCACAATATCAGAGGTTAAGGTGAGAAAAAAACAAATACAAGTGCTCAATACAATGTTAGGCAATAAATTTATTTAAGAAATGGAAATGGAGATAACCTACTTCGAGTTTCATCGATAGATTCTTCAGTTACTTTATAAAATTAATCGAGTGTACGTATTAAAAAAAATCTTTGGTGTTATAAACATGCCGTGAATGGGACTTAAATTCAGTAGTAGGAACGCTTGTTTACATTTCGTAGCATTCAGGAACGGTTTTTTGGTTATTGAATTAAAAATTTAATTAATTTATAGGATTATTTTTTTCAATTATTATTTAATAAAGATATGTTATGGTCGTATTAACTAGTAAAAGTTGAAAATTTTTAAAAATTATTTTAATAACTAGCTTGAATTTGGCTTTGAGAGTATTTAAAAAAATACAGGTTGTGTATGTTACGATAATAAAAATAAAAATAAAAATAAAAAAAAAATAAAAATAAAATAAAAGTGGAAATAAAAACTAAAAAAATTAATAAATAATAAAGTGAAAAATAAAGGTGAAAAAAATGTTAAAATTTTAAAAATTTAAAAAAAAAAATTTTATGGGAACGGTATGTTTATATAAAACAAGGATTTTAATTTTTATATTTTTAACTGGGATTAAAATTAGAATTATGGTAAAGCAAAAAGTAGTTGCGATAATGAAATATTATTTTTTGGTTTATTATTTGGTTATTGGATTGAAATTTAAAGTTTAAAAGTCTTAACAAATTTAACGATTTAATATTTTAGCTAACTTAATACTTGAGTCTTAAGTGATATATTACTTTTTTTCCCTAAATTTTAAGTTATAACGGTTTAGCTGCCGCAAATGATTCCGTTTATAACTGGTGTTTACTGTTTTAAATGTTGAAGTAAATTGTTGTAATTTATTTAAATTGCAAATAAATAATATAATCAAAGATTTAATAATTAATAATAAAAAGGGCCATGTTTAGCTCAGTTGGTAGAAACACCCAATTAATGAATACGCAGTGTTCCTGGTTTGATACCGGCCCTGCCACATCAGTGTTATGACGTAGCACAGATTGGTTGTAATTTGCATTGTGTGGTAAAAGTGGGAGCTGACGGTAAGTTATGGTTGCTGACCACCTCAGCATAAAATTCCTGGGGATAGTGCTGGCTGATACCGACAACAGGCCACTTCGTCGGCTTTAATATATATATCTAATGAGTCAGATAAACCTACTAAAAGTTTCGCTTTAGTGCTCTTCAGGGCTAAGTCAGAATCTTAGCCTGAGAGACTAGCGAAATTTAGTAGGTTTATCTGACCATTAGAATTTATCTTTTATTATTTGCATTACTTAGGTATTTGAGCACTTTTTATCTTATTAGTTTTAGTCTCCTGTGGTTTTGTATGAATATATATATCATATATATATAATATAAAGTGTTTTTTTCTTTTGGCAAAGATACTGTACCAATAGGATTATTTTGTGTTGCTACCAATTTTCTTTGTCTTTTTCTTTTTTTCCAAAAAATATTTTCTCCCCGGTGATGTTTGGTATATATTTTTACAATCAAACTATTTGCTGGGTTTTTTTCTCAACGTGAGGATTTAAACAAGTTTTGAGTATATTATATATATTATATATAATATATATATATATATGAGAGCAGAGAGAGGTTGGCATTAACATGAACCCACAGGGGTTAATATGACATTAATCAAACCAAATCAAAAAAGGTTATAGGTCTCAAGTTGAAGCACAGTTGAACACAACACAGAATTTTAAATTTTTCTTTAATGACAGTATTAGAAAAAATTCCCAGCATACTGATCGGAATTACATGATAGCTATATCAATGTAAATTCAGATCAGATTGATATATTGACGACCCTTTGTCAAAATGACCATAATTTGAAGTAATCTTAAAACTTAAAATGTAAATGCTTTGGAGGCACTTTGTTTTTTTTTTACTGTACTGTCGACACAAACGCGAATTTTGATGCTAACTCTTATAACAACTTATAATCCATACAATCAAAAAGATATCACTTTGGATAACATGTAACCGTATATCAAGTATTTAGAAAAATATCAACCATTAGTGAACTGAGTGTGTGTATGTTATATATATATATATATATATATATATAAAAGGGTGGCCTTACTGTGTGAATATGGGCACGATCGCTGGAGGTGCATGGGATCCAGGGGTTAAGTCCGTGATAAAACAAATACAAAGTGCTCAATACAAAGTCGATGCAAATTTATTGAAGAAATGGATACAACAGAAACCTAGGTTTCTGTTGTATCCATTTCTTCAATATTATATGAGAAGTAAACAAACGATGTGTTTTTGATATGGCTTTTTTTTTTGCCAACAATTTTTGGGAGAATATGTGCTTTAATTGAAGTCGTACCTAATTTTTGAAAATTAATTATAATTAATGATATATATTGTTGTTGAAAATTTGTTCTCTTTACCATGAATTTCGGTGTTCAAGATACACCTTTTCAGGAGAACTATTAGGTTTGGTTCTTACATTTTATATACTTGCCTGCAGTCAAACGTTAAAATAACATTGTAGTGTAGTGGATAGGTAGCAGTGGGTCATTAATCTGGATAATCAATAGTAGTTGTTCCCTTCTGAGAAAGAGAAATAGAGAGGAGTGTGTGGGGGATACCGAGGGAAATAGAGAGAGCGTGTGTGTGCGTGAGAGAGAGAGAGGGGGGGAAAAGAAGAGAAAAGATAGAAACAAGTTAGTGTGTTTGTGGGAGACTGAGAGGGGATAGAGAGAGAGCGTGTTGTGCCCTGAGAGAGAGAGAGAGAGAGAAGAAAAAAAAGAAAGAGAGAAATAGAGAGGGTGGGGAGGATACGAGAGGGGAAATAGATAGAGAGCGTGTGTGTGGGTGATAATTAGTGTCGTCGAATCTATAGCAATTCTTGGTTATGTAATTATATATAGAAATTATCAAGTCTTTCATTTATAAAAAAAAAAAAAAAATTTTTTTTGTTTTCCCCAGATGATGAGTGGAAAGAGTTGAAGAAGAGAGATTGATGATGACGATGAAGAGGAGGAGGAGGAAGAAGAGGAAGAGGATGAAGAATCCGAAAGTGAAGAAATGGAAGTTGAAACGACAAAAGTAAAGACAAAATCTAAAACAAAGAAAAATGGACGAACAAGTAAAAAATGTAAGTAAAAACAACATTTCTTAATCATTGGTGTCCGTAAATTTATTTGGTCACTCAAAATGGTCGTCTCCAGCCTATCAGCTGGGCCAGTTAGAATAGTACCAATTGCACTTCTTCAGTTTTTCAGGAACAGCGATAATAGTACATGTTGACCCCCCCCCCCCCAAAAAAGAACGCCAAATTGTTTTTTTTTTTGGGGGGGGGGGTCACCCTGTATATATACTATTACTGATGCAGACTATCAGAACCCAAATTCTGTTTTTTTAGGTCACACCTGTAGGATTGGGTTACTTACTACTCGCATAATATCCAAACGGGTGAGAAAGGGGCTTCCTTAGCCCTGGTCAGCAACCCATCTAAAAATAAGAAAAGTCCAATTCAAAAGCTCTGCTGCCTAGTGGCTTTACCTCATGCCGCCCTGTCGGCTGAGGCGTTAGAGTGCACCTCTGCAGAGGGGTAAGAATCTCCCCAATTGGGGTACCTGTTGGCCGTGGGTGGCGACCCATGATGCTTAAGGACAGCCCAGGTGGATGAGCAGTTCATGACTTGCAATACTCCACTTTGGCCCTATCTTGGGCTAGATGGGCGGTCGGAGAGGCCCCTCCGATCAATTGGCTGGTCACGTCAAGCCCGTAGCACCTAAATGATTTTCTCCAACCCTAAAGCCCTTATGGCAAGCCCCAACCTATTTTTATCATATGGGTGCTAGAATGCGGTGACTGAGGGTCTACATGTCCTGGGGATGTGAGGTTCCAGTTTTGGAGGTTTCCATCTATGGGTTAAATAGAAAAATGTATTTATATAAAAATTATATTATCCATTAAGAATTGATTTCAAAACTTTATTGGCATTAAATGATCCACTGAGGTTGATATGCGCGTAAAACAAAACCAAACCAGATCATCCAAAAGAAAAGCTAGGAAGTAAACCCTGAAATAAATCAGGAGCCGGAGTCCCTAAGGTGGTGTAATGCTGAAATTCAGTGCTACCCAGAAACTCCTGTGAGCACTACTACTGCCAAAGTGCATTGTTCCTTACCTTTCCTTTGGATCACAGCTGCAGTGTGGAGAGGGAGGATTTGCTCATCCTCTATGAACCCGCCCAGGCTTACGTAGCTCAAAAAAAAAAAAAAAAAATGAAAATTGGACACTACACCATCGTCTCTCATAGATGGAAAGATGCCAACAACAACCTCTGCAGAGGGGTAAAATGACGCCACCTGTTGGTGACGAGGGGAATCTTTGTAGCTGTGAGCAGTTCATGAAATGTAACACTCCACTTTGGCCTTACTTAAGCTAGATGAGCAGTGAGGCCGCCTTCAATCAGTTGGCTGGTCATCTTAAGCCCTAGCACCTTAGATTGTCTTGACACTATTAATGGCAAACCCCCACAACCCATTTATAATATGTGTGCTAGAAAGCAGTAGCTGAGGGCCATAGTCCTTGGTATGGTGAGTTCCAGTTCTAGACCCAGGTTCACTCTGATCTGGAGTGGTAGTACCTATTAGGGTCTCATCTATGGGTTTAAATATTTTTTTAAAAAAATTTTTTAAAAACATTTAGAATAATCAACAAGAATGAATAAAACAAATGTCTTCTTCTTATTATTTAGATTATTCAGACTATTGTCCTCGTCTTTATTATTACTAGCAAAATATATGCACCCTCCAGGTGCAGTATTTAAGTTTTAATATAATAAAATATATTAAATTAGAAAGGCTAATGAAACTGAATAAGAATGTAGATAAAAAGATTTGGAACAGAGGGGTATGATTGAAAAATAGAACAACTTTGAAAACTAACTCTTCCATCATTTTCATTACTCCCGTCTTTCATTGCTAAATTTCCTAATTTAATATTTAGTTAAAATAGGAAGTAAAGAATAATATTACATGTTATTCTTCTTAATGGATTTCTTTTTAAGATTTCTCCCGAGATTTTTGCTCATATTCAATAAATAAAACTAAACAATTAGAAATCAATAATACAAGCATATTTTATTAAAATCAAATTTTAAGATCAATATGCAAATTAGCCTTCCCATTCACCTGTAACCACATTTTGTTGTATATTATAAA
Organism: Doryteuthis pealeii; assembly: GCA_023376005.1. Taxonomy (NCBI): domain Eukaryota; kingdom Metazoa; phylum Mollusca; class Cephalopoda; order Myopsida; family Loliginidae; genus Doryteuthis; species Doryteuthis pealeii. The sequence goes on from CM042178.1 coordinate 16,408,465, forward strand.
TACAATTGCGTGTTATTAGTGTGTAGATATGGTCAACATCTTATTATAATGGAGATTGTGTGTTTTTCTGTCTGTAACCGAAACTATATTACTGATCGAGTTACAATTAACATAGTTATTTACATCACATTCTTCATGATTTTATTCAATATTTAAACCTCAATTACTAATAAAATTGGTTCACCTTTTATTAGTGTTGTCCATATCTACATATTAATAACATGCTATTGTATTTATATATACAAAAAATAGCGGTTTGCAGTGTAAAACGGGAAAGCTAATTTGCATATTGATATTAAAAATGTGATTTTATTAAATATGTGCTTAGTATTATTTGATTTCTAACTGTTTTGGTTTTTATTTTAATGAACATAAGCAAAATCTCTCCAATGAATCTTAAATGAAATCCATTAACAAGAAAAAAATAAGTGTAATTTATTCTTTATTTCCTAATTTAAATAATAGTTTTATAAGTAAAATTCAGCAAATGAAAGACGGCAGTGATGAAGAGTAAGTTTCATTTCTATTTTTTCTATATACCCCCACTCTGTTTCAAATCTTTTTATCTGCATTCTTATTAGACTTTCTAATTTAATACGATATTTAATTACATTAAAACTTAAATACTTGCACCCGGAGGGTGCATATATTTGCTAGTTATTAATAATGTAAAACAATTTTATTAATAATTGAGGTTTAAATAAAAATAATCATGGAGAAGTGATGTAAATAACAAAGGGGATTGTGACTTGAGTAGTGATATAGTTTCGGTTACAGACAGACATTACACACGGAAAGTGAGATAAAAACCCCTATAAATCTCCATTATAATAAGATATAAATAAGGTTTTGGCCGATGTACCCTCCGGCCTTCAAGTGTTTCTTGTTAAACTCGGGAACCTTCATGTCGTAATCTGGAAACTTCATGAACCGAAGCCTTTATTTAATCCACGGGGGTAGACTGTTATTGTTCTGTAAACTATTAAAATTATCCCGTAAAATCCAACCGACCAAAAAAAAAAATCCTTTATTTTGAATTTAATGCCCCAAAAATATTTGACATAAATACAAAAATGCCCAGCACCCTAGTTATCTCCCCTTAAATAAATTTTCCGCCCTGTCGGTGGGGCGTTAGAATGCACTGACTGCATCTCTGCAGAGGGGTAAGACTCCCCCAATGGGGCCACCTGTTGGCCGTGGGTGGCAACCCGTGAAAGTTAAGGACAAAACACGAGTGGCTGCGCATTCCATGACTTGCAATATTCCACTTTAGGCTTTTCTTGGGCTAGACGGGCGGTCAGAGAGACCCCCTCTGATCAATTGGCTGGTCACATCAAGCCCTAGCACCTATATGATTGCTCCAACCCTAGTTTATAAACAAAATTGTATTATGCATTAAGAATGAATTTATTTCACAACTTTGTCAGCATTAAATGACCCAACGAGGTTGATATGCCGTAAAACAAAAAACCAAACCTTAAATAAATTTTATGATTTTTGCTTTCAAATAAGACATGCTTTGATTTCCTTGGAATTTATTGTTGCCATTTTTTTCTTCCAGTGTCCAAGAAACAGAAGAGAGCCATAAAGAAGGGCAAATTGTCTGAACAGGATGTCAGTACGGTGCCAAAGGTTAGTAACCATTTTTTTTTTTTTTTGTTTTTTAGTCAACAAAAGAATACAATATTTTTAGATCTGATGTGTTGAGGTCTTTTAACTCTTAACATCCTGTTGAGAATTTTCGGACCATATGACCTTAAGGTACCCCTTCCGCGATCTCGATCACAAGGACACTTTTCTCATTTACACCGTAAAAATCCGATTGTTGGTTAGGGGTTAGTTTTATAATTTAAAAAAACCTCTAAAATTCGTCTGTAAACAATTAACGGGATTTTGACGGTGTAAATGGAAAAAATGTCCCCACGAAAGGGGTGCTTTAAGGTTATTTGGCCCGAATTTTCTAAGTCCAAAGCCCCATTTCTATAAGGATTTATCAAGAGAGCGCTAAAAATGACTTTTGCATCTAAAGTTACTTGTTATTTCACTTAAATCAAAGACTCCTAAATATGTTTAATATTGCATTTAAACAAAGGCTATTGTTTGGGACAGATTAGGAAAATGAATGTGACTTCTGGCCGGACAAAATGAGGTGGTATAGGACTTTAATATTTGAGTTCTTAGTTCATGGAAATAGAAAAACAATATTAAATATTGTGCTAATAAATGCTTGTTTCAACGCTATGGGGTTTATAAAATGTAATTCAATTGAAATGTAGACAATTGTAAAAGTGAGCGTTATTTCAACCTCTCATGCCAAACGGTTAAATTTTCCTCCTTTTTTTTCCATTCAACAAATATATGTGCTCTGATGAAGACCAGTGTTTATAAAGTGTCTTCATTTTGATTTTAAAATGATTTCAATTGAATTACATTTTATAAACCCCATAGAGTTGAAACAGACATTTGTTAGCACAATATTTAATATTGTTTTTCTATTTCTATACCTCATACTGTTGGATTTATTCCATTTTTATTTACTTTTCATATATATATATATGGGCCGGGTTAGCTCAGTTGTTAGAGCGTTCGGCTAGAAACCACAAGGTTCCTAGTTCGATACCCGCCCCTGCCAACTCAGCGTATGAGTAGCACAGGGATCTGAGCGGTAAAGTAAGGAGCTGGTGAAAGGGGGATAGACTCCCTCACTGCATGGCTGATACTGACGTTAGGCCGCCATGACGACTTTACTTACTTGTGTATATATATATATATATATATATATATATATAAAGTATTGGAGAATTGAAAATAAAGTGTTCAATTGTGGGTGTAAGAGCTGTGTTTATTTGTTATAAGAGTACAATATATTTAACGTGTGATAGTTACTATTGGTTTCAAAGCAGCATGTTAGCCACTTATCATCAAGACAACACAGTTTGTCTTGCCAATAAGTGGCTAACACACTGCTTTGATACCAATGATAACAATCACACCTTAAATGTATTGTACTTCATAACATATATATATATATATATATATATCCTGTTTGAAAAAGAGAATTTGTCTATTTTTGAATTTGAAATATGTCTTTCTTAAAAACTGTTACATTAAAGGTATACAATTATGTCGTTGGCGTAGAAAGGCGTAGCAGATGTGCTAATGATGAAATTGCACTTGCATGCTTTTTGGAACATCAATGTTTTTCGTTTTGAATTTAAATTATTTTCAGCTTCTCTCTCGATGAGTCCCTGGATTAAAAACAAACTCTGAATATGATTTTTATAAATCGAAATATTGTTCAGTATTAACATTTTAAAAGCATTTTGTGTTTTCATATCCTTTTATATATACTATATATATATATATACACACACATAGTAGCAACTTAAATATACATGCTCTATCCAAGATATTGAGCACTATTTACTTATAAATAAAACCCACCATATTATCAATATTAATTATATATTATTATAAAACACGGGATCAACGCACTTTTTGCTCCTGCCACCCATGAGCTTTGGTTCATGGGTGGTCCCACATTGATATGACTTTTGTACTAATCCGTACATGTGGGGTACATGGTAAATATTAATATTGTGAAGATACATTTGGTTATTTCCTATAAGTCTGACATAAACAAAGGGGAACCACTCTTGACTGATAAATTATTTATTTATTGATCTACTAGGAAAAAAAGAAGATGGAGATAGGGTTTAGGGTTAGTTTAATGGGGAAAATAAATAAATAATTTATCAGTCAGGGTGGTTCCCCTTTGTTTATATAGGAAATAACTATACATTTTTATGCTGTATTCAATTGGTGACCATATATTTTAAACTGACTTTGGCACAAGGCTTTACAAGTTTTTTTTATTTTTTTTTGGGGGTTTTTTTTTAAGATTTTTAAATTTAAAAAAAAAATTTTTTATTATTATTAGAAATTGTGAATTCCGCTAATTCTTCAAATGATTTATATATTTTTTTCTCAATGGCTCAAATTCTTTTTTTTTTTTTTTTTTTTTTTCATTTACAGAAAGCCAGTACGAAAAAGATGTTGGTTCTTCCTGGTGCTGAAGAAACTGAGGATATAAATCTCAAAGTTCAACAACGTGCTCGTGAGGAATTGAAATTGGCTGAAATGATGATTCCAAAGAAGAAACGGCGCCTTTACGACAAAATTGTCACTCGCAAGAAGAAAATGGCACAAGAGGTTAGTGTTAATTCATGCAAATGGCTTAAAATTTGCGTCTTTAATTCAGTCGTTTTTTTTCCGCGGGGGGGGGGGGGGTATCTCCTTTGCTTTTTTCCCCATATCTATTTCACTTGACTTTTTTGTCTCCTTTTTCATTCTTCCCTCTCTCTCTCTTTTCCTTGCTTCCCCCCTCTCTTTCTCTCTACCTTTTGCTTTCTTCATTCTCTCCTCTTTCCTGCCCTGTCAGTTAGGGCATTAGAATGCACCTCTAACCCAGGTGGATGAGCAGTCCATGACTTGTAATTCTCCACTTTGGCCCTATCTTGGGCTAGACGGGCGGTCGGAGAGGCCCCTCCAATCAATCGGTTGGTCATGTCAAGCCCTAGCTCTATTGCCCATATGGCAAACCCCAACACTTTTTATCATATGGGTGCTATAAGGCGGTGGCTGAGGGTCTACATGTCCTGGAATGACGTTAAACTCTATCTGATGGTGACATTCCAGTTTTGGGGTTTGGGGAATGTGGGGCACCCCTTCATCACCATGGCTCTCTGATCCACTCTGAACCGGAGTGGTCGTACCTGTTGATGATGATGGACTCTCCTGTCGATTTCGATATATGAGTGTTCAAACAATGAACATCCACACAGTGATTTGTTTTAGTGGTGAAGGCTTGTGTTGACCATCCACACTTTTTGGCACAGAATTGGTGATCAAAGGTTGTCACAAACCCAATCAACAACTGACCTCAGGAACTTTGAATTCATATATATATATATATATATATATATATATATGATGGACTCTCCCGTCGATCAACGTATGAGTGTGCATACAATGAACATCCACACAGTGAGTGGCTTGTGTTGGACCATCCAACTTTTTGGCACAGTCGATAGGAAAGAATTGGTGCATCAAGGGTTGCCACAAACCCAATCAACGACTGACCTCAGGAATTTTTTAATTCAGTTATCCCTCTACTTGACTGGTTACCTACCCTAGGCTAAAGAGCCCAGTCTACCTTACTATTTAACCCATAGCTGGAGGGAGAATATATGGATTCATACCTTTCCCAAGGGTATTAGCGCTATGTGAAATGCCAACAGCTTCATCTAGGAATTTAACTCTTTGACGAGTCCATTTTCCATGACTCTAACCACTAGCCCACGCACTTCCATGTTAGGGTCCCATCTGTGGGTTAAATAGAAAAACATGAGTTTATAAACAAAATTAAGGACCCATTAAGAATGAATTTATTTCAAAACTTTAACAGCATTAAATGACCCACTGAGGTTGATATGCCGTAAAACAAAACAAACCAAACCAAATCTACACCTTTCCCTTTCCTTCTTTCTTTCTTTCACTCTCCATTTCTCATTTTTTTACTTTCCTCTCCCCTTTTTTACTTTCTTGTCTCTTCCATTTATTCTCATTCTTCCCCCCCCCCTGCTCTTTTCACTCTCTCTCTCCTCTCTCCTTCTCTCCTCTCATTCATTTCTTTGTTCTTTCTTTTACAGACCAAAGCGTTGCACAGGAAACGTGAAGCTATTGACAAGATGCAAAGAAAGAAGAAATCCAAAACGTTTTAACATCAAAAAAAAAAAATCAGGAAATTTTGACGACTCAAAATTAATAAATCATTTTAACTGTAAAAAAAACAACCTTTTTACTTTTTTTTCAATTAAAATATTTTTATTTCTTTCTCATTTTTACCTTGCGTTTTTTTTTTTTTTTTTTTTTTCTTTCTTTTTTTAATGTATTTACCCAACCCCTCCAAAAGTTGGGTTTGACACAAGGTCAATTTTTAAGTGGATTTTAAGAGATTAAGAGAAAATTAAGTTTCCCTTCTCCAAGACTAGTTGCCATTCTAAGGTTAAAGAGCCCAATCTGCCCTACTATTTACCCATAGCTGGAGGGAGAATTCTTGGATTCATTCCTTTCCCAAGGATATTAGAGTTAAGTGAAATATAAACAGCCTCTTCCAGGATTTGAACTGGGTGGAATTCAGTTATATTCACCCAGTGAGGATCAACCTCACTATTCAGTAGTAATTTGTCTGCAAGATTAGCTTGTTAACCCTTATACTTAGCAGGGCACCTTTAAAAAGCAAGAATAGCTCAGGTTTGGTACAAGGCTACAATATGAGGCACCTGGTGAGGATCGAATTCATCAGCAAGACTCTTTTGTCAACCCTGACTCATGGATAGGAGTGCCCCCCACCTCACCTACTCTAGAAACGGAAAATTTCATCTCTCCCAGCCACTCTCAACAGAAACACACTCACTTTTTGCCAAACCCCATATCAACATCTTGTCTCTTGTTTCTCTAGCTCCGACCCCCAATACAATGAGGCACACCACCTTTGGCAAACCTCACCATTTAATTATGTTAATTAAATAAAATAATGTAAATTTAAATTAAATAGATTATTTTCATTATTAATTACAGTAATTCATCTTATATCTAGCAGGACATCCTTAAAAACCCAAGAATAACTTGTTGATGCTGACACAAAGATGAGAGTGACCCCCACTCCATCTATCCAAGCCACTCTCAACAGAAACACGCTCACCTTTTTCCGACCCGCATAGCAACAATACATCTCTTCTTTCTCTAGCTCCTCCCCCCTCCCCGATGTGTTGAGGCACCCACCCTTGAAAAACATGTTTCACGGCCAAATCTGTCACTCACAATAAGCCAAACAGTCTTTCAACATTTGCTCGTATTGTTGGGGAGGGGGGTGTGGATTACTGCTTTAATCCCTCCACCCTCGGATTATAATCCGTCTGGTGTTATGCGAGCCAGAAAGATTAAACCCTTCGCGATTATTACAACAAAATCTTGGGCACCTGCCATCGAGCAGCACGGATTAGCAATCTTGTCTCTCGGCGTTTTGTGGTATAGACTCTTTATTACACTTACCAGCAGGACCTGTGGATATACCACAGTATGAGCCCTGTTGGCTGGGGCATTAGAATACAGACTACTGGTCAGAGAAGCCCCCCTCTGATCAATCAGCTGTTACATCAAACCCTAGTACCAGTTGTTGAGATTTTTTGAGTATATAAGGTGTGTGCTAGATCCTCGCCCATATTTATAGACTAGGCGAGATCATGTGATCTATTCCTTGGCCAATCACTGGCAGTACTTTGAGGCTGATACAATACTTAACCCCCACCTACTGGTCATAATTACTACAGTGCTCTTAGACAACAGGACATAGGATTAAGTCACTGGACCTTTACCAATACGCAGGATAGGACTTATATGATCACCAAAGGATTCCATAACATAGGAATTTTTTCAAGCCCTATTTTAACTGGCCAAGGATGGCACTTAAAAACGTTTTATATTTCCTATAATTCTAACATAAACAAAGGGGAACCACTCTTGACTGATAATTTATTTATTTATTGATCTATTAGGAAAAAAGAAGGGTTAGTTTAATGGTAAAATAAATAAATAATTTATCAGTCAAGAGTGGTTACCCTTTGTTTATGTTAGAGTTATAGAAAATAACCCTAGCATATGATTGCCCCAACCCTATTGCTCTTATGGCAAGCCCCAACCCCTTTTTATCGTATGGGTGCTAGAAGGCAGTGACTGAGGGTCTTCATGTCTTGACAATGACTTTAAACTCTATCTGATGGTGAGGTTCCAGTTTTGGAGGTTTGGGGAATGTGGAGCACCCCTTCACCATTGCTCCTGGTCCACTCTGACCGGAGTGGTAGTACCTGTTAGGGTCCCATCTCTGGGTTAAATAGAAAAACGTGAGTTTATAAAATTGAGTATCCATTAAGAATGAATTTATTTCAAAACTTTGCCAGCATTAAATGACCCACTGTGGTTCATATGCCGTAAATATGATTAAAAATTTTTTTTTTTTTTTAAATTAGTGAACTAGATCGCTAATTAGGACTGAGCCTATTCTAGAAGTGACCACCCCAAGCTGAGTTTTAGCAGATTTCTAATTTCACAGTTTTCCTTCTCCTAGACTGGTTGCCTAACCAAGGTTAAAGAGCCCAGTCTGCCCTATTATTTACCCATAGCTGGAAGGAGAATAGTTCAATTCATACCTTTCCCAAGGATATTAGCATGATGTGAACTGTAGCTTTGTCCAGGATTTGAACTCTGGACAACAGGTCCATTTACTACAACTCTAACCATTACACCACTGCCTCCAATTAATTAATAATTACAATGTTTGATATGATTTAACTCTTTCACTCTCTTTTTCTTTTCTTTTTTCTTTTTTTTCTTTCTTTCTTTCTTTCCTTTTTATCTTTTCATTATGTTCAATTGAAACAGATTAGTATTATCGCTTTCACCTGCTCACCCCCCTCTCTCTCTCTATCTTTCCCTTATTCTTTTTTATATATTTTTTCTGCATAGCATGTCCTTTTCTTCCCTTTCTTTATAATTTAATTATTAAGTTTGATACGTTTACTTAAGAGCTATTGCCAAATAATTCAATATGTAAAAAGTATAATAATCTTGATTTAACTCTCTTTCACTCTTTATTTTTCTTTCTTTCTTTCCTTCCTTCCTTCTTTTCATTATCTTCGATTGAAACAAATTAGTGTTATTGCTTCCACGCGCTCACCCCCACTTCATCTTTCCCCTTTCTCTCTTTTTTATATTTCTTCTGTGTAGCATGTCCTTTTTTCTTCACTTTCTTTCTTTAATCATTTCAACATTTGATATGTTTACTTAAGAGCTATTGCTAAATAGTTCAATATGTAAAAAGTATAATAAGCTTAATTTAACTCTCTCTTTTTTTCTTTCTTTCTTTTCTTCTTTTCATTATGTTAGATCGAAACAGATTAGTGTTATCGCTTCTATCCGCTCACCCTCTCTCTCTCTCTCTCTCTCTCTCTCCCTCTTTCCCATACTCTCTTTCTTTCTTATTGTATTTTTCTGTGTAGCTTATACTTTTTCTTCCCTTTCTTTCTTTATAATAAAAATGCAATGATACATTATTTAACTGAGGTGATGACACTCAAGAGGAATAAAGATTCGGTTGATAAGAAACACCAGATTATAAGGATTTACATTTTTGCTCATGGGAGGCAGGTGAAAAAATATGTTGATCCAGTTGGCATTTAACCCTCAAGGAGGAGGGGGGTCTCAGGCACCAGGCAATAAACCCAGCCCTGCCCCTTTAAATTGAGGGGGGGAGGCCCCCTGGGATCAACGCTGTTAATTACTTTATTGGTCCAGTGACCGAAGCTCACTGGACTTTTTTTTTAACCTTGGTATGGCAACCAGTCTAGGAGAAGGGAAACTCTGAATTTAAAGCTAAACAGATAAACAAAATGGATGAAAACCCTGAGATCAATGGAAAAACGAATCTACGAACATAAGAGACATCAGAGTAGGTGATACACACACACACACACATATATTTTTGTTTTTAGGCATGTGCTATTGAACAACACGGAGTATTCTTTCTTCATTTGGTGGATTTGGATTTTTCCAATCTTCTTGCGATCTTTTTTGAGTCTGGATGAAATTGGTATATAATATTTCCCATACTTATATCCCGAGCGCTTTCGACTGTTTCGCCAGTCATCATCATGGGGTACATAATTTGGTTTTTAGTTCTTTTATCTATGTTTCTATTAAATTTGGAGAAAAAAACACCCAGAAAAATCCACCTTCCCTGATATTAAGAAAATCTTAAACGAAAATACTAAAATTATCTACAAAAATAATAAGAAGAAACGCCTTCCAATCCTTGAAGCAATATACATAAAAAATTAAAAAAACCTAACATCAATAAAATAGCATTCAAAGTCGGATACAACATATTAAATATCTTTAATAACTAACACACTTAACTTACACCTCCTTCTTAAAAAAAAATAATAGACTCTCCAAATTTAATAAAAACATAGATAAAAGAACTATAAAAAAATGAACTAAAAACCAAATTATGTACCCCATGATGACGACTGGCAAAACTACTACAACCTCACCACATCAGACATACACCAACTACTATCCATCGTCATAGACAATACATACTTTACATTCGAACATACATGCAAATAAAGGGCCTACCGATGTAGTCCAGCCTATCGGGTTTACTTCAGACTTTCAGAAATCTTCTGACGAAGAGATCTCTATCTCGAAATATTAAGAATAAATCAAAGGTAAACAAACAACATCACAGTTACCTCATTTTCCTTTACACTTATATTGTGATACCCTTCAAAGCCAACCACCAAAAAAAAAAAAAAATACAAGAGATTTAGAATTCAAAAAACTTAAAGGAACCACCTTACTTGTCTGAATTTTTGTTAAAAAATGACTTTAACAATAATGTATCTATTTAGTAGCCAATGTCTATTTCACTTCCTTGTCTAGAAAAAACTAGTGAGATTAGAAGTTATTTAAAATATATCATACAGAAAATATATATAAATTTAAAAATTATTAATTAAAAGAAAAATTTGGTTATATACAAATAAATTTAAACCAAGAAATGATTAGCAAAATATTGATTGAAGGGAAAATGTTATATGCATATGAACCATTTAAATATATATATATATATATATATATATATATATATATTAAATATTTTATATTTTTGCTTGAAGGCAATTACAATGCGAATACCGCATAAATTGGATAATTATAGAGGATAATAATGACAAGTGAATCTCGCAAAGAATTACTCGGCGTGTAGAATATCGTACAGACTGTTTCAACTTTATTAAGTCTCATCAGCGATATATACTAACGATTTCCCTCAGGATAGTCAGACACTATACTGTTTCAGCTACGATACAGCACAGAGAAATCCTTGCAAAATTAACCTGTCAATGATACTGTAGCATCTCTACCATATGAGGCAAGGAAGGCGCTGAGTGAATAATAACAAACATATCCGGGGCCTTTATGCTTTTCAGCGAAGGAAATAAGATTTTTTTTTTTGGGATGACTACGATATTTTTTTTTTTTTTTTGATGTTTGTACAATATTCTACATGCCGAGTAAATCTTTGCGAAATCCACTTGTCATTGTTATCTTCTATAATTATCGAATTTATGCAATATTTGCATTGTAATTGCCTTCAAACAAAAATATAAAATATTTAATATATATACTTTATTCAGCAATGCTTCTAAAAAAAATAAACAAAAATAAAAATAAAAAAAATCTTATATATACTAGCAAATATATGCACCCTCCGGGTGCAAGTATTTAAGTTTTGATATAATAAAATATCATATTAAATTAGAAAGGCTAATGAAACTGAATAAGAATGCAGATAAAAAGATCTGCAACAGAGGGGGTATAATCGAAAAATAGAACAACTTTGAAACTAACTATTCCATCATTTTCCATTACTCCCTGTTTCATTGGTAAATTTTCCTAATTTAACTATTTAGTTAAAATAGGAAGTAAAGGATAATATTACAGTTATTTCTTCTTGTAAATAAATTTCTTTTAAGATTTATTCACGAGATTTTTGTTTATATTTCTTAAGATAAAACCAAACAATTAGAAATCAATAATACCAAGCACATATTTATTAAAATAAAATTTTAAATATCAATATGCAAATTAGCCTTCCCATTCATACTGTAAACCGCTATTTTGTTGTATATATAAATATAATTGCATGTTATTAGTACGTAGATATGGTCAACAGTATTAATAATGTAAACCATTTTTATTAATAACTCGAAGGTTTAAAAGAATGAAATCATGGAGAATTTGACATAAATAATTAAGGGAATTGTGACTTGAGTAGTAATATAGTTTCGGTTACAGACAGAAAAACACACAATCTCCATTATAATAAGATATATATATATAGTTGAGTGAAAACACTGAAAAATATAAACAATGCTTCAAGTAAATTATAAAACTATAAACACACACATATGTATGTATATATACTTTGAGATAAACAATTCAACCGCCCTGTCAGTGGGACGTTAGAATGCACCTCTGCAGAGGGGTAAGATTCCTCGAAATGGGGTCACCTGTTGGCCGTGTGTGGCGACCTGTGATGCTTAAGGACGGAGTCTTAGTGGATGAGCAGTCCATGACTTCCAACACTCCACTTAGAACCTTACTTAGGCTAGACGGGCAGTCAGATAGACCCCTCTGATCAATCGGCTGGCCACGTCAAGCCCTAGCACCTATATGATTGCCTCAACCCTATTGCCCTTATGGCAACCCCCAATCCTTCTTATCATATGGGTGCTAGAAGGCCGTGGCTGAGGGTCTACTGTCCTGGGAATGACGTTAGACTCTATCTGATGGTGAGGTTCCAGTTCTGGAGGCTTGGGGAATGTGGAGCACCCCTTCATCACCATTGCTCCTTGGTCCACTCTGACCCAGAGTTGTAGTACCTGTTAGGGTCCCATCTATGGGTTAAATAGAAAAACATGAGTTTATAAACAAAATTGTATTATGCATTAAGAGTGAATTTATTTCAAAACTTTGTCAGCATTAAATGACCCACCGAGGTTGATATGCCGTAAAACAAAACAAACCAAACAATTCAAAATGGAAAGACGTTTTTTGGGACTCTTAAGAAAGAACAGACAATAACAAAATACATTTTGAAATAAACAATTCAAAGTGGAAAGACGTTGATTTTTGGACAAAAGGTTAAGGGTGAGGTAACCCTGACAGAAACCTCCAGAAGAGCCTATGCCCTGTCAACTGGCACGCATGACCCACCGGCAGGTGGAATATGCTCTGGTGCCCAGTAACCTAAGTTCTAGTCATAGGTAAATGATATAAGTGGACATAAGTTAAGCCGTAGTGAAGGCGACTCATCTAGGAGATGAAAACCACGTCCTGAGTATCTTATAATGGGGAAATCCTTCCTTTGATATCCAAACTTTCCAAAACCCTTTTCTAATCCTTTTGGGACTGTTCCAAGTGCACCAACCACAATTGGTATCACTTTCACTTTCATATTCCATAACTTTTTTAGTTCTCTGGCAAGGTCCAGATATTTGTCCATTTTTTCATTTTCCTTCAGCTTCACCCTGTGATCTGCTGGCACTGCAAAATCCACCAGTTGACAAGTTCTTTCTTTTTTGTTTATCAACACTAGGTCCACTATTCCCCGCATCCTGTTGGTATGCAGTTTGATTTGTTACTGGCTATCTTTTGTTTTGTTGTTGGATCTCAATTTTTTTAATCGATAGAGGGACTAAGCTGTCATACAAAACTATACCTCTATAATATCCATCTATGAACGTAAAAAAGAAGAAAGGAAGAATGAATGAAAGATGAAAAAAACTTCAAGAAATGAAGAAAGAAAGAAATAAGAAGGAAAGGAAAAGAGAAAAAAGTAGAACTAAGAACTAAAAAAGAAGAAAGAAAAAGAACGAAAATGGAAGAAAGTAAAAAGAAGAACAGGTTAAAACGAAGAATGAAATGAAAAAGAAGAAAAAAAGAAATAAAAAGTAAAAAAGACGAAAGAAAGCAAAAAGTAAGAAAGAATAAAAATATGAAAGAAATGAATAAGAAGGGAAAAGGAAGAAAGAAAGAAGAGACAATGAAGAAAAAAAGAAAATCGAAAAAAATTTTAAAAAGTGGTAAGAAGGAAAAAGGAAGAAGAAAGAAAGAAAACAGAAGGAAAAAAGAACAAAATAAAAAAAGTAGTAAGAAGGGAAAAGGAAGGAAGAAAGAAAGAAGATAGCAAAAAATTTAAAAAGTAGGAAGAGGTCATGAATTTGTGAACAGCCCTGTAGCTAAGAAATTAAATTGAGGTATGTCGATTGAGAATCAGGGAGTCCATGGAAAACTACCAGGGACTGTTGGTAACCCTTGATCCTTAGAGGCACGCCATGACAGACACGTGATAAAGAATTAGATTCGACCTAACTTTCAGAGAGCTTATACGTGCTCTGAGGTCGGTCTCCCGCGATGAATTAAATATGGGCTAATAAAAGCTTGATCAAGCAAAGACAAGTCTTGTTAGTTTATTAAATGTAAAAACAACCAATGCCCAGCTTGGAACAGAAGAAGAAATCAGCCCAAGGAGAATTAGCAGAGAAGAAGAAGCTAGCAGATAAGTCAACTAGACAAACAGAAATGAACCAGTTAGCAGCAACGAGTTAGACAAATCACCAAAAACAGTAGTAAAAAAGTAAAGTCGTCGGGGTGGCCTAAAGTCGGTATCAGCCATGCCGCGAGGGAGTCTATCCCCTTTTACTAGCACTGGACCAAGGAGATTATTTTAGCGTCTGAGGTGGAGCGCCACATCTACCATCAGCTCCTTACTTTACCGCACAGATCCCTGTGCTACTCATACACTGAGTTGGCGAGGGTCGGTATCGAACTAGGAACCTTGTGGTTCCTAGTCGAACGCTCTACCGACTGAGCTAACCCGGAAGCAGTAAAGAGTACAAAGTAAGATCATCTCCTCTCTAATCTAAGTCTCTCTCTCTCTCTCTCTCTCTCTCTCTCTGAGATGAACTTTATCTCTCTCTCGATTATATACCTGATACGATAAGGAGTGGCATTCGCCTGACAAAACGTTGCAATCAACATATATATATATATATATATATATATATACAAGAAATGACATGACTCGTTGGGTCACCCATTGACCACGGGTTTATATTGTTAAAAAATCACAATAATGTAATTTATTTTTAATACATTTTAAACTATTTTTCTGTCAATTTTGCGCAAATTTATCATAAACATGACCGTCAACGCTGTCTAAGATGATGTAAAATCTGTATTTTACAAAATAAATTTACCCCCACCAGGATTGAAAAAAATTACCAAAAATCAGGGAATTTTCCAATTTTAATGAAATTTTCTGTGTTGATTTATCAATAAATGAATTTTATAATGCATCAGTTATTTTATTTCAAAACTTTCTGACTTAATTAGGTATTTCTGCTATGGTAAATTAATATTTAGAATTCATTTATAATATGAAACTCCTAATTTTAAGTTTCAAATTTCCTATTTTTAGATTCTAAATATGGATTTTTCAGCAACTTTGCCAGTGCCTCATATTTTCATTTATGTATCTTTATCCTTCACAAAATATAAATATAAATTAATATAAATAAACTTTTGTGTTAAATCTGTGTTGTTATTTTAACATTACTTGCATTCATAATAAGAATATTTACAGGGCTGGTAAAATAAGCATGCAATTAGGTTTGTCTTTAACACTCTTTCTAAATTTTCATTCACAATAATTAACCCTATAAGTTTTTAAAATTAATAATTAAAGTATTTAAAAAAAAATCTATTTTAAAGCATCACATCAATTTTATTTATTTTTTTACACCCAAGAAAACAATTTTAAATTTTATTTACATTTTTTTAGAAATCAAACAATTATCTTGTGTTTACCTTCCCTCGATAAATTTTAAGCAGAGCTTTTTAATAATAAAAAAGAGAGAGATAGAGAAAGAGAGGGGTAAAGTCAGTCAGCAGCAGTCACAACCAATTTTTTTCAAGCACTGTAATGTCTTTTTCTCTCTTATACTACATGTATTGAGAGAGGGGGAGAGAAATAAACTATACTTATAGACAGAGATTGGTCGGTTTTTGACTTAATTGTAAATTATGACTAATTAGAACCAAATGAAATGGAATTTTTTTCAAACATTGATTAGATTTATGATTAGATAATATTTTGGGATGTTTTTTATATCATTAATGTACCGAGAAAAAAAGCCTTTAGGTGGCAAAGGTTGATTCGCTCAGCCTTAGTATAATAATAATAATAATAATATATATATATATATATATTATATATATATATATATATAAATAAATTTCTGGTACAAGCAAATTTAAATAATACTTTAAGGGTAATCATTATGATCACCTATATAGGTGGATACGAAGGAAAAGAGTGAAAAAAAAAAAAATTGTTTTATTTGATAAAAACAAGGGCCCTTTCGTCCGGTTGCTCATCAAGGTTTTTACAGCCGGAGACGACTAAAAGTCAAATTGTAAATACACATGGGTATATATATGAGGGGGGTTTTTTAGGGAAAAGAAGAAAAGAAAAAAAAAAAATTTTACTTCTTTTAAGTCCCCATTATGTGACACCAGGCCCCAGACACTCGCCCAATAAAATAAGCGAGTGCCTAGGTCTGATCTGTCTGCACAAGGTAGGACGAAAAAAATTAATAATTACGGCCTCAATATATATATATATATATATATATATAATTGATAGGCATATTGTTTAGAAAGAAAGAGAGTAGTACTGCCAGCAAAACTTTGGTTTTCTTTCATTTTAATCCTTTCATTTTTTATTCTTATTGGGGATTGTCACTATTACAACCTCTATTCTTGATGATGACCAAAGCTCCAACGGTTTGTGTGATAGGAGGTAAGTGGCCGTACAGCTGGGGGGGGGGTTGTTGTTGTGAGGTGCTGCTTCAAAGATTTATTAAAGACAGCACCCATCCTGAGTTCCATTTTTATGACACACAAAACCAAATAATCATCATCAACACCATCATCATCGTGCTGACAGCATGGATTCCCCATGACTCTCTCTCACCATCTATCCCTATTGGTCATCGCTGGCGGCATACAGAATCTACACAGAGCTGACTGATGTAAGTTTTTGCTGGTCAGCCTACACTGGTGTGCCCATGTGTAGGTTATCCACAGGAGAAGGTCACTTATGAGTTCGTCCTTGCTTCTCCAGCAGTGTCCAGCTTACAGTCATGTTAAAAGCACCGGTTCCTGCTAGATCACCGAAGTTAAGCAGTGATGAGCCTGTTCAATACTTTAATAGGTGACCATTACATACATATATATATTACACATACATATATATATGGCTTACGCATACAAACACATACACACACACACACACACACACACACATATATATATATATATATACATATATATGAGAAGTAAATACACACGCGCTGTGTTTATGATATGGCTTTTTTTAGCCGACAATTTTTGGGAGAATATGTGCTTAATTGAAGTCGTACCTAATTTTGAAAGTTAATTAATTAATAATTAATTAATTAGGCGGGAATACCTATTTAAATGTAAGGCTAAACAAATCGAGAAAAATCAATCTCTGTATGGCTTACGCATACAAACAGCTAGTACTGAAAGAACCACATATCAAAATGACTTGATTCGGCATTAAATGACCCGAAACGGGTTGATATGCCGCAAAACAAAACTATTCAACCAGCATGTTTTAATAAAGTAAAAGCTTTGGACAGTTTTTTTATTGAGTCTTGATACACACTTGTGGTTTCTGAGTCCCTGGCAGGAAAACCTAAGAAAAAAAAAACAAAAAAAAAAAAAACAAGAAACAAAAGCAAAAACAAAAAAAAATGACTGAACAATCTTTTGTCTATCACATTTAATGAAACATGTTTTAAAGAGAATTTAAAGACGTCTGATGATTGTGTTTTAAACAAGGCGTGAAACTGCTAGTCACAGAAGACAAACGGATTGGGAGGTAATTATACATTAGTCTTTTTTTTTTATACTGCTCCATTTGCCGGCAATTTGAGCATTTTGTTTATATCCGACATTTTTATTTGTTTTTTTGTTTTTTAAAACGATTGTTTTTTCGCATATCTTTTTCTTTTTTTCTTTTTGGTTATTTCTTTCATTCTTAATTCATATCAGTTCGAGAATTTAAGCATATTCTTATGTATATCCAAATGTTTTATGATATATATATATATATATATATATATATATATATACTTTGAAAAAAAAAAACTGGAACGCGTCACCCCTGATGATGGCACTTCGAAGTGCCGAAAGTACTCGGGATATGAAGTTCGATGGACTAATCCACAAATTCCATCCAAATATAAAAAAAAGTTGGCCAGAAAGCTTGAAAAGATCACCAATAAAATCGTTAAACAGGAGACCTGCCTTTTGTTTAATTCCACACACACACATATATATATATAATATATATATATATATATATATATATATATATATGTGTGTGTGTGTGTGTGTGTGTGTGTGTGTGTATGTGTGTGTGCGTGTGTGTGATTGAGAACGTTTTTGGTTACATTAGAAGTATCGGAAAATATAAGAGGAACAAAAGGCAAAATTCTAAAGGATGAATGTTGTATTGCTTTTGATCTTTATATACCCAATATTTCGGGTGGTATCCACCCTTTTTCAAAGACTTCTGTAGACGGACGTAGTGTAATATATATATATATATATTATATATATATATATATATATATATATACGAGGAGGGCTGAGAATGTCTCGGTTTGATTCCAAACGGAATAAACTAATGTCATGTAACGTACATGTTGTTATGCATATTTGCAGCACACTTGGCACAGAGTTTCTTAAATCTGTTTCACTCCTCAACCCCCATAGCACCCCACCAAAAAAATCTATAAAAATAAAAGTAAAAAATCCTTGTGGGGTCGAGAAGGAAGGGGTGTTCTTTTCTTTTTTTAAGAAGTTGTTTTTAAATATTCTTATCAATTATATATATATATATATATATATATATATATATATGATGAGTCTAATTTTCAATATATATATTATATCTTTATGTCTATAAAATATAGATATAAAGATGTAATATATATATTGAAAATTAGAAATATATATATATATATATATATATATATATATATATATATGATGAGTCTAATTTTCAATATATATATTATATCTTTATGTCTATAAAATATAGAGATAAAGATATAATATATATATTGAAAATTAGACATATATATACTGTCCAACAAATTAAACTGCAGCTTTAACATCGACATGAGCTTTATCGTCTGAAGCATTTCCGGTATTTTCTGTACTTCCGGCGTCTTGCGTAATTGTTCTGGCTGGAGAGGAAGTAGTACTGCTTACAGACATATGTGATGAACGCCTTCTTTCGGCAACCGCCTCCGACAAGAATTTCCGAAGGGCTGCTGGTGAGCCGTCATCTACCCTCGTAGTCCTCGATGAGCACGGCGAAACTGTAGGACTCCTCCTCTGTTTGGTTCCGGCCATAAATACAGGCCTCGTGGTCTCATCGGAGAGATTCCTTGCAACCAGTTCTTCGTGAAATTTTCGCATGAATTCGGGCGACCGTTTCAGAGCGCTGGTGTTCTTCAGTTCCTTTTGGAGCCTGGCCGACGTCTGCGGGTCGTATTCGTCTTGGATTTTTTTCAATATCTTTGGTGATTTAGGGGTTTCGTCGTTCGGCGACGCGGAATCGTCCGATTCTTCTGTTTTCTGATCTTCTGTCTTTGGTGTTCGGATTCCGAACTGCTCTCTTTCCATCATCGACGCCTGTAAGGATTTTACCTTCTGTACAGGGATGCTGCGCGGCGGCACGGGCGGTCGGTAAGCCATGTCGTGGCCGCCTGCGCTGATATCGCTGGCCGAACGGGAACAACGGCTGCGGTCCTTTAAATTACCTGGGAAGATGTAGGGTTGCGAATCTGTTAACCAGCCGGCTGGTCCCAGACTCAGTGCAGAGTTATCTGTGAGGTGATCAACTCTTAAATCGTTCGTCGTCCTCGACAACCCCGGAGGGAAATCTTTAGTCTCGCTGTCCACGTGCGAAAAAATAGATTCACTGGAGACGCTTCGATAGATTCGACCGGATGACGGGTTAGTGATTTCTATCAATAGTTTTTCGTCTTCCGTTCCCGACACGTTCTGCTCGCCGAGGCCGCTGTCCGAACTGTCGACGATGGAAGCGATCACAGCGCTCGCGTTGAACTTTGCCAACGTTTCTCTTGTCGGTTTTGGCGGCGGGGGTATCGGAGGCAGCGGCGGCGGCACGAGCGGTTTGGCGGGGGCCACGGCGACCCGGGCGTAAGGACGACGCAGCGCCTCTGATCGTTTCTCGGCCTGGTTCTGGAGTTTCTTGATGATCTCGTGAGAGGCCAACAGGTCGCTGGTAATGAGCGACGACCGCTTTTGTCGGTCGGAACCGTCCGGTAGGAGTCGCGACTTGTCGCCCGTGACCGACACGCTCGACGCCTCGCTCTTGACGCTACGCGGAGATTCGGACAGGTCGGTGACCCGTGCCGCACTCGACAGATATTGGTGACTCTTCGGCGCAGACGGGGGTGGTGGAGGAGGAGGAGGAGGTGGGGGTGGAGGTACGGGTTTCTTTATCACCTTCGGCGGCGGTATGCGTCTCGGCACTTGTGGCGACAGGGACCGCTGTGGCGGGACGTTCTTTTTGTCCACGCCTAGCTGCTCCCGACGTTCGTCCGTGTCACTTGGATCCTTTGCGGCGGGTACCGGCGGAGGCGGCGGCTGTGCGGGGCCCTCGCTGTCACTGCTGCTCTGAGATTGCAGCTTCTTGATGATCTTATGCTCGGACAGTATCTCTGCGCTTATCGGCCTTTTTTTCACGGGACTGTCGGTCAGGTCGGCCGCGTGGTTGATCACCCCGGTCGATGGAGGTGCCGGTTCTTTGCCGCCGAAATTCTTAGGCGTCGGCGGTGGTGTTCTTTTCGCCTTCTGCTTTTTGACTGCGAACGGTTCCGTGTCGCCCGCCGTGCTGGACGCGTCGACGAATTCCTCGTCGCTGTCATCGCTGTCGCAGGGTCGAAGTTTACGGATGATTTCGTGCGACGCCAATTCATCGTTGGTCACGTGAAACTGTTTATTGTCCGGGTCGAGGGCCGAGCGATCTTTTAAGGTGTAACGAGGCGCCGACTCGTCGCCGCTCCCGCCGGCGTCGGCGGCCTTATCGGCATTCGCGGCCGAATCGACTGGATTGTCTTCGTCTCTCGCCAACGTGGTCGTCTTCATCCGTCTCGATTTCAGGCTGAGTTTTCGAAACCTGACGGCAATTTTAGTGAAGAGTCTAAATTTGGAAGTCGGCTTAGGGGAGACCGTGCCGTAAGCCGACCGGGAAGAGACAGCCTGAAGAAAAGACTCGGACCGGGTGTAAGGCGTTTTCGCTTTGGAAAGCTGACCGGCCTGCAAAACTTTGGGTTGGGATATCTCGTCGCTGGTAACGCTGCAACTTTCGGAGACAGGCTCGAAATAAGGACCTGCCCCACCCTGACAGTCGAAGCTGATACCACTAGGGATGTCCGGTCGTGATTTTGATTGCGACGTCCAGATTTTAACCTCCGCTTTGGTTTGCGGTTTTGGAAGGATGGGCGGTTTCTTTGTTACCGAACTTTTGCTTTCATCACTAGATTTTGAAGTGACCCCGGAACTCGGAGTTGGCGGCGATAACCGGCCACGTTTCTCGCTGTCGACGCTGCGCATTTCGATAGCTTCGGATTTTCGGTCCTCAATTGGTAGATCCTTGGGTAGCGAGCTGACCTCAAGAACGGCGTCGATATCTTCGTCATCGTACAGCTCAAGGGTTGTCATCTTGCTCTCCGATTCTGAAACCGCCGGCGATGACGTCTTCGATCGGATGCCCCCTTGCCCAGCAATATTATTATTATTTGTATTTCCGATTTCTACAGGTTTAGGGGTCGGTCTCACTAGATTGATTAGGGGGGTCGCGTTGTTGGCCAAAGCGGCTTCCTCTTTCAGCGATGACGCAAAACGTTGCACCATCGGTGACCCCTTACTGATTCTGGGGCCTGAATTCCGTACCATGGGACTCGGCTGAAAAGTCGTGCTGCGTCGAGAGGCCGGCGTGGATTGTGCATGGACGTCGGCCTGGACTTCGGTGATAGTGCTGTCGTGCTGCGGGGAAGCGCCCTCGGGATCGTTGGCTAAAGCTGTAAGGGATGAGCCCTTTATCATGCCAGGGCTACGGCCTTTGGCCTGGGCTATCTTGGCTTCCATTACTTCGACGGCTTTCTGTCTCTGTTCTTTAATGTGAGCTTTTAATCGGTAGGACTGGAGTTTGCAGGTGTTTTCTGAAAAGAAAGAAATGAAATTGTCGATTAAATTCTTTCATATACTCAGACGGTTCACCAAAAATCACAACTTAATCCTGAAAAACATACACATACATGCACGAGCAGGATGCGACACAAGGTCAATTTCTTAAGCGGAGTTTATCAGGTTTGAATTCAGAGTTTTCCTTCTCCTAAACCGGTTGCCTAACCAAGGTTAAAGAGTCCAGTCTGCCCTACTATTTACCCATAGCTGGAGGGAGATTAGGATTCATACCTTTCCCAAGGGTATTAGCGCTAGAGAAATGCAATTACCACGTCCAGGATTTGAACTCGGGGCGACGAGTCCATTTCCCATGACTCTAACCATTACACCACGCGCTTCCTCATGAACATACATATATAAATGGTTCAATACTTAATTCGGTGACTATTTTAAGCAGCCACAGGTACTGTTAGCAAACTGAATCCTTTGTTTATCAAAATGACTTGATTCGGCATTAAATGACCCAACTAGGATCGATATGCCATAAAACAACAACCAACAACCAACCAACCAGAATGTTTTACACTATTGCTTTTCATTTAGAAAAAGAGAAAATGGCCAAATAATGGGGGATCAGTTTATGATTATGTTAAAATGGAAAATAGCTTATTTAGATTTTTGTGTAATATATCCCCAAAATATATATATATATATATATATATATATATATATATATATATATATATATAAATAACACTATCATAATATCATAAAGTTGACTGGTGATATTAAATCAAATACTTAATATATATATATTTATTTGTTGAATTTTTTAAATATAATTGTTTTCCATAGGCAACTACCCAGGTTTCAGGCTATTTTGCTATCATCAGGTTGCTAATAATTCTTCTGGTGTTTATGTGAAGACATTTCTTGCTGTTATGTTTTTGGACCGCAAATTACGTCGGTTGATTATTGTGGACGCTCTTTATGCTTTGGATTTTATTTTTGAATTTTTGAATTTCTGCATTTTAAAAAAAAATGCCCATAAAGTTATCTCCCTTTAATCCTTTGAACATTTGTTCTTATTTGGAATTATTTTAATCAACTTCATATGTTAAAAGACGAATGTATTTTCAAATTTTCTGATGGTAAAGTCCTATAAATTTCGCAATTTAATTTTTCAAGGTGGATGGTGAGTTTCATTTATCGAAAATCCATTCTTTTATGGAATTATTATTGGATTATTATGGATCTTAAGATTGTGAGTGTGTGTGAAAGGGAGAGAGAGAGAGAGAGAGAGAGAGAGAGAGAGAGATTGTGAGTATGTGTGTAAGAGACAGCGAGACAGAGAGAGATACAGTGTGTATGTGTGTGTGTGTGTGTGTGTGTGTGTGTGTGTGTGTGAGAGAGAGAGAGAGAGAGAGAGAGAGAGAGAGAGAGAGAGAGAGAGAGAGAGAGAGAGAGAGAGAGAGAGAAGATAAAAAGAAAGGGTAGGAGGAATAATTGCAACAATAGTCTCACCTTCTTCACAAGCTGAATCGTCACAACAGAATATTTGTCTACAGAGATGTGCAAAAGCATGTCGGTAACGTCCTCCCATCCATAATGTCAGTGGGAAAAGGGTAAATTCCATCACTTGGAGCCATTGCACCGTTAACATTAAAATTTCCTTGTGTACCTGTTGGCTGAATAACTGCACGAATTCGATGCACTGAAAAAGACAAAAAAGTTGTACCGATAATGATTAGAGCACTGGATAAAACCCCTTAAACAATTTCGAGAATTTAGAAAAAATTGTTTCAAAGAGTCAATAAAAAAATTTAAAAAATACCCCCCCAAAAAAACATTCATTTTTATCAAAGTTGCATGGCAAAAAAAAAAAAAGGAAAAAGAAAAAAAAACGACTTAGAAGCGACTACCCGACATCGCCTAGGTAAAGGGTGGCATAAAAAATTAGCCCTGTAGATCAATTATTACGAATTGCGAGTTGGATTCTATTGCAAAGAACGGGACGGAATCTGTTGATGAGGAGGGCCTCCTCATCAACAGAGAGAGAGAGAGAGAGAGAGAGAGAGAGAGAGAGAGAGAGAGAGAGAGAGAGAGAGAGAAGGAGCGGGAGAATTTGAAATGTATTTCTATGTTAAACTTCACAACCAGCAACCCGTAGCTTAAATAAGTAATTTCCTTTCTTAGAAAGCTAACAAAATGATTTTAAGGTTTCATCTGGCCATATTTATATTTCTTTTTAAATTATTCGCTTTGCTAACTCCCTTTTCCCTAATCTCAATTATCTACCCAGAGCTGAATGGGTGACCCAATGGCTCAGGTTTTGTCTAGTATATATATATATATATATATATATATATATATATATATGTGTGAGTGAGTGAGAGAGAGAAAAGAGAGAGAGAGAGAGAGAGAGAGAGAGAGAGAGAGAGAGAGAGAGAGAGAGAGAGACATTTATTTTCACGCACGATTGATACAATTTCACATTACTGACATAGATATATCCAAGATGCATCAGTAATGTGCAGCGCCACCTATCGTGCCATGGCGGACCGAGCAGGTAATTAAAGGGACGGTGATATTAGCAACCGGTGCCAAACGACCGCATGTTGGAACTTGTCCCTCAGCAAAGGCCATTCGCTTCATTCATGAGACGCCATTTCCGTTTCACGTTCGATTTCCGCGTGTCCTCCCCCCACCATTACCCCCCTCATTGATTGTAGCCCCGCCCACTCCCATTGATAAATATCTCGTAAGGACGACATTTCGATCTATCAACTCAGATCCACTACAACTATTGCGCGATCATCAAACCATTCACGAAACCTTTTTTTTCTTACTATTTTTCTGAAATTTTTGAATGAGGCTTGATAATTATTTGGATTATTCGGACTATTGTCCTCGTCTTTATTTTTATCTACACTATTTCCTGAAATTTTGATATGAGGCTTGATAATTTGTATTATTTTGGACTATTGTCCTCATCTTTATTGTTATCTACACTATTTCTCTGAATTTTTTTTTCAGATGAGGCTTGATAATTAGTATTATTTGGATTATTCGGACTATTGTCTCATCTTTATTGTTATCTACACTATTTCTCTGAATTTTTTTTAGATAAGGCTTGATAATTAGCATTATTTGTATTATTCGGACAATTGTTCCCATTTTTATTGTTATCTACACTATTTCTCTGAATTTTTAGATGAGGCTTGATAATTATTATTATTATTTGGATTATTTGGACAATTGTCCTCGTCTTTATTGTTATTTACACTATTTCTCTGAATTTTTTTAGATGAGGCTTGATAATTAGTATTATTTGGATTATTTGGACTTTTGTCTCATCTTCATTGTTATCTATACAACGTTTCGGCCGATGTACCTTCCGGCCTTCTTCAGGTATTTCTTGTCGGACTCGGAACTTTCTCGGACTCGCGAAAATACCTGAAGAAGGCCGGAAGGTACATCGGCCGAAACGTTGTACAGATAACAATGAAGATGAGAATATATATATGTTTATTGATCATCGTTTATATAATAGCTCTATCGCAGATATTGAGCACTCTTCTAATAATACCACATATATTGGCCCACTAAGTCACCAAATGAGATAGTGTTAACCATACACGGTTGTAATACGCCCTGTCGGTGGGGCGTTAGAATGCACCTTTGCATAGGGGTAAGACTCCCCCCAATGGAGCCACCTGTTGGCTGTGGGTGGCGACCCATGATGCTTAGGGACGGAGTCCCTATGAGCAGTCCATGACTTGCAAATCTCCACTTAGCCCCTTTCAGTCGGTCGGAAGCCCCCCGATAAATCGGCTAGTCACGTCAAGCCCTAGCACCTATATGATTGCCCCAACCTTGTTGCCCTTATGGCAAGACCCAACTCTTTTTATCATATGGGTGCTAGAAGGCGGTGGCTGAGGGTCTTCATGTGCTAGGAATGACGTTAAACTCTATCTAATGGTGAGGTTCCAGTTTTGGAGGTTTGGGGAATGTGGAGCACCCCTTCATCACCATTGCTCCCTGGTCAGCTCTGACCCGGAGTGGTAGTACCTGTTAGGGTCCCATCTATGGGTTAAATAGAAAAACATGAGTTTATAAACAAAATTGAGGACCCATTAAGGGCTAACTCTGATTTAGGTCGGAAAATTAAAACGGAAAGTTTTTTTTGTGGTCCCCAATGACAGTTTAACTACAGTCTATGAATTAACATTTTGGCGAATTGGGTTACGGTTTTAGGGGATTAAGGTTGTTTTTAATTACGCATTGCTTAAAAAAATAAACAACAAAAAACAAAATGACTATACTTTTAATGTTGAAAAATATTCTTTTTAAACTAAGTTTAATTGAAATTATACATTGCAATACTAACACAAACAACTGTCTCAATAATAGATTCAATAATTAATTTCAATGGTTAATTAAATGTATAGTAATTTCGGTTTTTTGTTGTTTATTTTTTTAAGCAATACGTAATTAAAAACAACCTTAATCCCCTAAAACCGTAACCCAATTCGCAAAATGTTAATTCATAGACTGTAGTTAAACTGTCATTGGGTACCACCAAAAAAATTTCCGTTTTAATTTTCCGACCTAAATCAGAAGTCAGTCTATGGGTTAAATAGAAAAATGTATTTATAAAAAGAATTGTGTATCCGTTAAGAATGAATTTATTTCAAAACTCACTCGGCATTAAATGACCCACTTGAGGTTGATATGCCGTAAAACAAAACAAACCAAACGGTTGTAATATATATATATATATATATATATATATATATATATATTTACGTATGTGTGTTGAAATTGCGTTTCAGTATGAATAAGGAATAAAACCCAAAATCCAGTGCATACAGATTCCTACTTTCAACACACCGATGCAAAACATCTTTTGTCCAAATCTTTTCGACTTTTTCGATTTTTTCGATTTCTTAAACTCTTCTTTTGAAGATTGCCATGTAAAGATGTGCATGAAACCTAATGGTCGCAGATAAGGATCCACGTAATTAAATGTATATACAAAAATTATTATATATTTATTTATTATAAATCATCATCATCATGTCGCGCTAGCAGCATGGATATCCATGACAATCTCTCGCCAACCGTCCCTATAATGAATTGCCCCTGTTAGCATTAATCATACACTTATACCACACACACACACACACACACACACACACATATATATATATATATATATATATATATATATATATATATAGTCATCCACAGACACGTGTTTCGACTTATCAAGCCCCTTTAATTGGCTAATTTGTGAGATATATATATATATTATATATATATATATATATATATATATATATTATTACAATATAGGTACAAGTGATAACCTACTCAAGTTTCACCATAAGGATCTTCAGGGTTAAATCCACTGAATTAATCAAGATATTGATTAATTGCAGTCGATTACACGTATGTGTCTTTCGCGATAAACGGTTCGTCCACGTATCGCTTGTAAAATTTTGGCTGTTTCGCAGTTTTAAATAATCGTTCTTCTTGAAATCCAACGAAAATATTAGCGAGGGTCGCGCCTGGGGGACTCCCCATAGCAATACCGACAATTTTCTGGTACATTGTGTTGTTAAAACTAAATTGGACATCTTTAGTGGATATATAAATATATATATATAATATATATATATATATATATATATATATATATATATATATATATATCACGACAGTAACGCTATCTCACTTTGTTAGTGGGCCACTATATGCGGTATTATTAGGAGAGTGTAAATAAATATAAATACAAAAACTAATATATATTCATTTATTATTGTTATGCTTATATATATGTGTGTGTGCGTGTGTGTGTGTGTGTGTGTGTGAGAGAGAGAGAGAGAGAGAGAGAGAGAGAGAGAGAGAGAGAGAGAACAGGTCAATATAGAAAAGAAGAAAGAAATCTGTCAGCCTCTATATAAAAGGTTTTAAAACTGAAAGGACCCAGATTTCCCAGGGTCGAGTGATTCTCTCATTGCTGGGCGACACATGGACGGCGCCCATCTCCGAAGGTTGGTCACAAAACGCAAAAAAAAATCCCACACAACAAAAACAAAATCAAACACAAAAAACTGATTTGTTTATAAGAAAAATCCGATTTTTCTTTTGAGATAAAGTCGTGAAATCTATTCTATTGTAATATAACCGTAATGGTGATGGCTTTTTGATTTAGTACATCCTGGAACGCACATATTTGCTTTGAATGAGTTCCCGGGAAAATTTATGGGTCATAACTAAAGTTTCTTAATAGATTGTTGGGTCTTTATTTATGATCTGGGGAAACAACTAAATCCGTCTAACCCATACCTTTTTTTATGGGGAGGGGACTGGAACGAATTAATAGCATTTCAGTTTATTTCAATTGGGAAAGTTGATTTGATATACGAGAAAAAAAAAGAGTGACGAGCCAAATGAATTAAACTCGTAAATCAAGGTACTAACCATAACTTTGATTTTAAAGGTGTCAAAATATTAACTCACATACACAATAGAACACTACGTAGAATTATGGAATCTTGCGTTATTCTCACACATCAAACCATCTCCCAAATGACAAGGCATTTTTAATATATCCCCTTATTTAGCGACACTTGGACTCAGAAATCATAAAATCCCCTTCACATAACCATTTCTGACATATACATAAAAAAAATTTTAAATTTCACATTATCCCAATAAACCTTTGCACCATTCATATTTTTTTTACATAAAGAAGTAATTTTTTTTTAAATAGTTGAAAAAATATTTTTCTATATTTGAATTTGAATTATGTCTTTTTCTTTCAAAAACTGTTACACTAAAGATATACAATTATGTCGTTGGCTTAGAAACGCGAAAATGTTTTTCGTTTTGAATTTAAATTATTTTCAGCTTCTCTCTCGATGAGTCCGGATTAAAAAAAAAGCTCTGATGATGATTTTTATAAATCGAAATATTGTTCAATATTAGCTATGAATATGATATAAAAATATTTTTATTTTAACAGCATTGTGTGTTTTCATATCCTTTTATCTCTCTCTCTCTCTCTCTCTCTCTCTATATATATATATATATATATATATATATATATATATATATATATTCCAGTCCCCAAACCCCTTAATATAATTTATACGAGTTCCCCTCTCACTTCTACTAACTTGAAAAAACTGGAACATAAACACATCACCCCTGATGATGGCACTTCGAAGTACCGAAAGTACTTGGGATATGAACTTTGGTGGACTAATCTACAGATTCCATCCAAATGTAAAAAAGTTGACCAGAAAGCTTGAAAAGATCGTTAAGAAAATTGTTAAACAGGACACGTGCCTTTTGTTTAATTCTACATCTATGAATGAAAGAATGTTGCCCAAATACACACACACACACACACACACACACACACACACACACACACAATATATATATATATATATATATATATATATATATATATATATATATGGTTGGTTGGTTGGTCGATTTGTTTAGCCTTACATTTGAACAGGTACGCCTGCCTAATTCATTAATTATCAATTAATTAATTTAAAAAATTAGGTATGATTTCAATTAAGCACATATTCTCTCAAAAATTGTCGGCTAAGGCCATATTAAACACATTGTTTGTTTACTTCTCATATATATATATATATATATATATATATATATATATATATATACGTAACAAAGAAATTAGTGTGTTTTTGGAGGTTGTGGTGTGAGACTGGAACGGATTAATAGCATTTTATTACATTTCATTTGGGAAAATAGGGAAAACTCGTAAGTCAAGGTATCACTATATCAACCCCTCCCCCACACACACACTTTTTGTATTTCAGTCACTTTTCAACATTTTTATGATCGAGTTTTTCTCGTTATTATTGTTTCTTTTTTGTTTGTTTTTCTTTGTGTGTTTTTGTTTGTTTGTTTGTTCACTCTCCTTTTTTTTATTAAAAAAAAAAAAAGAAAAAAGTCTTTGTCTCTATCGTCTGGGAATTTCAGTTTTTTGACGCGCGTCTGTTTGTATTCTTGCATTGTTTGTCGTTTGTGACAATCTCCCCGGCGTTCCCGTGCGTGCCATTTGTGTCATGGCCGTTACAAGATGGCGGCATATTTTTTCCCGCCACAAGGAATCACCACCTCAATAACCTCAAAATAAAAAATGCCATCCCCGTTATGATATAAACGGTTAGCGATGACACGTATCTGCCCTTCCAGCTAAAACGGACATGGCTGCAGAAATTGTAGAAAGAAAGTCGGACAAAGTTGTGTCTATTTAGACTTAGAAAAGAGTAAAAAGGAAAGAGAGAAGAAAGAAAGAAAGAAAGAAAGAAAGAAAGAAAGAAATGTAGATTGATTGATTTTAACGGCATGTCAACCCATCCAGAATAATTTTATACCAAGTGGAAAGTTGTGAGGGATGATCAAATTTATTGTTATGTCTTTTTTCAAGGATTTTTCTTGATTGTGACCTTAGGTTGTTTGTTGCTAAGTGGATTGGAAATCAATTTAAGGGATAAGTTTATAGGGTAAAGTTCAAGTTTGTTATAAGTGATAGTTTGGTAGAAAATTTCTTTAAACAATTCTTATGAACATTTTTTTCCTATTTAGACTATAGATGGGACCCTAACAGGTACTACCACTCCGGATCAGAGTGGACCTGGGAGCAATGGTGATGAAAGGGTGCTCCACATTACCCAGACCTCCAGAACTGGAACCTCACCATCAGATAGAAATTATCATTCCCAGGACTTCTAGCATCCATATGATAAAAAGGTTTGGGTATTGCGATAATAGCAATAGGGTTGGGGCAATCATATATATATTTACCAACCCCTCCGGACGAGCAGGATGCGACACAAGGTCAATTTCTTAATCGGAGTTTGAACAGGTTTGAATTCAGAGTTTTCCTTCTCCTAGACTGGTTACCTAATCAAAGTTAAAGAGCCCAGTCTGCCCTACTATTTACCCATAGCTGGAGGGAGATTAGGATTCATACCTTTCCCAAGGGTATTAGCGCAAAGTGAAATGCAATTACCACACCCAGGATTTGAACTCGGGGCGACGAGTCCATTTCCCATGACTTTAACCCTTGCACCACGCGCTTCCTATAGTGCACCTATATGATTGTCCCAACTCTATGTGCTAGAAGGCACATGTCCTGGGTATGACGGTAAACTCTATCTGATGGTGAAGTTCCAGTTCTGGAGCTCAGGGAAATGTGGAGTACGTTTTCATCACAATTACTCCCAGGTCCACTCTGACCCAGAGTGGTAGTACCTGTTAGGGTCTCATCTATGAGTTAAATTTTAAAAAATGAGTTAGAAAAATGTGTTTAAAAAAATTGAGTATCCATGAAGAATGAATAAAACGGCATAAAATAACCCAACAAGGGTTGACGTGCCGTAAAATCCGACCAACCAAGAAATCCCGGGCAACGTCGGGTAGCTCTGCTAGTCACTTAAATGTTTAGAAACGGTTGCCAACTTTGTTTCCCGGTGTGTTTAATTATTCAGTGGGTTTAATGAGACTAGGTCATCGATAATAAAAATCTAGAGTAACGGAGGAAGGGATTTCAGTGCTGCAAAACTATACAGAGATAGATAGATAGATAGAGAGAGAGAGAGAGAGAGAGAGAGAGAGAGAGAGAGAGAGAGAGACAGAGAGATAGGGAGAGAGGGGGAGGAGAGGGGGGGTGAGAGGAAGAAGAGCATAAAAGAGAGAGGATAGAAAGAGAGAGAGAGAGAGAGAGAGAGGGAGTGAGTGAGTGAGTGAGAAAGGAGAGGATAAAAAGAGAGAGGATAGAAAGAGAGAGAGAGAGAGAGAGAGAGAGAGAGAGAGAGAGAGAGTGAGGAAGGAGAGCATAAAAAAGAAGGATAGAGAGAGAGAGAGAGAGAGAGACAGACAGACAGACAAACAGAGACAGAGAGACAGTCATCGATAATGAAAATCTAGAGCAACGGAGGAGGGGATTTCAGTGCCGCAAAACTATACCAGGGGGGAGAGAGAGAGAGAGAGAGAGAGAGAGAGAGAGAGAGAGAGAGATGGGTTAGGAGGAACCAGATTGCCTTATACATCCCCTTCTCTTATTGGTTGAAAGAAAAAGTGATTAGACAAACTTGAATATTTCTTTGTATTATTTGAATTCCGCCCTGTCGGCTGGGGCTTTGGAATATACCGACTGCACCTCTGCAATTTGAAGAATATGGCCAGGACAAGCTTGGGCTTGACATGACCAGCTAATTGATCAAATGGCGGCTCTCTGACTGTCCCTCTAGCGTTGTCTCGACCTGTCGGCTAGGGCTGTAGAATACGCCGGATGTACCTCTGCAGTGGGGAAAGGGGCCACTTGTTGGCCGTGGGTGGCGACCCATGATGCTCAAGGATGGAACCCATGTGGATGACCAGTCCATGACATGCAACACTCTACTTTGGCCCTTACTTGGGCTAGACGGGCGGTCGGAGAGCATCTATATGATTGTCCCAACCCTGTTGCCCTTATGGCAACCCAAACCCTTCTTATCATATGGGTACTAGAAGGCGGCGGCTGAGGGTCTTATTGTCCTGTGAATGACGTTAAACTCTATCTAATGGTGAGGTTCCAATTCTGGAGGTTTGGGTAATGTTGGAGCACCTCATCATCACCATTGTACCCTGGACCACTCTGACCCGGAGTGGTAGTACCTGTTAGGGTCCCACCTATGTGTTAAATAGAAAAATGTTTATAAAAAATTTGAATATCAATTAAGAATGAATCTATTTCAAAACTTTGTCGGCATTAAATGACCCACTGAGGTTGATATGCCATAAAACAAAACAAAACAATCCAATTATTCGAATTATTCAGACTATTGTCCTCATCTTTATTGTTATATATACAACATTTCAGTCGATGGGCACTCCGGCCTTTATCAGGTGTTTCGGGATCATTCATGTCGTATTATAGATAACAATAAAGATGAGGACAATAGTCCGAATAATCCAAATAATCCAAATTATCAAGCCTTATCTAAAGAATTCAGAGAAATAGGAATATTTATTTTATGTTAGATAACTTTTTAAATTGTTCTCGACTAGTTTCGACCTTAGGTTATCATCAGGAGAAAATTTCCTGTGAAAGAAATTGATTTTAGAAAGTTTAGATAAACTTATTTATTAAGTTAATGTTCTGTTACCTTGGCCTTGTGCCATACCAAGCTAAGCTTACTAAAGAAACAAAGAGGATTAGATGGAATTAGATGCCTCTTCTCCGCTGAGAGAGAGAGAGAGAGAGAGAGAGAGGAGAGAGAGAGAGAGAGAGAGGGGGGGGCTCTGGGAAATGTGGAGTACCCCTTCATCACCATTACTCCTAGGTCCACTCAGGCCCGGAGTGGTAGTACATGTAAGGGTCCAATCTATGGGTTAAATAGAAAATAAAATGAGCTTTAAAAATGTATTTAATTTTTTTTTAAAGTGAGTTAGAAAAAAAATTGAATACTTAACAAGATTGAATAAAACAAAATATATCCGGCATAAAATAACCCAACGAGGGTTGACATGCCGTAAATAACCAACCAACCAGCCAACCAAACTGAGCTGAGATTACTAAAGAAAAAATAGGATTAGATGAGATTATATGTCTCCTTTCTGCTTAAAGATATATATATATATATATATATATATATATATATAGAGAGAGAGAGAGAGAGAGAGAGAGAGACAGAGACAGAGACAGAGACAGAGAGACAGAGAGACAGAGACAGAGACAGAGAGAAAGGGGGTGGAGGAGAGCATAAAAAGAGAGAAGATAGAAAGAGAGAGAGAGATAGGGAGAGACAGATAGACAGAAAGCGAGTGAGGGAGAGAGAGAGAGAGAGAGAGAGTGAGTGAGTGAGGAAGGAGAGCATAAAAAGAGAGAGGATAAAAATAGAGAGAGAGACAGGGAGAGAGAGCGACAGACAGACAGACAGACAGACAGAGAGAGAGAGTGAGGGGGATCATTTCAATAGTGTTGTCATTATTATTAATTGTAAAGGGAAGATATTGAAGTCAAAACGTCTTCAGCATAAAATAACCCAATACGGATTGACATGCCGTAAGCATCCAACCAACCAACCAACCAACAAGACAAAGGTGAGATTACTAAGGAAAAAAATAGGATTAGATGGGATTATATGTCTCCTTTCTGCTTAAAGAGAGAGAGAGACAGAGAGACAGAGAGAGAGAGAGAGAGAGAGAGAGAGAGAGAGAGAGAGAGAGCATAAAAAGAGAGAGGATAAGAGAGAGAGAGAGGGGGATGAAAGCATGTTCGTAGTGTTAAGGATGGGGTAGGGGTGATGTACCGAGGCGAACAGTGATTGGCAATCTTATCTGCTGGCATCATCACGTGACACAAGAAGATTACCATTTTGGCGCCATAATGGAAAAAAAATCAAAAAGGCAAAAAAAAGAAGCAAAAATAAATTTAGCCAATCAGCTTAGGAGAATCGGCGATTATGGAAGTCAGAGTCATGGCCACCGATGATGTGGAGAGAGAGAGATCCATTTGAGGCAGGTGAAGGTAAAGCTTATGCACACAGAGAGATAATAGGTCCAAGGCCGACGACATGTTGTCTACGGCTAGAGTACTTTACGCCTACTTCTAAAATCGAGGTGTCAGGGAAACGTTTTGCTGGAAGGAATGGATTAAATTACAAATGGACAATTCCTTTTTTTAAATATTCATTTATATTATTTAATTTAAAAAGTAAAAAAAAAAATATTTAGGATTTATTAGATATGAACAAATTGAGATAGATAGATTGATAGATAGAAAGTAAGAAAGAGAGGGAACAGAGAGGGCAGAGAGAGAGAGAGAGCAGAGAGAGAGAGAGAGAGAGAGGGCAGAGAGAGAGAGAGAGAGAGAGAGAGAAAGAGAGACGAACAGACTAATATAGATGGAGATAGAAAGGAAGAAATATAGTTAACTAGATAGATAGATAGATATGAACAGACTGAGGTAGATAGATAGATAGATATGAACAGAATTAGATAGATAGATAGATAGATAGATAGATAGATATGAACAGACTGAGATAGATAGATAGATAGATAGATATGAACAGACTGAGAGAGAGATAGATAGATAGATATGAATAGAGAGAGAGATAGATAGATATGAACAGACTGAGATAGATAGATAGATAGATAGATAGATAGATAGATATGAATAGAGAGATAGATAGATAGATATGAACAGACTGAGATAGATAGATAGATAGATAGATAGATAGATAGATATGAATAGAGAGATAGATAGATATAGATAGATAGACAGACATGAATAGAAATACAAATAAATATTAACACACACACACACAGACACACACACAGACACACACACACACACACACACATATATATATATATATATATATATATATATATATATCAAATAGACCGGATGAGTTGGGAATTATTCTATTTGGGATCTTTACCTCCCGTATATCCTCAATGCATGCCCATACAGATGAGCATCTTTTGATATATATGAGGAAATGTATGATAATTAATCCATTTCATATAGAGTATGTATATGAGAAACCTCAACAATGAATCTATTTCAGTTAGTGTTGGAATATTCTGGTATATAAGGTGTGCTACAAAAAAATTGAAAAAAAGAAATTGAAAAAAAAAATTGAAAAAAAAAATTGAAAAAAAAAGAGGGAAAAACATGTGAATAGATCACCTTATCCCAGCAGGAAGACCAGACCTAGTGTTGATTAACAAAAAAGAAAGAACTTGTCAACTGGTGGATTTTGCAGTGCCAGCAGATCACAGGGTGAAGCTGAAAGAAAATGAAAAAAATGGACAAATACCTGTACCTTGCCAGAGAACTGAAAAAGTTATGGAATATGAAAGTGAAAGTGATACCAATTGTAGTTGATGCACTTGGAACGGTCCCAAAAGGGATTGGAAAGTCTGGAAATCAGAGGAAGAATTGATACTATCCAGAACACTGCACTGCTGCAATCTGCCAGAATACTCAGAAGAGTCCTGGAGACCTGAGGAGACTTGCTGTCACTCAGACTCCAGTGAAAGACCATCAGCTAACGCTGATGTGAAAACTCAGAAGCAATAATAATAATAATAATAATAATAATCGACCAAAGGACTAGGAAATTAATGACGATGCCCAAGGCTTTACACCTTAGAGATGATAGAGATAGATTCTATGTTTCAAGAAAAGAAGGCCGAAAAGGTATTGCCAACATAGAGGACTGTGTAGAGGTCACAATCCAAGGACTCGAAGAATACACAAAAAAAGCAAAGAAAGATTACTTATGGTAGCCAACAACAGCAGATGTAATATATGGACAAACAGAAAAACAACGAAAACTAGAAAACAAAAATGGGAAGAAAAACAATTCTATGGGCACTTCAAATGACAAATCGGAGAAGTTGCACATAAAAAGACTTTGACATGGTTAAGAAGAGGAAACCACAAGAGAGAAAATGAATCACTAATAATTGCTGCACAAAATAATGCTATAAGAACAAATTATATTAAAGCAAAAATTGAT
Organism: Doryteuthis pealeii; assembly: GCA_023376005.1. NCBI lineage: Eukaryota > Metazoa > Mollusca > Cephalopoda > Myopsida > Loliginidae > Doryteuthis > Doryteuthis pealeii. The sequence continues at coordinate 16,445,040 of CM042178.1, forward strand.
AAGACGCAACGAAACAGTAAATGTAGACTGTGCGGTGACAGAGATGAGAATGTAAGTCATGTATTAAGTGAATGTAGCAAACTTGCACAACGGGAATACAAAGCTAGACACGACTGGGTTGGGAAGGTGATCCACTGGGAATTATGCAAAAAATTAGATTTTTACCATACAACTAAATGGTATATGCATAAACCAGATTCTGTTCTTGAGAATGAAAAGCATAAAATTCTCTGGAACTTTGAGATAAAGACGGATCATCCTATCCCAGCAAGGAGACCAGACCTAGTGTTGATTAACAAAAAAAAATCATCTCTAGGGTGTAGGGTCTTGCGCATTGTCATTAATTTCCTAGTCCTTTCGTCAATCTATTTGAGTTCTTCTTTTGTCCATTTTAAGAATGGCCCAGAGTATCTTATAACGGGGACGGCCCAGGTATTTATTCTTTTGATAAGATTTCTGCCGTTGAGCTTGGTTTCTAAGAGCTTTCTTGTTCTTCTGAGGTATTCTTTTTTTTTTTTTTTAACTTTTTCTTTCATCTTTGTTTGCTTGATATTGTCTGCTTCTAAAATTCTTAAGTATTTGTAACTTTCTTTTTCTTCAAGTGATTTTATAGTGTTCTGATTTGGCAGTTGTATTCCGGCCATTAATTTTCGCCTTTTTTATTACTAGCATGGCACATTTTACGATTCCGAATTCCATTCCTATATCTTGGTTATATATTCTGATGGTTTGTACTAGGGTTTTTAGTTCTTTTTCATTTTTTGCAAAAAAAAATTATGTCATCCATTAGTGAACTTGTATCCCCCTATGCATTTTTTGAGTATATGATTGAGTGGCATCATTGCCATGATAAATAGTAGTGGTGATAGCGAGTCTCCTTGGAAGATACCTCTTTGAATTTTTACTTCTGCCAGGGATTGTCCTCCTGCTTTTAATTGGACTCTCCAGTTTTCCATGTTTTTTTTTAATAAAATTTATAATGTTGTTGGATATTTTGTACATTTCTAGACATTCTAAAATCCAACTATGTGGGACCATGTCATATGCCTTTCTGTAGTCGATCCATGCCATTACGATATTTTTCCGCCCATTTCCGATGTGTTGATCTATATAAAGTAAGTCATGTGTTCCTCTTTTTCCCTTGCAGCATCCTTTCTGTTCTTTTGAGAAAAAGCTTACGCCAAATTAAGTGAAAAGTATACTTCTTATTTTATTACTGCTGTCAGTATTTTCCACATCATGGGCAGACAAGTTATGGGTCTATAATTGCTAGGGATATTCCTTTTTGGGAAGCGCGTGGTTTAATGGTTATAGTCATGGGAAATGGACTCGTCGCCCCGAGTTCAAATCCTGGATGTGGTAATTGCATTCCACTTAGCACTAATACCCATGGGAAAGGTATGAATCATACTCTCCCTCCAGCTATGGATAAACAGTAGGGCAGACTGGGCTCTTTAACCTTGGTTAGGCAACCGGTCTAGGAGAAGGAAAACTCTGAATTCAAACATGTTGAACTCCGCTTAAGAAATTGACCTTGTGTCACATCCTGCTCGTGCGGAGGGGTTGGTATATATATATTTCCTTTTTGTGGGTCTTTCTGGATTAAGGTAGTTATTCCTTTTGTCATCCATTCGGGTACATCCGTTTCATGTAAGAATCTGTTGAGTTGTTGGGCCATTCTCAAATTATTATTATTATTATTGTTGTTGTTGTTGTTGTTGTTGTTATTTACTCCTTTTGAGTTTTTCACATCAGCATTAGCTGATGGTCTTTCACTGGAGTCTGAGTGACAGCAAGTCTCCTCAGGTCTCCAGGACTCTTCTGAGTATTCTGGCAGATTGCAGCAGTGCAGTGTTCTGAATGGTTTCAATCCTTCCTCTGATTTCCAGACTTTCCAAACCCTTTTCCAATCCTTTTGGGACCGTTCCAAGTGCACCAACTACAATTGGTATCACTTTCACTTTCATATTCCATAACTTTTTCAGTTCTCTGGCAAGGTCCAGATACTTGTCCATTTTTTCATTTTCCTTTAGCTTTACCCTGTGATCTGCTGGAACTGCAAAATCCACCAGTTGACAAGTTCTTTCTTTTTTGTTTATCAACATTAGGTCTGGTCTTCTTGCTGGGATAAGGTGATTCGTTTTTATTTCAAAGTCCCAGAGAATTTTATGCGTTTCGTTCTCAAGAACAGATTCTGGTTTATGCATATAACATTTTGTTGTATGGTCAAAATTTAATCTTTTGTATAATTCCCAGTGGATCACCTTCCCAACCCAGTCATGTCTAGTTTTGTACTCCTGTTGGGCTAGTTTGCTACATTCGCAGAATACATGGTTATTATTATTATTATTATTATTATTATTATTATTCCCAGGTGAACAGTTTTCTCTTTTGTCGCTGGTCGGTGCGTGTGAGTGCGTGTGTGGGGTGGGTGGGGCGGTGGAGTAAAGTAGGTTGGTTGGCAAGTGGATGTTCTTCTGTTTTCGGGTCGATCAGCATTGATCAAATTCTAAGGTCGACAGTCTACATCCTTATAAACGATAAATAAAATAAAGTGAAATAAAAGGTGGCAAACACCTGGATTGTGGCACACGTGGGTTTACAGTAATAAATGATTAACGGTGAATCACTTCCTTTGATTCGAAGGTGAGAAACAACACTATATATATATAATATATATATATATATATATATATATATATATATATATATATATATGATGCTTCAAAAGAGTCTAATAATAAATGAGGAAGATTTTCCATTAGGGACTTCTCTCTCAAAAAATTTTTTATTCTATATATTTTTTAAAAAACTTTTGAGAGAGGTCCCTCAACTCAAGCGTAAACGCAACGCTCTTCTATATAAGGAATGGAGCACTCTATGACGGCCTTTACATACAAAGCGATGTGTGTATTAAAACAATTTAAATCCCCTTCCCATTCTGTAAGTGAAGACAGCCTAATGGTTAAGGTGTCGGACAGACACCCAACCGATCGGATTTCAATTCCGGCTGTAGGTAGCTTACAAAATGTCTAGCCACACTGAAGAGACTTGATAAGTCGGAATACGTGTCTGTGGATGACCATATATATATATATATATATATATATATATATATATATATATATAGCTGCCGGAGGGAAATCGTAAGTATACATCGCTGATGAGACATAATAAAGTTGAAACAGCTGTTGTACGATGTTCTACGTTGGGGGCAATATTTGCCGAGTTCGCTTATCATGATTATTTTCATTAATTATCGAATTTTATACAATATACGCATTGTAACTTCTTTCAAGCAAAAAATATAAATAATAATAATAATAATAATAATAATATATATATATATATGTGTGTGTGTGTGTGTGTGTGTGTGTGTTGAAAGAATGAATAAAGGAAACAAAGTACAGAATGGATAATAAAGGATAATTTTAATCAATATCACTTACACATATGTTTCGGTCAGGAGTTTATCTATGTGTACATTATTCAAACTATTATTATTATTAAATAAACAAATGAAATGAAATAATAATGATAGAAAAAATGTAAAAATATTCCGTACACAAAGAAAATCAAATAAAGATTCACTATGATGAAGGTCGAATTTTCTTTGTGTACGGAATATTTTTACATTTTTTCTATTATTATTATTTCATTTCATCTGTTTATTTAATAATAATAATAGTTTGAATAATGTACATATAGATAGACTCCTGACCGAAACACATGTGTAAGTGATATTGATTAAAATTATCCTTTATTATCCATTCTGTACTTTATTTCCTTTATTCATTCTTTCAATATACCGTCGGATTCAATTCCAGTTTCATTTTTACACACACACACACACACACACACATATATATATATATATATATATATATATATATATATATATTCCAATAGAAACTGATATACCATGAAGGACCTATGGTTAGTAGGGTTAATAGAAAGGGCAGCAGCATCTGTAACATCAATATTAGTAATGATAGTAATACTAATAATAATAGAAACCTTAAAAGTAATAAAACTAGACATAGGAAACAGAATGACGGTTTGTTAAGTTTTTCTTTCTTTGAAAGTTAAAATATTGTTCTATACTTTAATCTATTGGTTATTATACATTGAGCTCTTTTTAGGGATTTATAAAAATCCTTGTGTGAGTCTATACGTTTTGTGCCCCTTCTAATCTCGACAAGACATGGGAGATGAACTAGAAGCTGATGGGAGTGACTGGACAGGACTGGATGAATGCAAGTACCTTGTATACCTCATCTCTGCCATTTTATGAAAAATCATACTAAAATCATACTAAATTATTCCTTACTTTTAGTATTGCATTATGTTTGAAAAAACCCTGTTTTAATTGGTTTTAATTAGTCGTAATTTGCAATTAAGTCAAAAACCGACCAATCTCTTACTTTACTTTCTGTCTATCACTTTCTTCCCCTCTATGTATCGCTTGATTAACTCCACGTTGTATAATGTTAATTTCTCTGGAGAGAGAGAAAGAGAGAGAGAGAAAGAGAGAGAGAGAGAGAGAGAGAGAGAAAGAGAGAGAGAGAGAGAGAGAGAGAGAGAGAGAGAGAGAGAGAGAGAACTGGGAGATTTTGTCTTTGTCTTTGTTGTTTGTTCCTCTCTTTCTCTCTTTGTAATATTTGTTGGTTTGTGCACTTTTCGGCGGAGGGCCCCTTCAGGGGTGCTTTGAGCACAGTCACAGCATGTAGAGGTCCAAAAAGGTAGCTAGCAGACGACACGAGATTAACGACCAGAGAGATAAGTGCAAAAAAGGCCTCTCAGCCCGCCGTAGATGTTACAATTTGCACCTACAAGAGCACACAGTATGGATGCACGGTGAGATTTCTAGGATCCCAAATAGAATCATCCCTTACTTACCAGTTATTTGATTCGGACCTCGCCAACTCAGCGTATGAGTAGCACAGGGATCTGTGCGGTAAAGTAAGGAGCTGATGGTAGGTGTAGCGCTCCACCTCAGATGCAAAAACAATCTCTTTGGTCTAGCGCTAGTGAAAAGGGGTTATACACCCTCGCCGATTGGCTGATACCAACTTTAGGCCACCCAGACGACTTTACTTTACTTACTTACATACCACACTGATGAGACGTAAACGTCAAAACACAGTGTCTGTAGATTAATATATATATATATATATATATATATATATATATATATATATATATATAGAGAGAGAGAGAGAGAGAGAGAGAGTAAAGAATAATTTAGTATAATTTTCGTGTCATTAATCTAAACAGTAAAAAGTCTTTAGGAAGCAAAAGTTGAATAGCGCACCTTTAGTACAATAAACTCAAAAGGAGTGAATAATATATGTGTGTGTGTGTGTGTGTGTATATATATATAGAGAGAGAGACAGACAGACAGACAGACAGACAGACAGACAGAGATATTTAATTAAATGCCCAAACAATAAATCATATATTAATTTTACGATCTTATCGAGTGATCAATAATTGTGGCAATTAACACAATTAGTGGATTGATTTTTTGAAAAACTATGCCAATCCTGTCAGCCCGGATATTTATCGATTTTTCTCATCGATTTTGTGTAACGGATTTGTAGCGATTGATTTCACCAATGTTTATTATTTACTCAAATACAAAACGAGTTTGAAAGCCGAGTTAAGTCAAAATGTAGGTTGAAATGTTGATACTAATACAGAATAGCGCGCAAGAGATAATATCATTACATTACTTATAAAAAGCATTACATTTCACGTAAATAAGCAAATTATTATTTACTCAAAAGCAAAACGAGTTTGAAAGCCGAGCAAAGTCAAAATGTAGGTTGAAATGTTGATAGTAATGCAGAATAGCGCGCAAGAGATATTATCATTAGATTATGTGAAGAACATTTTTAAAGAAAACAAACACAGGATGTCATGAACGATGGACATTCTTTATGTCGATATTTAAGTATTTCGTTTTTGTTTTTTTTTAATAAAACCTTCTTCAGGACATTGAAAATTTGTATGAGTAAAAGATGAAATATGTTCAGTGTATGTTGAATGTGTGATAAAAAGTTATTTACTGTTATTTACTTGGCGTTTATAGATGAAAGCCGATGACGCGATCATTGCATGTGAAAGCGAAAATTAATGATCAGAAACCGTCGAATTTCGAACGTGAATTGTTCACGAGTAAAAGTAAAAAAAAGGTTATGACTTATTTCATATGAATATTAATGTGTAGAAATGCGAAAAATGTTAATTGATAAAATGGTTTACATACATATACACATATATGTAGTGTTTCGATCTATTAATTAGATCATCTTCAGGGCATTTGTTGGTATATTGAAGGTAATAAAATTTTTTTACATGGAGTATATATGAGGGAAATCGTTAGTATACATCGCTGATGAGACTTAATAAAGTTGAAACAGTCTGAACGATGTTCTACACACCGAATAATTCTTTACCGAAATTCACTTGTCATTATTATCTTCTATAATTATCGAATTTTATGCGATATACGCATTGTAATTGCCTTCAAGCAAAAAATATAAATAATAATAATAATACAGTGTATCTTAGAAATCACATATAGAATCATCCCTCACTACCAAGTTTTGTATACCTCTCATATATATATATATATATATATATATATATATATATATATATATATATATATATATATATATATATAGAGAGAGAGAGAGAGATGAGAGGTATCCAAAACTTGGTAGTAAGGGATGATTCTATATGTGATTTCTAAGACACACTGTATTATTATATGATCCAGTATGTATAAATACAGTGAATCTTTAAATCACTACAGAGAGCTCAATGTATAATAAACTTTTTAGATTATATACAGAGCAATATTTATCTTAGAAAGGAAGGAAAAACTCAACACCGTAATTCCATAATAAATTTATTTCGACCAAAATTGGGGCCTATATAAATCCAAAATTATTTAATATAGCTCCCCAAAACCCAGTCTCATCAGATGAAAGATCAAGTTCTCTTTATAATAAAATTACGGTGTTGAGTTTTTCCTTCCTTTCTAAGATATATATATATATATATATAATATATATATATATATATATATATACACTCCATGAAATTTGTTTACACATTTTCTTGATTGGAATATTCTAGTAAATGTTTGTTTTATGTCAGTCAAGGTGAAGTGAAAGAGACGCTGACATGGAAAACATGAAGAATTAAAAATAATAACAGAAACGATTTTATTTTCATTTCTTTATTTTTTTTTATTTATTTTATTTTAATCTCTCTTAATAAAGTGAGTCCGAATTTAGAACACTTGATTGACAAAAAGATTATCGTAATTCATTAATACACCACCAGATAATCCGAGGACAATTGAATTGATAACCTAATCCAAAATAAGTCGCCAACTCCCTGGGCGACCGACACGTAACCATTCACTGCTACGTGACCTGCTTTTTTGGATTGGATAACACATTTCCGAAATGATCACAAGGTTTTCTTGAGTCCTCGTGATAATATGAGTTGGAATGAAGATTTTGGTTTGGTTTGTTTTGTTTTACGGCAGATCAACCTCGGTGGGTCATTTAATGCCGATAAAGTTTTGAAATGAATAACATTCTTAACAGATACCCAATTCTTTTTATAAATACATTTTTCTGTTTAACCCATAGATGGGACCCTAACAGGTACTACCACTCCGGGTCAGAGTGGAACAGTGAGCAATGGTGATGAAGGGGTGCTCCACATTCCACAAACCTCCAGAACTGGAACCTAACCATCAGATAGAGTTTAACGTCATTCCCAGGACATGTAGACCCTCAGTCACCGCCTTCTATCACCCATATGATAAAAAGGGGTTGGGGCTTGGCATAAGGGCAACAGGGTTGGGAAAATCATATAGATATAGAGGGCTTGACGTGACCAGCCGATTGATCAGAGAGGGCCTATCCGACGGCCCGTCTAGCCTAAGTAAGGGTCTAAGTGGAGTATTGCATGTCATGGACTGCTTATCCACCAGGATTCCGTCCTTAAGCATCACGGGTCTCTACCTACGGTCCCATCCTTACCCCTCGGCAGAGGTACAGTCGGTGTATTCTTAAGCCCCACTAACAGGGCTAAGTTGAAATGAAGAAAATAGCACGCTATATATATATATATATATTATATATATTATATATATATATATATATACATTACTGCACATGCACCAGCCTGAAAATAACATAACTATACACGAACATACACACAAACAAAACCATTAAAAACAAACGCTGGATGATTACATAAAAGACACACACACATATATATATATATATATACATGGAATTAGAAAGTAATGAAACAAACAAAAAATACAAATACGTAAAAATGGCACATCAACCTTCGCGGGTTATTTTATTTGAATAGACAAAGCACATCCTGAAGAAGAACAGTAGTGTTACTAAGTAACCCATAACTTGGGAGGATGAGGGAGCTCATACCTTTCCCAAGGGTATTAGTCCGAAAGTGAACATAAAAGCTCGACTGGAGCACAGTCTAACACGTTAACCACTGCGCCACAAGAACTACCCCAGTCCTGAATTTATCTTAGTGCCGAAAATATATTATGAAAGTTTAGGCATATGGGTGGGTGGGTGGGGGGGGGTTCTAATTGACCAAATGTCATTAATTAAGTAGAGCCCCCCCCCCATCCTCATCCCCATCCCGGGTCAGAAAATGTAGGTCATAACTAATTATTGATTTTTAAAAACATTGTTGACCTAATTCGTCGGATCGATTTGTTTATTCAATCAAGCGAAATCGAACTGAAATTATTTCACATTTGGGTAACAGTTGGTTGTTGAAAAGAAAAACATAATAATTACGAGAAATAAACAAAGAATATTGAATTAAAAAAACATTTACACTGATTTTTCCTCTAGAAATACAATGGAAAGTGATTTTTACTGTAGAAATGCAATGGAATATGATTTTTGCTATAGAAATACAATGGAATGTGATTTTTACTGTAGAAATGCAATGGGATGTGATTTTTACTGTAGAAAAGCAATGGAAAGTGATTTTTACTCTAGAAATACAATGGAAAAGTGATTTTTACTGTAAAATACAATGGAAAGTGATTTTTAATGTAGAAATGCAATGGAATGTGATTTTTACTGTAGAAATGCAATGGAAAGTGATTTTTGCTATAGAAATGCAATGAAAAGGGATTTTTACTGTAGAAATGCAATGAAATTTGAATTTTACTGTAGAAATGCAATGGAAAGTGACTTTTGCTATAGAAATGCAATGAAATTTGATTTTTACTGTAGAAATGCAATGAAAAGGGATTTTTACTGTAGAAATGCAATGAAATTTGATTTTTACTGTAGAAATGCAATGAAAAGGGATTTTTACTGTAGAAATGCAATGAAATTTGATTTTTACTGTAGAAATGCAATGAAAAGGGATTTTTACTGTAGAAATGCAATGAAATTTTATTTTTACTGTAGAAATGCAATGAAAAGGGATTTTTACTGTAGAAATGCAATGAAAGTGATTTTTACTGTAGAAATGCAATGGAAAGTAATTCTTACTGTAGAAATGCAATGGAATGTGATTATTTTACTATAGAAATGCAATGGAATGTGATTTTTAATGTAGAAAAGCAATGAAAAGTGATTTTTAATGTAGAAATGCAATGAAATTTGATTTTTACCGTAGAAATGCAATGAAATTTGATTTTTACTATAGAAATGCAATGAAAAGGGATTTTTACTGTAGAAATGCAATGAAATTTGATTTTTACTGTAGAAATGCAATGGAAAGGGATTTTTACTGTAGAAATGCAATGAAAAGTGATTTTTAATGTAGAAATGCAATGGAATGTGATTTTTACCGTAGAAATGCAATGGAAAGTGATTTTTGATGTAGAAAAGCAATGGAAAGGGATTTTTTTCTGTAGAAAAGCAATGAAAAGTGATTTTAAATGTAGAAATGCAATGGAATGTGATTTTTACTGTAGAAATGCAATGAAAAGTGATTTTTAATGTAGAAATGCAATGGAATGTGATTTTTACTGTAGAAATGCAATGAAATTTGATTTTTTACTATAGAAATGCAATGAAAAGGGGCTTCTACTATAGAAAAGCAATGAAAAGTGATTTTTAAGAAAGAAATCCATTGCTAAAGAATTTTACTATAGCAATTTACTAAGGATTTTTATTAAAGAAATCCATTACCAAGCATTTTCATTGTAGGAATGCTCTGTAAAAATGATCTTTACTATAGAAATGAATTTTAAAGGAATTTCTCTGTAGAAACGCATTGAAAAAGTTTCATTTTTACTATAGAAATGTATTGGAAATGGGTTTTTTTTAACCCTAAAAATGCATTTCCCTATAGAAATCCATTGCCAAAGATTTTTTTTACTATAGAAACGGATTTCTTAGGATTTTAAACTATAGAAATGTATTACTAAGGATTTTTAATATAGAAATTCATTACCAAGGATTTTCACTCCAGAAATGCATTGGAAAATGATTTTCAGCATAGAAACGCATTGCCAAAGATTTTACTGTAGAAATGCATTGGCATGGAATTTCATTATAGAAATGCTTTGTTTTTGATTTTGACTGAAGAAATGCAATACGCATGAATTTTACTGTAGAAAAGAATTGGCATTGATTTAAATTGTAGAAATCCATTGCCAGAGATATTCACTGTGATGTGTCACATTCTTCTCGTGCGTAGGAGTTGATATATATATATACATATATATATATATATATATATATATATATATATATATATATATGAGGTTAAGTAAACAAACAAATGTGTTTATTTTTATATGGCTTTAACCCGACAATTCTTGGAGGATATGTGCTTAATTGAAGTCATACCTAATTTTGAAAATTAATTAGTTAATAGTTAATGAATTTAGGAGGGCATATATATGTTCAAATGTAAGGCTAAACAAATCGAGTAAATGTCAATCCCTGAATGTACATTTCGACCTATTAGGTCTCATCAGCAAGGTTATAGCAGTCTCCCATGTCTATAACTTTGCTGATGAGACCTAATAGGTCGAAATGTACATTCAGGGATGGACATTTTCTCGATTTGTTTAGCCTTACATTTGAACATATATGCCCACCTAAATTCATTAATTATTAACTAATTAATTTTCAAAATTAGGTATGACTTCAATTAAGCACATATCCTCCAAATATATATATATATATATATATATATATATATATATATATATATATATATAGTAAAGTAAGTAAAGTCGTCGGGGCGGCCTAAAGTCGGTATCAGCCAGTCAGCGAGGGAGTCTATCCCCTTTTCAATAGCGCTAGACCAAGGAGATTGTTTTAGCATCTGAGGTGGAGCGCCACACCTACCATCAGCTCCTTACTTTACCGCACAGATCCCTGTGCTACTCATACGCTGAGTTGGCGGGGACCGGTATCGAACTAGGAACCTTGTGGTTTCTAGCCGAAATCACCATCAACAACCACACCCTGGAAGCCGTTAACACCTTCACCTACCTTGGGTCCACCATCACGGACAATCTGTCACTTGATGCTGAACTCAGTTGCCGGATCGGAGAAGCTGTCTCAACTTTTGGGAAGTTCACAGCAAGAGGTGTGTGACAACATCAGGCTCACTATCCGTACAAAGGTACAAGTGTTATCAGCACCCTCGTATGGAAGTGAAACATATAAACAGCCAGGATACGCTAAACCTAAGAGTAAAGAGTGCTCAATACCTAAGTAGAGCAAATAATAAAGTTAAACCTAATGAGTCAGATATACCTACTAACAGTTTTGCTTAGTGCTCTTCAGGGCTAAGAGTCAGATCTTAGCCCGGAAGAGCACTGAGCAAAACTATTAGTAGGTATATCTGACTCATTAGGTTTAACTTTATATATATATATATATATATATATATACGTCACCTGAAGAATGTTTGCGGTTACGCATGCATGAAACCAATGGTCGCGACTGTTCCTAATTCATTAATATATAAAACCTTTATATATATATATATATATATATATATATATAGAGAGAGAGAGAGAGAGAGAGAGAGAGTATTGAGTGCTTTATATCTTTACGATAAAAAACACAGGTTGACATGTACACATCCAGTTTTTCAGTCGTTAAATTCCTTGGGGAATTTTTCTTTATCTTCAATTTGTCGAAATTATTGACTTAACAATGACTGGTTGGTTAGTTCTATGACCTGTCAAAACTTGTTCATCTTTTATTTTTCTGGGCGAAGTCAAATTATCTCCAATTATGTAAGATAAAGCCATATGTCTTATTATAATGGAGATTGTGTGTTTTTCTGTCTGTAACCGAAACTATATTCCTACTCAAGTCACAATTCTCTTAGTTATTCACATTCTCCATGATTTTATTTTTATCTAAACCTCAATTATTAATAAAATTGTCTTACATTATTAATACTGTTAACTATGTCTACATACTGACAACATGCAATTATATTTATATATATAACAAAATAGCGGTTTACAGTGTGAACGGAAAGGCTAATTTGCATATTGATATTAAAAAATCGAATTTAATAAATATGTGCTTAGTATTATTGATTTCTAACTGTTTGGTTTTATTTTAATGCATATAAGCAAAAATCTCTTCAATGAATCTTAAATGAAATCCATTAACAAGATAAAATAACTGTCATTTTATTCTTTACTTCCTCTTTTAACTAAATACTTAAATTAGAAAAAATAACAATGAAAGACGAGAGTGATGGAAGAGTAAGTTTCAGTAGTTCCATTTTTTATTATACTCCCTCTGTTTAAAATCTTTTATTATACCCCCTCTGTTTCAAATCTTTTTATCTGTATTCTTATTTAGTTTCATTAGCCTTTCTAATTTAATACAATATTTTATTACATTAAAACTGAAATACTTGCACCCGGAGGGTGCATATATTTGCTAGTCTTTACAATAATCATAAACATGTAAATATTTCATATTTAGTTACTAAGAACCAATGTATTATTTAATAAAAATCCCAATCATTTTAAAAAGGTTGGTTGGTTGGTTGGTTGGTTGGTTATGACATGTCAACTATTGTCGGGTTATTTTATGCTGTAGACATTTTGTTTCATTCGTTCTTGATGGATACCCAATTCTTTTTTAACTCATTTTTAGAACTGATTTTGTTCAATTTAAACCATAGATGGGACCCTAAACAGGTAATACCACACACACACATACACACCACACACACCACACACACAGGCACAAACACACACACACACAACACATACACACGCACAAAAAAACACACACACACAAACACACACTC
>CM042178.1:16459640-16462140 GCA_023376005.1 Doryteuthis pealeii
TTAGAGAATATAACAGATACTCACCTAGATATAATCAACTAAAGAAACATAAATACTAATGGACTTCATCAATGACATACACACACACATATACTATATATATATATCAACACATCAACATATATCACACACACACACACTTAAATATATATATATATATATATATATATATATATATATATTATTATAATATATATATACTAGCAAATATATGCACCCTCTGGGTGGCAAGTAATTTTAAGTTTTAATATGATAAATATGTTCAAATTAGAAAGGCTTAATGAATCTATGATAATTAAGAATTCTGATAAAAAAAATAATATATTATGGAAATCAATGATAGGGAGGTAATGATTTGAATAAATATAAATAATACAACTTGTAAACTAACTTCTTCTCATCAATATTATTCATCCACTTTACTCTAGCGTTCACTTTTACAATGGTAATAATTTTTCATACTATATTATTAACACTGATATTTAAATGTTAAAATATGGATATAAATGTAAAATATAAAATATTAAAAATAAGACAGTTATTAATTAACTTACTTGATTAAATTATATATATAGATTTTATTTTAAGAAGAGAATTTATCCCGGATTAGTTATGCTCAGATTCAATTATGATAATAAAAAAAATCACTAAATCAATTTGAAATAAATAATTAAATTATAAGTACATTATTAATTATTTAGAATATAAAATCAATTTTTTAAGATAAATATATTAGCTATAATGATTAGCTATTCCCATTCACATATCGAAATAATATCAGCTATATCTTTCTTACTAGTTATTATTTATATAATACATATATTTGCATGTTATTATTATATAGATATATATGTATAGATTATTGAATATACAATATATCATAGATCTTTAATGATTAGTAAATACATTTTATTAATTAAATTATGATAGTTTTATAAATAAAAATATAGTGATGTATATATATATATAAAATAGGGAAATTGTGAATATTGTATTAGTTAATATAGTATTTCACGGTTTTTTATACAGACAGAAAAATCACACAATCATTCACTAATATTATTATAATAAGTAAATATAATTATATATATACATATATTAAATATTATATAATATTATTAGTATATATATTAAATCTATAAAATATATTATTATAATTTTTATTAATATAAAATATATATATATATATATAATCAGATAGGTATGTATGACGCAACTAATTATCAATATATATAATAATAGAGTTGATATGTGTTTGTAATATATATATATATTATGTTAGTGTTATGAGATAGTAGAGAAGAGATAGTAGATAAGAAGAAAGAAGGAATTTGTATAAATTAAAGTAGATTTTAATTATATATTTGAATACGCTATAGGCATTATGTACATATATATATATAATTTTTTTAAATAATTTTTAGCGTTTATATTTTAATTTACGTTCAGATTTCACTACTAAATAATTACATAAATTAATATATATCAGGGTGAATATATCGCTGCTAAGTTAGTGTACTGTTTCAATGATTTTTTATCAGGAGTATAATTATAAGGAGCATACATACTGGAATAGATCTACTATAAAACATGAATTAGATATAATAGATAGATACGATAGATAAGATATATAGATACGATAGATAGATACTGAGATAGATACACATAAATAGATTTAGATAGATAATAACAGACTGAGATAGATTAGATAGATGGATAGATAGATATGAACAGAGTGAGATGGATAGATAGATAGATAGATAGATAGATAGAAACAGACTAGGATAGATAGATATGAGCAGATTGAAATAGATAGATAGATAGGATAGAAGATGATAGATAGATATGAACAGAGATAGATAGATAGATAGATAGATAGATAAGAACAGACTGAGATAGATAGATAGATAGATAGATAGATAGATAGATAGATAGATAAATAGATAGATAGAAACAGACTAGGATAGATAGATATGAACAGATTGAAATATATATATATATATATATATATATATATATATATATATATATATAATATATATATATATAGAGAGAGAGAGAGAGAGAGAGAGATACAGATATAGATATAGATAATAGATAGATAGATAGATAGATAGATAGATAGATAGATCGATATGAACAGAGTGAGATAGATAGATAGATAGATAGATAGATAAGAACAGACTGAGATAGATAGATAGATAGATAGATAGATAGATAGATAGAAACAGACTAGGATAGATAGATATGAGCAGATTGAAATAGATAGATAGATAGATAGATAGATATGAACAGAGATAGATAGATAGATAGATAGATAGATAGAACAGACTGAGATAGATAGATAGATAGATAGATAGATAGATAGATAGAAACAGACTAGGATAGATAGATATGAACAGATTGAAATATATATATATATATATATTATATATATATATATATAGATAGATAGATAGATAGATAGATAGATAGATAGATAGATATAGATATAGATAGA
>CM042178.1:16467140-16477140 GCA_023376005.1 Doryteuthis pealeii
AGAGAGAGAGAGAGAAATAGAGAATAGAGAAAGAGATAGATTGATAGATAAATAAGAACAGAACCCTGTGTGTGTGTTGTGTCTGTCTGTGTGTATGTGTGGCGTGACAGAGAGAGAGAGAGAGAGAGAGAGAGAGAGAGAGAGAGAGAGAGAGAGAGAGAGAGAGAGAGAGAAAGACAATAGAGAATAGAGAAAGAGATAGATTGATAGATAGATAGACAAGAACAGAACCCTGTGTGTGTGTTGTGTCTGTCTGTGTGTATGTGTGCGTGACAGAGAGAAAGAGTGTGAGAGAGAGAGAGAGTAAGAGAAAGAAAGACAATAGAGAATAGAGAAGAGATAAATTGATAGATAGATAAGAACAGAACCTGTGTGTGTGTTGTGTCTGTCTGTGTGTATGTGTGTGCGTGACAGAGAGAAAGAGAGAGAGATAGAGAGAGAGAGAGAGAGAGAGAGAGAGAGTGAGTGAGTGAGAGAGAGAAAGACAATAGAGAATAGAGAAAGAGATAGATTGATAGATAGATAAGAACATAACCCTGTGTGTGTGTTGTGTCTGTCTGTGTGTATGTGTGTGTGTGACAGAGAGAAAGAGAGAGAGAGAGAGAGAGAGAGGGGGAATAGAGAGAGAGAGAGAGACTTTATTTATAAGAGATTTCATTAATGACATAATATCTAAGCACGCTTATTTATTGGCCTTGAAATTCAATGCAAAACCCGAAAAGGATTAGTTAAGAGGATTAAAATTAATTAAATAATTAATCAATTAATTAATCTATGAAAAAGATTTTCATAGAACAGATGTCTCACTTTACTGTACGGATTAAAAATGATTTACGCGTTAAATTTAATAAGTAAATAACCAGGTTAGTTGGTGTTGGGAATTATTCTAAGCTGGGCCTTTTTAAACAAAGGAATGCTAAAATTAGTATAGTCTAAATAAGTATACAATAATTCGGGAAATTATTATTATTATTATTATTATTATTATTATTATTATTATTATTATTATTATTATTCACTCCTTTGGAGTTTTCACATCAGCATTAGCTGATGGCATTTCACTGGAGTCTGAGTGACAGCAAGTCTCCTCAGGTCTCAAGGACTCTTCTGGGTATTCTGGCAGATTGCAGCAGGGCAGTGTTCTGGATAGTATCAATCCTTCCTCTGATTTCCAGACTTTCCAATCCTTTTTCCATTCCTTTTGGGACCGTTCCAAGTGCACCAACTACAATTGGTATTACTTTGACTTTCATATTCCATAACTTTTTCAGTTCTCTGGCAAGGTCCCGATATTTGTCCATTTTTTCATTTTCCTTTAGCTTCACCCTGTGATCTGCTGGCACTGCAAAATCCACCAGTTGACAAGTTCTTTCTTTTTTGTTCATCAACACTAGGTCTGGTCTTCTTGCTGGGATAAGGTGATCCGTTTTTATTTCAAAGTCCCAGAGAATTTTATGCGTTTCGTTCTCAACAACAGATTCTGGTTTATGCATATACCATTTTGTTGTATGGCCAACATTTAATTTTTTGCATAATTCCCAGTGGATCACCTTCCCAACCCAATCGTGTCTAGTTTTGTACTCCCGTTGTGCTAGTTTGCTACATTCGCATAGTACATGGTTTACAGTCTCATCTCTATTATCGCATAATCTACATTTACTATTTTGTTGGGTCTTATCAATTTTTGCTTTGATATAGTTTGTCCTTATGGCATTATTTTGTGCAGCAATTATTAGTGATTCAGTTTCTCTTTTAAGGTTTTCCTTTTTAACCACGTTCAGGTCTTTTCGTGTGCAACCTCTCCAATTTGTCGTTTGAAGTGTCCATATAATTGTTTTTCTTCCCACTTTTGTTTTCTAGTCTTTGTTGTTTTTCTGTTTGTCCATATGTCACTTCTACTATTGTTGGCCGACATAAGTAATCTGTCTTTACTCTTTTTTGTGTAGTCTTCGAGTTGTTGGATTGTGTTTTCTACGCAGTCCTCTATGTTGGCAAGACCCCCTCCCCCTTCTTTTCTTGACACATATAATCTATCTCTATCGTCTCTAGGGTGGAGAGCCTTGTGCATGGTCATTAATTTTCTCGTCCTTTGGTCAATCTGTCTGAGTTTTTCTTTTGTCCATTTTAAGAATGGTCCTGAGTATTATTATTATTATTCCTTTTGAGTTTTCACATCAGTGTTAGCTGATGGTCTTTCACTGGAGTCTGAGTGACAGCAAGTCTCCTCAGGTCTCCAGGACTCTTCTGAGTATTCTGGCAGATTGCAGCAGTGCAGTGTTCTGAATGGTTTCAATCCTTCCTCTGATATCCAAACTTTCCAAACCTTTTTCTAATCCTTTTGGGACTGTTCCAAGTGCACCAACTACAATTGGTATAACTTTCACTTTCATATTCCATAACTTTTTCAGTTCTCTGGCAAGGTCCAGATATTTGTCCATTTTTTCATTTTCCTTTAACTTCACCCTGTGATCCGCTGGCACTGCAAAATCCACCAGTTGACAAGTTCTTTCTTTTTGTTAATCAACACTAGGTCTGGTCTTCTTGCTGGGATAAGGTGATCCGTTTTAATTTCAAAGTCCCAGAGAATTTTGTGCGTTTCGTTCTCAAGAACAGATTCTGGTTTATGCATATACCATTTTGTTGTGTGGTCAAAATTTAATTTCTTGCATAATTCCCAGTGGATCACCTTCCCAACCCAGTCGTGTCTAGTTTTGTATTCTCGTTGTGCTAGTTTGCTACATTCGCAGAGTATATGGTTAACAGTCTCATCTCTATTACCGCAAAGTCTATTATTATTATTATTATTATTATTATTATTATATTTAGCAACAAAAAAGGTCTGAAATACCGGTCATATGTGCTAGGGTTAGGGTTAGGTGTTAGTTTTATAATTTAAAAAAAATAATCTAAAAATCATCTGTAAACAGTTAACCGGATTTTGACGGTGTAAATGGAAAAAATGTCCCCACGAATCGAAATCGCAAAAGGGGTGCCTTAAGATCATATGGTCAAAATATTTTGTAAATAAAAACTGTATTTCTATTTAAATAAACATAATTGCATTTCTTTTCTGATTAATTAAAAACTATTTTAGTATAAAAACATCTTTCGTCTTTTTTTTAAATCATCGTAAGTGTTGAAAAATATTCATAAATTTCTGATTAAAAAGTATTTATTTAAAAAAAAGATTTTGCTATTAAATTTTAATTTGATTACGTGTACCAACCATCTATTTATTTAATTTATTGTGAGTTCAACATCTCCATAAACTTCTAATTAAAATCATTTGTTTACAAAAATTTGGAAGCGGAAGTTACCGGTGATGAGTTAAAATATGAACCTTTCATTAAGTTGATGATTTGGGGGTGCTTATTGGTTACTTGGTCCGGTATTTGAACTGGTTTACTAATTTCAGAGGCTTAACATCCAGTGTTGAGATGTCTCTATCTTGTTTAAAATACGTGAACTCTGTTTTATCTGAGTTCAGGTCGAGGTTTCTGTGCGTCTTCGATGCAGAATCAACTCGGTTCAACAAGCCTTGGTCACAAGACATCTGCAATGGCTTTGTTATGCTCTTCCTTGTCCATTTGGAGAATACGTCCGCGAAGCGATCATCCCGGACCACCCCCAGGACTGGAAGAAGCGTCATGGAGACCAACAAAAAACATGGCTAATAAGGATGAAAGCTGACCTTAATGAAATATTGGCCCTCGTGTCCACGGATTGCACTGCTGGAAATTGACTGGAGATCACCCATTCGCTTGCGTCGTATGAGCTGGCGGATAAGCAACACCAGATAATCAGGATTTACATTTTTGCATTTCATCTTGGATGGACTCATTTTTAACCAGAGCGTGTTGCAAGATGATAACGGTCATATAATTAAGGAACACGGGTATTAATACCTATTAATAATGGAGATTCGGTTTCTATTTGTCTGTAACCGAAGCTATATCACTGCTTACGTCACATTACCCAAAATCGTCAATACATAAAATAAAGAACAACCTTGTATTATATACGCTCAAAATTTGAGTATGCAACCTTAATCCTCATTTTTTTAAAAACAGTTTTAATATATACATGCCCAGTATTATGTATTGATATATAGTTTGTTTTATTTTAATATATAGTTTCCATTTCAAATTGTTTTGTTTTGTTTTTTTTGTTTTTTGGGGTTTTTTCTACTCTTTTAATAAATTTGATTATTTTACTTAATTATGGTACAAAATCTCTAGCATTGAATTTTTAACTCCCACTCCATCAGGTAATATCTTTCAAAAAATATTTTTTACACCGCCCAGAGGGTTTTTTTTTTGGGGGGGGGCTACTAGAGATAATATAGATAAAGACAAATAAATGAACTTACCGCATAGGGGATATGATTGAACATGGTGGAAAAGAAGTACTAACAGGACAACAACCAGATGGTGTTGCAAGATAATAACGGTCTTATAATTAAGGAACACGAGCATTAATATAGAGATAATATATATAGAAACAAATAAATGAACTTACCACGTAGGGGATGTGATTGAGCATGGTTGAAAGGAAGAACTGTAACAGGACGACCCTCCAAAGATCGAAGGTGTTGTTGATTTCCGAGTAAGTGTCACTGACGAGTCCCGATTGTGTCCATAACGATCGTGCCTGTTCCGGGTCGTAAAAGCCGCCGGATTTATACTTGACAATAAACATTGATCTTGTAGCTGTGCAGCAAGATTCCCGAATCCGTCAAGCAGATGATCATGGCCAGAAAAACCATGAGAGTCAGGATGATGATGAAAATCGCAAGGACGGGTTCGGCGTCGTAGGTGAGAAAGGCGCACACCTGTCGCTTCTCGTCGAAAATGGACGACAACAGAACGACGGATGAGGAATCTTCAGAATCCTCCGGGTCGTTCGCCTCCTTCATCGCCATCCGAATCAGGGGCAAGAGACCGACCACCACGGAGATGAGCACGATGACGATCAGTGCGCAGATGATGGGGCGGCTGGAAGTCTGGACCCGGTGCAGCGGGGTCATCCTGGAGAGGTATGACCAGTGGAAGCTGAGGACGAACAAGCCGACAAGACCCATGGAACGTAAGAAGCCGAAAGCCCAGATGTAGAAGAGACAGAAGTCGTGTGGCCACGACTGGATGTTGAGGATGACGAAGATGGCCGGCATGAGAAGGAGTCCAGCGTTCATAGCCATGGTCAGCAGCAGACATATAATGATCATATCCGTCCCTATATACGCCCGTTTGTAATGGGTGACGGTCAGCGCGGCCAGGCAGTTGGTCACGATGGCCGTCGGGCAGAGAGCCAACCATGAAATAGCTTGGTGTTCCGGAAGCATAATGGCGTCGTTTCAACTTCCGGTTGGAGGGTGACTGTATCCAGACGCAGAGTTAGTCATAGGTCAATATGGCGGCTTTGGTGAACTAAAAGGACTAATTTAAAATATCTATGTAGATATAGATATAGATATATAAATATATATATTTAATTATTTTTTAAAGCCAGCTCGTTTTTTTTTTCTTTTTAATTTGGCTGGACCACGGCCTCGGATTCATCGATGTCCATTATAATCCAATATGGAGTATCTCGGAGATCTAAAAAATATACAAAAGAATTAATTTCTGGTTACGATTGTTGGAATATCATGGGTATAACATGTACGAGGAATTGCCTCTTATATTTATGTACTTTACCAATATCAGGTGCAGGCATTGACCAATGAAAAAAGACATAGGATGCATTTAAGGTCGTTGATAATTGCTCTAAAATCAATTGCTAAATGGACTGCAAACTGGACTTTTCTGCTACTATACCTGGGATATCAGGGACTACGACCTGGATTCTCTGCTACACTCTTGTTCTACTGGGATATCAGGGACTACGACTGGATTCTCTGCTACACTCTTGTTCTACCTGGGATATCAGGGACTACGACTGGATTCTCTGCTACACTCTTGTTCTACCTGGGATATCAGGGACTACGACTGGATTCTCTGCTACACTCTTGTTCTCCTGGGATATCAGGGACTAACGACTGGATTCTCTGCTACACTCTTGTTCTACTGGGATATCAGGGTCAAACGACTGGATTCTCTGCTACACTCTTGTTCTACTGGGATATCAGGGACTACGACTGGACTGGATTCTCTGCTACACTCTTGTTCTACTGGGATATCAGGGTCAACGACTGATTCTCTGCTACACTCTTGTTCTAACTGGGACTGGATTCTCTGCTACACTCTTGTTCTACTGGGATATCAGGGACTACGATGGATTCTCTGCTACACTCTTGTTCTAGCCTGGGATATCAGGGTCAACGACTGGATCTCTGCTACACTCTTGTTCTACTCAGGGTCAACGACTGGATTCTCTGCTACACTGGGATATCAGGACTACGACTGGATTCTCTGCTACACTTGGATTCCTCCTGGGATCAGGGGACTGGATCACTCTTGTTCTACCTGGATATCAGGGTCAACGACTGGATTCTCTGCAACAAGTACACTAGGATTTCAAGGAATACAATTGGATGTCCTACTTTGACCCCATGTTGACCACCACATACCATGTGATCTTCAATAAAACCATCACAGACCATGTGAGCCTCAATATATATATATATATATATATATATATATAATATATAAGGTAACTATGATGTTGTTTGTTTACTTTTGATCTATTCTTGATATTTCGAGACTAAAATCTCTTCGTCAGAAGATTTCTGAAAGTCTGGAACTGTTACCCTGTTGCTAGGATTCGTCCAACATCATAGTTACCTGATTTTTCTTTACACTTGCATTGTGATAGCCTTCAAAACCAACCATCAAACTAATATAGGCACAATACTTCAAGCAAATTATAAAACTTATATATATATAAGATTTTTGAATGTTTCTTTATTTTAGAAACGTTGCTGATAAAGTATATATTAAATTTTTACTTGAAGGCACTCACAACGCATGTATCGCGTAAAATTCGATACTTTTTCTTATAGAAAATGAACTTGACAAGTGTACCGAGCGATCCTTTGCTGGGATTACACTTGTCAAGTTCATTTTCTATAAGAAAAAGTATCGAATTTTACGCGATACATGCGTTGTGAGTGCCTTCAAGTAAAAATTTAATATTATATATATATATATATATATATATATGTAAACAAGGTTTGTTTAGAATGGCTTTTTGCCGATAATTTTTGGGAGAATAAGTGCTTAATTGGAGTCGTACCTAATTTTGAAAATTAATTAATTAATAATGAATTAGGCGGGAATACCTATTAAATGTATGGCTAAACAAATCGAGAAAAATCAATCTCTGTGTGTACATTTCGGCCTATTAGGCCTCATCAGCAGAGCTATAGATCGGAAGACCGCCCTGTGCGTGATTTGAAACCGGGCTGCCAAGCTGACAGGCCGATCTCATAACCCTACACTAAACGAACTTCTTAGATTTTATGATTTGTTTAGAGTAGGTTAATATTCCTCTTCTAGTGACTTTTATTACACGACGATATGATAAGTTGTAAACAAGGTTTGTTTAGAATGGCTTTTTGCCGATAATTTTTGGGAGAATAAGTGCTTAATTGGAGTCGTACCTAATTTTGAAAATTAATTAATTAATAATGAATTAGGCGGGAATACCTATTAAATGTATGGCTAAACAAATCGAGAAAAATCAATCTCTGTATATACATTTCGGCCTATTAGGCCTCATCAGCAGAGCTATAGATCGGAAGACCGCCCTGTGCGTGATTTGAAACCGGACTGCCAAGCTGACAGGCCGATCTCATAACCCCTACATAACCCCTAATTAATTTTCAAAATTAGGTACGACTCCAATTAAGCACTTATTCTCCCATATATATAAATATATATATATATATATATATTATATATACGATGAGGAAAATAATCCGATAATATGTGAAGAAAATGTTTGTTATATTCTAAAAATATTTCTTCATAATATATATATATAATATATATATATATATATATATCCCTCCGCACGAGATAGATGTGACACAAGGCCAATTTCTTTTTGTCAGGTTTTCCTTCTCCTAGATTAGTTGCCTAACCAAGGTTAAAGAGTCTGTCCTACTATTCACCATAGCTGTATGAAGAGTAGTTGGATCCATACCTTTCCTAATGGTATTAGCGCTAGGTGAATATAACAAGCACAGACCACGGGATCATCATTTTAGCCAATAACGGCCATGGAGTTCATAACAAGTTCAAATCAGGCAATGACGTCATCGATAATTGAACGAAGTGACCGGTTGATCGAAGTGACCGGTTGATCATTAAATGAGGACATAACAAATTGAGAGAACAAAGAATAAATTAATGCTAAATAAATCATTATCAATTCAGGCCACTGATTCTCAATATAGCCAACTGGATCCAAAGTGTTGTCAACTAGATCCGAAGTGCTGCCAATTAATTACATAGATTTTCATCCAAGTCAATAAATGACTTTAAAAATCGCAAATTCAGGCTATACACAGTCCTGATGAGTGGGGCTTTAGAATACACCGACATAACCTCGACATATATATATATATATATATATATATATATATATATATATATATATGTTGAATTAAACAAAAGTACATGATTTGTTTCAAGTTTTCTGGCCAACTTTTTAATACTTGGGTGGAATTCGTGGATTAGTCCACCAAAGTTCGTGTCCCGAGTACTTTCGGCACTTCGAAGTGCCATCATCAGGGGTGATGTGTTCCAGTTTTTCAAATTATATTAATGGATGTGGAGGCTGGAACTTTGGGGAACTAATTTACGAATTCCACCCAAATATGAAAAAGTTGGCCAGAAAACTTGAAAAAATCACAAATAAAATTGTTAAACAGGAGATGTGTCTTTTGTTTAATTCAACATGCATAAATGAAAGAATGCTGCCCAAACACACACACGCACACACACACACACATATATATATGTGTGTGTGTGTGTGTGTGTATGTGTGTATTTGGCAGTATTCTTTCATTTATGCATGTTGAGTTAATATATATATATATATATAATATATATATATATATGTGTGTGTGTGTGTGTGTGTGTGTGTGTGTGTGTGTGTGTGTGTGTTCTATCAGTTAAAACATTCACTTGAGCTGGGCCCAGCCAACGAATTCACCTGTAGAGAATTCTTCGAAAGAGTAAGAAGGGAATATGAAATTACCCAAACCCTGCACGCCTATCCCGGTTACATCGTCCAAAACATTGTGCATGTTCCGATAAAGATGAGGATAACAATCCGAAAGATCATTAAACAATATTGCATATAAATTTTAAAATTCATGATATTAAACTTTTAATATAAGATTTTAAAAGTTATTATAGCAACTCTATGACCCTTATGGCAAGCCCCAGCCCTTTTTATCATTTGGGTACTAGAAGGTGGTGACTGAGGGCCTTCGTGCCCTGGAAATTACGTTAAACTCTATCTGATGGTGAGGTTCCAGTTTTGGAGGTTTGGGGAATGTGGAGCACCCCTTCATCACCATTGCTCCCTGGTCCACTCTATATATATATACTTGTAGAAAAATGTTTCTCTCTACCACGGTTTCGGTGACCCACTCTGACCCGGAGTGGAAATACCTGTTAGGGTCCCAACTATGTGTTAAATAGAAAA
Organism: Doryteuthis pealeii; assembly: GCA_023376005.1. Taxonomy (NCBI): domain Eukaryota; kingdom Metazoa; phylum Mollusca; class Cephalopoda; order Myopsida; family Loliginidae; genus Doryteuthis; species Doryteuthis pealeii. The sequence goes on from CM042178.1 coordinate 16,476,798, forward strand.
AAATGTATTTATAAAAAGAATTGAGTATCTGTTAAGAATAAGTTTATTTCAAAACTTTATCGGCATTAAATGACCCAATGAGGTTGATCTGCCGTAAAACAAAACAAACCAAACCAAAATCTTCATTCCAACTCATATTATCACGAGGACTCGGGGAGATTTTGTGATCATTTCGGAAATGTGTTATCCAATCCAAAAAGGTCACGTAGCAGTGAATGGTTACGTGTCGGTCGCCCAGGGAGTTGGCGACTTAGTTTGGATTAGGCTAAATAGAAAAATGTATCTATAAAAAAATTGTGAATCCATTAAGAATGAATTTATTTCAAAACTTTGTTGGCATTAA
>CM042178.1:16482140-16489640 GCA_023376005.1 Doryteuthis pealeii
AACCCCAGTTGCGTGACAAGCCACAAAAACCAACAAAACAGCAAAAACAACAAGAACAAGTAGGAAAAGCAAGGACTTTTATAATTTTGCGTTAACTTTGGAAAATGTCTGTTTAAAATTCGGATACTTTAACAATCAACGCTGAAATCTTTGTTGCTAAAAAAAAAACCCGCCAAATCGACCTGTTCTGACTATGTTATGAGGCAAGTAAGAAAATAGAATAAAACAAATTTAAGAAATTTAAAAAAACAACTATTAAAAAAACTCTCTCTTAGAATGCCTTAGACTATGAAATTAACATTCCAAATGTTGTTTCTAGGGCAAGGGTCGCATGCCCCTCTTACACGTTACTTGATAGTTCGCGTACGGTCGAACACATTCTGGAAAAATTTTAGAAATCGCCACTTTGATAGTTTATTACATGCAAGCCGCTACTATTAAAAAAAAACACAAAAACGTGCTGTAGTAACATTGAAAATTAATAAAATAACATTGAATTTGGTTATTTTCTAGCAAACCTCCAAAATGTCTATAATAGCCGGATAATTTGCAACTTTGAAAATCTTTGCTTAAATTAGCGATACTTTAAAATCACACCGCCTGAATGTGTAAAAAAACACCATCCAAATTAACCTGTTTTTGAAAACGCAAGTAAAAAAAGACAAAAAAAAACAACCTTAAAAACTCTTCTAGAAACACATTAAAAAAACTATGAAATTAACATTCCAAATGTCTGTCTCTAGCAAGGGTCCATGCTCTTACACCTTACTGATAGTTTGCAGTACGGCTCGAAACATTTCGCGGAAGATTTTTACAATCCCGCCCACTTGAAAGCTTCATTTTATGCAAGCGCGCCTAAAAAAAAGAAAGAAAAAAAAACATGTGTAGCAACATTAAAAAAATTTAATTAAAATAAGATGAATTTGGTATTTCTAGCAAACCTCCAAACGGCGTCTAATAATGCTGATGATTGCGACTTTGAAAATTTTGGTTTAACTTTGAAATCTGCATAAGATATAATTGACAATACTTCAAGCTGTTAGTCATATCAGACTCTAAACAAACAACACTGATATATAAAAAGCGCTAGATGGCGAACCTAGACAAGGATATTGCATTCTGTCTTGAGGCAAATCTGAAAGCAGTCTGTATGGCCACTTGCCCCTATCCACACTAACCATATAAAAGTGCAAACAAAACAAGGGACATGTTGGGCATCTTCCGGAGAAGCAAGTGACATTGTCCTCCTGTGCGACACCCTGCACATGACATACCAATGTATATTTACTAACCCTTGTTTCACGAGCAGGAGATGTGACACAAATGATCAATTTTATTTAAGCCGGAGTTCAAACAGTTTGAATTCCAGAGTTTTCCTTTCTCCTAGACTTGGTTACCTAGCCATGGCTTAAATAGTCACAGTCTGTCCTACTATTTACCCGTTAGCCTGGAGTAGCAGCAGTTGGCATTCATGCTCTTTCCCAAAGGTTATTTAACGCTATGTGAAATGCCAAACAGCCTCGCCTCCAGGATTTGAACTTGGCCGTTGCCATTTCTTACGACTCATAACCATTACCACCACATGGACTCAATGCCAAGGTCTTTTTTTTACATAGGCATTTTAAATGGGACACCCACGAGGGATTCAACTCCACGATTCAGTAATTAATGGATACTTTAAAAATCACCTCTACCCAGGCGACGCCGAGTAGCCGCTTGCTAGTTTCCATTATAGATGAGGGAAGTCACTCGGGAATTTAGTGTTTCTCACTGACCGTCAATTTGACTTCACCCCAGCACCAAAAAACCCAATATCGCCTGCCGTCTAGCGCTAGCTAAATAAAGGTTGCTGGCCGGAAGATACCGACAATAGACCATTCCGACCTACTTAGTTTAGTTTTATCTCCTGCCCCAGCTGTGGGTGAATAGGCTAGAGCATGACTGGGCGTCATTTGGCCGCCTGCAATGGACAACACAACGTCATTTTTGTTCTAAATCGGACTGTCACATAACACTCACACACCCAACGCAACAATGACCAACGGCACTATTTTATTCTATTTTTGTTTATCGTTTTTCTAAATAAGGTCAAAATCCGCGTTTTCACACAAGAAATCGCCTGAAACCACGGCAATCTTTCCCGGGAGAATCCACATTCATGACAATCGAATTCACATTCCTGTCTTCGGAAAAAAGAGAAAACATTTTTAAATAATACATTTCACCGCCCCACCCTCGCATAAACCACTCTGTTTCTTGTCTCTGTCTCTCTCTTTCTCACACCCCCCCCAACATCACTCGCCCATTATGACACTTTGTTGTTTTTCAATTTTTTCATTAACTATTACACACACACACACACACACACACACATATATTATGATATATATGTGTGTGTGTGTGGTGTGTGGTGTTAATATTATGGAAAAAAAATGAAAAAAACACGATTTCATATGCGAGTAATAGCTTTATTACGCAATTGTTGCCAGTGTTTCGATCTGCCTTTCAATAGATCTTCATCAGCGCGCTTTGTTTGTTTTGCAGGAAAAAATATATATAAAAAATATCCAAAAGTTAAGCAAATCCTTCGAGACCCTCATTTTTTTGTGCGTCGGTCGGGTCTATTATATATATATATATATATATAATATCATATATATATGGGAGAGGGCGGCCGTAAAGGGATCATGACTTACTGGTAAAGGAATATAGGCGGTTGGTTATAAGTGTTAATTGGATAAGTGCAGCAGTTATAACAATATACAAAGCTGCTCAATATGTAAGCCTAGAGCAAGCAAACACACTATAATCCGTATAATACTATATATTATATATATATATATATATAGTATATATTATATATTAGACAGACAGACAGACAGACAGACAGAGAGGGCCGGGAGAGCACAGACAGACAGAGCAGAAAGAGAAAGCAGGGCGACGAGGAGAGAGAGAGGGAGGGAGAGGGAGAGAGAGAGAGGGAGAGAGAGGGAGAGCAGAGAGGCAGAGAGAGCAGAGAGAGATTGTTATCAATAGGAAATGTATGTAAGCATGTGACTAGTTGTAATTTCAATCAGCTTGCGCTGGTTCTCCCGCTGACCAAATCGATTTAGAGAGCCGTTCGTTGTAATAATGCGGTTCCCAAGGGTTACATTGGTTTTCTATTTTTCATGTCCGTGTCTAAGACTATTCACCTTAAAATGTTGTAGAGCGTTGCTGATGATGATATGATGATGAGCATGATGATGAACCACTTTATGCTATATGGATGATACTTTTTTTTAAAATTGCACAAAAAAAAAGAAAAAGAGCCTAGAAACCCTTGCGTACAAACCATTTAGAACTTTACAACGCCAAGATAAGGAATGGGAATTCGGAATTGAAAACATGCTGCCCATGTATCAGTGATAAAAAAAGGGCGGCGGCAGAAACTAGTGGACGCGAATATAACTACCAAATCAGACCACTATAAAAACACTTGAAAGTTACCAAATTACTAAGAAATTTTAGAAGCAAACACAATCAAGCCAAACAGAGCAGGAAAGGAAAAGCTTAAAAAAAAGGATGTACACCAGGAGAACAAGAAAAACTAATAGAAACCAAGCTCGCTAGCAGAAATCTTCATTAAAGGAATAAATCACCTGGCCGTCCCTGATTATAAATCTCTTNTTTATTTGTGATTTTTTCAAGTTTTCTGGCCAACTTTTTCATATTGGGTGGACATTCGTAAATTAGTGTCTGCCTAAAGTTTCCCAGCCTCGCACATCCATTAATATAATTTGAAAACTGGAACACCATCACCGCTGATGATGGACACTTCGAAGTGCGGAAGTACTCGGGACACGAACTTTGGTGACTTAATCACAGAATCCACCCAAGTATTAAAAAGGTTGCGCCAGAAAACTTGAAACAATCATGTACTTTTGTTTAATTCAACATTATTATATATTTATATAGTATATATATATATATATATATATATATATATATATGTCGAGGGTTGATGTCTGGTGTATTCTACAAGCACACTCATCTATGGACGGGTGTATAGTGCCTGATTTGCAATTTTTAAAGTCTTTATTGACTGTGGATAGGGAGATTGTTAAACAGGAGATGTGTCTTTTGTTTAATTCAACATGCATAAATGAAAGAATGCTGCCCAAACACAACACACGCACACACAAACATATATATATATATGTGTGTGTGTGTGTGTGTGTGTGTGTGTGTATTTGGGCAGTATTCTTTCATTTATGCATGTTGAATTAAAGACACATCTCCTGTTTATATATATATATATATAATCTATATTATATATATATATGTGTGTGTGTGTGTGTGTGTGTGTGTGTGTGTGTGTGTGTGTGTATTCTATCAGTTAAAACATTCACTTGAGCTGGGCCCAGCCAACGAATTCACCTGTAGAGAATTCTTCGAAAGAGTAAGAAGGGAATATGAAATTACCCAAACCCTGCACGCCTATCCCGGTTACATCGTCCAAAACATTGTGCATGTTCCGATAAAGATGAGGATAACAATCCGAAAGATCATTAAACAATATTGCATATAAATTTTAAAATTCATGATATTAAACTTTTAATATAAGATTTTAAAAGTTATTATAGCAGCTCTATGACCCTTATGGCAAGCCCCAGCCCTTTTTATCATTTGGGTACTAGAAGGTGGTGACTGAGGGCCTTCGTGCCCTGGAAATTACGTTAAACTCTATCTGATGGTGAGGTTCCAGTTTTGGAGGATTGGGGAATGTGGAGAACCCCTTCATCACCATTGCTCCCTAGCCCACTCTCTCTCTATATATATATACTTGTAGAAAAATGTTTCTCTCTACCACGGTTTCGGTGACCCACTCTGACCCGGAGTGGAAATACCTGTTAGGGTCCCAACTATGTGTTAAATAGAAAAAAATGTATTTATAAAAAGAATTGGGTATCTGTTAAGAATAAGTTTATTTCAAAACTTTATCGGCATTAAATGACCCACCGAGGTTGATCTGCCGTAAACCAAAACAAACCAAACCAAAATCTTCATTCCAACTAATATTATCACGAGGACTCGAGGAGACCATGTGATCATTTCGGAAATGTGTTATCCAATCCAAAAAGGTCACGTAGCAGTGAATGGTTACGTGTTGGTCGCCCAGGGAGTTGGCGACTTAGTTTGGATTAGGTTAAATAGAAAAATGTATCTATAAAAAAATTGTGAATCCATTAAGAATGAATTTATTTCAAAACTTTGTTGGCATTAAATAACCCACTGAGGTTGATACGTCGTAAAACAAAACAAAACAAAACAAAACAATCAAAATTAATTTTGAATAGTTTTAGGTTTGGTTTGGTTTGGTTGGTTGGTTGGTTGGGTTTTACGGCATGTCAACCCCTTGGGTTATTTTATGCTGAATACTTCTATTGGTAATTAGGTATTCAAAAATGTATAGGGGTTTATTTGCTGTAATCAAGTTTTCTGTTGAGAATTTTAACATCAAGAGAGTGAGTGGGTGATTTTTGTAGGTCTATGAACTTACATCCTTGATAAGAGGCCGTTTTTTTTTGTTTTAAAAAAAATAGTTTTAAGATTTTTAGGAACCGGGTTGGTTGGAATTGTCTAATTTAAGAAAAACGTATGAGACTACCTACCAGCGGGGTGTGCGTACTATTCAGGGTGTGGTGAGGATTGCACGAATTCACCGTGTGCCGGGTATCACAGGTGTGTATTGCACATGGCTTTCGAGTTCTGCCACCAACGACAAGAGGGTACGTTGACGGGTGGATGGTGAGGAGGAGGTGGTGGAATAGGAGTAGGAGTGAAATGGCGGCGTCGGTGGAGTTGGAGAGGAGGTAGAGGAAGAGGAAAAAAGGCGGGAAACAGCGGGGGACATGGCTTCGTTCGTGGGTCGGGACAACGGGCGATACGAACATTGTTGTGGGGTGAAGAAATACACGGTGCAATGGTGGTGGTGCTGCTGCTGGTGGTGGTGGTAGTAGTGGTGAGATACGGAAAGGACTTGGCGACAACAAAAAATCTGCACAGGTGTGGTCAGGTGTGGTCAGGTGAGGTCAGGGACAACATAAGCTCTTTCTGTTGGCATTCTCCTGCAATAATAATAATAATAATAATAATAATAATAATAATAATAATAATAATAATAATAATGGTTATTTCCTAAAATCTAACATAAAGAAAGGAGAACCACTCTTGACTGATATATTATTTATTTATCTATTTATTGATCTACTAGGAAAAAATAAAAAAGGGTTAGGGTTAGGGTTAGGGTTTAGGGTTAGAGTTGGTGTTAAGGTTAGGGTTTAGGGTTAGTTTAATGGGAAAATGAATAAATAATGTATAAGTAAAGAGTGGTTCCCCTTTGTTTATGTTGGACTTATAGGAAATTAACAACAACAACAACAATAATAATAATAATAATAATAATAATAATGATAATAATAATAATAATGGTTATTTCCTATAAGTTCAACATAACGAAAGGGGAACCACTCTTGATTGATATATCATTTATTTATTTATTGATCTACTAGGAAAAAAGAAGACAGGGTTAGGGTTAGTGTTAAGGTTAGGGTTTAGGGTTAGTTTAATGGGAAAATAAATAAATAATTTATCAGTCAAGAGTGGTTCCCATTTGTTTATGTAGGAAATCAACAACAACAACAACAATAATAATAATAATAGCAACAACAACAACAATAAAGATAAATAAATGCAAACAAGAAAAGCTGCTATATTCATTGCCAGTATTGACAAACAATGGTCATAATGCATCCATGCCTTGTGGGAGGGGGGGTAATTTAAAAAATAAAGTTTGGTTGTCGAAGATAACGTGTTATTACGATATATATATATATATATATATATTATAATATATAATATATGAGAGAGAGAGAGAGAGGAGGGGGGGATAGATAGATAGATAGATAGATGCGAACGCCCTTTTTTTTTGGGGGGGGGTAATTTTTAAATTAAAGTTTTGTTTTCAAAGATAATGTGTAACACCTACGGCGGGCTGCGAGGCCTTTTTGCACATCATTTCTGCATCACTATGCATATTGCTGAACTCATCTCGCTGGCTATGATCTCGTGTCGTCTGCTAGCTACCTTCTAGGTCTGTACACGTTGTGACTGTGCTCAAAGCACCCCTCTGCAGGCCCCCCCCCCCACCGAAAAGTGCGTAAACCAACAAATATTACAAAGAGAGAAAGAGAGGAACAAACAACAAAGACAAAGACAAAATCAGGTGAACATATAAAATGGCAGAGATGAGGTATACATGGTACTTGCATTCATTCTTCTAGTCATTTCTATCTGCTATGTCTGTCGAGATGAGAGGGGACACAAGGCCCCCTCTTGTTCCTTTAAGGACCTCTGCTAAAGTTGACTTCTATGCTACTGAGGTTGGGCTGTCTCCGTCCACTGCCCAGTCCTGACTGGCCTCCAACAACTAACTGACTGACTTTCAAATCTCCCAGA
>CM042178.1:16492140-16529640 GCA_023376005.1 Doryteuthis pealeii
ACACATTGATACAATTATTTCTACCAGTTTATAAAACCAAACAGAAATATTTACTTGCAAATAAATATTTTTATGTCTATCTATCTATATAAGTCTATTGATGTCAATCTAAGTGTTGATATCTATCTATCTCAATCTGTTGATATCTAAGACCCCCTCCCCAGTATGAGGCTAAACTTTATCTAGTGGTAAGGTTCCAATTCTGGAGATCTGGGGAGTGTGGAGTACCCCTTAATTGCCATTACTCCCTAGTCCACTCTGACCCGGACTGGTAATACCTGTTAGGGTCCCATCTATAGACTGAATAGATAAAAAATGTTTTTAAAGATATGTTTAGAGTGTGTTTAAAAATAATTAACGTAAAAAGAAATTTCAATACCCGTCAAGAATGAGTTAAACAAAAAATCTTCGGCATAAAATAACCCCAGGCTGGTTGACAAGCCGCAAAAGCCAACAAAACAGCAAAACAACAAGAACAAGTAGGAAATGCATGGACTTTTATAATTTTGGTTAACTTTGAAAATGTTGTTTAAATTCGGATACTTTAAAATCAACGTTGAAATCTTGAAAAAAAAACCTCCAAATCGACTTGTTTTGACTATGTTATGACGCAAGTAAAAAAATAGATAAAAAATTTAAAAAATTTAAAAAAACTATTTAAAAAAACTCTTCTAGAATGCCTTAAGACTATGAAATTAATATTCCAAGTTTTGTTTCTAGCAAGGGTCCATACTCTTACACGTTACCTGATAGTTGGTACGGTCAAAACATTTTGGAAAAATTTTAGAAATCGCACTTTGATAGCTTTATTTACATGCAAGCGTACTATTAAAAAAAAAAAAACGTGTGTAGTAACATTGAAAATTAATAAAATAACATTGAATTTGGTATTTCTAGCAAACCTCCAAAAGGTCTAATAATGCCTTATAATTTGCAACTTTGAAAATTTTGCTTAAATTAGGATACTTTAAAATCAACGCTGAAATGTTGTAAAAACACATCCAAATTAACCTGTTTTGACGCAAGTAAAAAAGACAAAAAAAAACTTAAAAACTCTTCTAGAACACCTTAAAACTATGAAATTAACATTCCAAATGTTGTCTCTAGCAAGGCTCCATGGTATTACACCTTACCTGATAGTTGGTACGGTCGAAACATTCGGGAAGATTTTAGAAATCGCACTTTGAAAGCTTCATTTTTATGCAAGCGCGCTAAAAAAAGAAAGAAAAAAAAACATGTGTAGCAACATTAAAAATTAATAAAATAAGATTGAATTTGGTATTTCTAGCAAACCTCCAACGGGTCTAATAATTTGCGACTTTGAAAATTTTGGTTAACTTTGAAATCTGATAAGATAAAACTACAATACTTCCAAGCTGTAGTCATACCAGTGCTACTGTACAACTGCACCACTTGGACTCTGACAAAACACTTAAAGAAAAAAACTAGGATGCAGCATGCTGTCTTGATGAAATCCTGAAAGCAGCTGTATGGCCACTTGCCTCCTATCACACAAACTATATAAGTAAGACGAACAAGACATGCTGGACATTGCCGGAGAAGCAAGTGATGTCCTCTGTGGACACCTGCACATGGACATATCAATGTATATTTACTAACCCCTTGGCACGAGCAGGATGTGACACAATGTCAATTTATTAAGTGGAGTTCAACAGGTTTGAATTCAGAGTTTTCCTTCTCCTAGACTGGTTACCTAGCCAAGGTTAAATAGTCCAGTCTGTCCTACTATTTACCCATAGCTGGAGGTAGAGCAGTTGGATTCATGCTTTTCCCAAAGGTATTAACGCTATGTGAAATGCAAACAGCCTCGTCCAGGATTTGAACTTGGGTTGTCCATTTCTTACGACTATAACCATTACACCACATGGATCAATGCAAGGTCTTTTTTTTACATAGGGATTTAAATGGGGCATCCCACGAGGATTCAACTCACGATTCAGTAATAATGGATAACTTAAAAATCCACCCTCTACCCAGGCGACGCCGAGTAGCCGCTGCTAGTTTCATTATAGATGAGGAAGTCACTCGGAATTTTAGTGTTTCTCATGACTGTTTCTCATGACGTCATTTGACTTCACCCCAGACGCAAAAAACAATCTCCCTGGTCTAGCGCTAGTAATAAAGGTGTGGCCGGAAGATACCGACAATAGACCATTCCGCCTACTTTGTTTAGTTTTATTCTCCCTGCAGCTGTGGGTGAATAGTAGAGCAGACTGGGCGTCATTTGGCGCCTCAATGGACAACACAACGCCATTTTTGTTTAAATCGTGACTGTCACATGACATCAACCACCAACGCAACAATGACCAACGACTATTTTATTTTATTTTTTTTCGTTTTTTCTAAATAAGTCAAAATCCGGTTCACACAAGAAATCGCCTGAAACACGGAATCTTCCCGGGAGATATCCACATTCATACAATCCGAATTCACATTCCTTTCTTCGGAAAAAAGAGAAACATTTTTTAAATTAATACATTCACCGCCCCACCCATCGCTCACTCTGTCTCTGTCTCTGTCTCTCTCTCTTTCTCACACCCCCCCCCAACATCACTCGCATTATGAACTTGTGTTTTTCAATTTTTTCATAATATTACACACACACACACACACACACACACATATATATATATATATATATATATATATATATATATGTGTGTGTGTGTGTGTGTGTGTGTGTGTGTAATATTATGAAAAAAAATGAAAAACACGAGTTCATATGCGAGTAATGTTTATTACGCCAATGTTGCAGTGTTTCGATCTGTTTCAATAGATCTTCATCAGGGCTTTTGTTCGTTTGAGGAAAAAATATATATAAAAATATCAAAAGTAAGAAATCTTCGAGACCCTTTTTTTTGTGGTCGGTCGGTCTATTATATATATATATATATATATATATATATATATATATATATATATATATATGTGGGGGGTGTAAAGGGAATGACTTACTGGTAAAGAATATTGGGTTGGTCTCATATTTGGTTGGTATAAGTGTTAATTGGATAAGTCAGCGTTATAACAAATATAAAGTGCTCAATATGTAAGTAGAGCAGAACACACTATAATCTATAATACTATATATATATATATAATATATATATAGATAGATAGATAGATAGACAGACAGACAGAGAGGGGGAGAGACAGACAGACAGAGCAGAGAGAGAGGGGAGAGGGAGAGAGAGAGGGAGAGAGAGGGAGGAGGGAGAGAGAGAGGGAGAGAGAGGGAGGGAGAGAGAGAGAGAGAGAGAGAGAGAGAGAGATTGTTATCATAGGAAAGTATGTAAGCATGTGACTAGATTTAATTTCACTCAGCTGGTGGTTCTCCGTGACCAAATCGATAGAGAGCCGTTCGTGTAATAATGGTTTCCAAGGGTTATCATTGGTTTCTATTTCATGTCCGGTCTAAGATATTCACTTAAATGTTGTAGAGCGTTGTGATGATGATGATGATGATGATGATGATGATGATGAACCACCTTATGTATATGGATGGTATAAAAAAAAATTTCAAAAAAGATAAAGAGCTAGAAACCCTGGTACAAACCATTAGAATATAGAGCCAAGATATAGGAATGGAATTCGGAATTGAAAAATGTGCCATGTTAGTGATAAAAAAAAAGGTGGAAAGAAAACTAATGGACGGAATATAACTACCAAATCAGGACACTATAAAAACACTTGAAAGTTACAAATACTAAGGAATTTTAGAAGCAAACATCATCAAGCAAACAGAGATGAAAGGAAAAGCTTTTAAAAAAAGGATACACCAGGAGCACAAGAAAACTCCTAGAAACCAAGCTCTGTAGCAGAAATCTCATCAAAGGAATAAATACCTGGGCCGTCCCCATTATAAGATACTCTGGGCCATTCTTAATATGGACAAAAGAAGAACTCAGACAGATTGACCAAAGGACTTGGACATTAATGACAATGCACAAGGTCCTACTCCTAGAGACGATAGAGATCGGCTATATGTAGCAAGAAAGGAAGGTGAAAGAGGTCTTGCCAACATATAGGACTGTGTAGAAGCCACAATCCAAGGACTCGAAGAATACAAAAAAAGAGCAAAGAAAGATTATTTATGGCAGCCAATAACAACAGATGCAACATATGGACAAACATCAAAACAACGAAAACAAGAAAACAAAAGTGAGAAGAAAAACAATTATATGGATACTTCAAACGAAAAATTGGGGAGGTTGTACATGAAAAGACTTGGACATGGTTAAGAAGAGGAAACCTCAAGAGAGAAACTGAATCACTAATTATTGCTGCACAGAACAATGCCCTTGGAACAAATTATATCAAGCAAAAATTGGTAAGACAACAAAACAGTAAATGTCGAGTGTGTGGTGACAAAGACGAAACTATAAACTATGTATTAAGCGAATGTAGCAAACTAGCACAACGGGAATACAAAGCTAGGCACAACTGGGTTGGAAAGGTAGTCCACTGGAAATTATGCAAAAAACTAAATTTTGACCATACAACAAAATGGTATATGCATAAACCAGAATCTTATTTCTCTGAATGTTAGAGATGAGGCTTGATGATTAGTATTATCTGCATTATTTGGAATATTGTCCTCATCTTCATTGTTATTTGTACAACGTTTCGGCCGATGTGCCCTCCGGCCTTCTTCAGGTATTTCTTGTTGGACTGGGGAACCTTCTCAGACTCGGGAACCTTCTTGTCGTAATCGGGAACCTTCTTGTCGTAATCACGGAACTTTGAACCTAACCTTTTATTCAGTTCACGGGGGTATTCTGTTCTTATTCTGCTAACCATAGCTTGGGTAGAGGCGTTAAACTGTGATAATTATTATTCTATGTTACTGCTGGCTTTTGCCAGGATTGAACCTGCAGTCCAGTGATAACTGTCACTTATAACTGTCTTAACCTAACTCCTTTATCCACTAGGTCATGTGTCCAATTGGACACATGGCCTAGTAGATAAAGGAGTTAGTGGATAAAGGAATAACGCAGATAATACAAACCAGATTCTGTTGTTGAGAATGAAACATATGAAATTCTCTGGGACTATGACACATCCACCGAAATAACAAAAAAAAAAAAGGAATCAATGAAACTTTTGTACTCAACAAATTGAATGTTTGAAATATTGTATAATAGAATATCCTTATGTCCCTTATCAGAGAAGGAAAATACAATTACTCAGCTTAGTCTGGCACAAGGCTAGAAGCATCGAGACATCCAGTTAGTATCGAATTCACTAGAGACAATTGTTGGCATCCTTCCGTCTACGAGAGACGATGGTGAGGTGTCCATTTTTTAGTGGAACTACGTAGTCTAGGCGGTTTGGTATGGAGGATGAGCTGTTGCCCAAACAGCAAATACCCCCTCTCCACACTGCCACTGTGATCCAAAAGAAAGCTAAGGAACCAAAGCAATTTGTCAGAGGTAATGTCGTAGGAGTTGCTGGGTAACACTGGAGTTCAGTATCACACCATCTTAGGGACCCCGGATCCGGATTTGTTTTCGGGGTTTACTCCCCTAGCTTTTCCTTGGGATGAAGTAAAGCCGCTACTCAGCGGGTTTTTATATCGGACTTTTCCTTGTCCTAGATGGGTTGCCAACCAAGTTAAGGAGCCCCTTCTAACTCCATTGGGGATTTATGCGAGTAGTAAGTACCCCAATCCTAATACTACTAGAGACAATACACTGTTGAAAACAACGTGCTAAAACAAAAGCATTTAAAATTCTCAAACGTAAATATTTTCCAAAACTTTCCAATTACAATATTCCAATCTGTTATTACCTGTTTATGGATCAATAAATAATAACTCAACATGGCGATAAAATGTAAAGAACAAATGTATTCAGCAATATATCAACGTACAATGAAAAGGGTTTCCTTGTTACAGCGTACACGAAGAACATGTATCTGCTACTTCTCACTTTGCTCTGTTAAATATACCCTTTGGGTAAGTCTATGTTCGTGTCATAGGTGGGTCACCTACAACACCATCAATAATCAATTAGGCAGATATATTATTTTACCCAACAATTCGACCACAAAAAAATCTTAAATAACTTTGGAATCAAAACAGTTACAAATTTTTCAAAAACAATTAAAACGTGATTAATAATAAAAGGAACCACATTCCAAAAACGAAAGGACAAACTATGGACCATTACAAATAGCACAAAAGCATAATTAGATTACATCCTAGTAAATAAAAAGTGGATAAACAGCACTATGGACTGTTCTGGATATTTCTTTTAAGTTGGAGATCAACAATACCCATATATTGAAATATTAGGAATAAATCACAGGTTAACAAACTGTTGAGAAATTTGGGATATAAGGTGTGTGATGAATGCCCACTCCTACTTATAGACTAGGCCAGAATCATGTGATCTAACTCTTGGCCAATCACTGGAAGTATCTGAGGTTGATACAATACTGAAAGCGACCCTACTGGTCATAATTACTATGATATTCATCGAGGACGGACATAGGGTTAAATCACTGGACCTTTACTAATACGTAGGATAGGACTTATACGCTTACCAAAGGATCACCAAAGGATTCCATACCACAGGACTTTCTTTAAGCCATTTTCAACTGGCCAAGGATGGCATTTAAAAACTTTTACACACACAAACAACACCATAGCTACCTTATTTTTCTTTACACTGGCATTGTAATAGCCTTCAAAACCAACCAACAAACCAAAGTAGTTCATATAGACCCATGGTGATAATTTAAACTTTGGATGAGTGAATAAAAGCATATAATGTCCACATGGAATGAATATATATATATATATATATATATATATATATATATATATATATATATATTCAGAGATTAAATATTATGGTGTTAATTTTCCGTAACTGCATAATTGCTTCAGAGTGGCAACTTGAAGGAAGATGCCGGATTCAAATTGGGGTTGCTATGATGCACAAGAACCCGTAATCAGTGATGAAGATAGTGCATCACTGACGACCATCCTGTATACATACACAATATGTATTGCACAACTATATATATATATATATATATATATATATATATATATATATAATATAGGGAGTTTATTTTACTTTTAGGAGACATAGAATAAAAATAATCTTAAACCAGGCGAGTATATAAAATTAGCTACGTGAATTCCCATTAGTTCTCCTGAGGAAGGTGTACTGTGAATACCGAAACCGTAGTAGAGAGAATAACTTTTCTACAACTATATATATATATATATATATATATATATATATATATATATATATGTTATACAGACATACACACACACAAATATATATATATATATATGTATATATATATATAATGGGGGGGGCATTTAGTGTGAAGTATGAATAATGTGTGAAATAAATGAGTAACACACACACACACACACACACACACACAAAATATACATATATATATATAATCCAAAAGTCCAGAGAAGAAATCTTCCTTATGACAGAGGAGTTGTTTTTTTGTTTTTTTTAACCTGTCGCAGTTTGCAGAGCTCAATGTGTGCTCTTATTGTTAGAGTCACAGAGCAAATTTATAGTAAAAATATAACAAAAGACTTAGAATTTTTGCATTATAGTCCTAAAATGGACTATAATGCAAAAATTCTAAATGGCCTATAAATACTAATTTAGATTTTTCAAAGCTTCACCAACCCACCTACTTTCAAATTCTACGCATTCATAGTTCAGGGTTAAGTATTTTCGTGACCTCTCACCAGGCCGGATTAACGCAAGGTATTTTTAACGTGGTTAGCCACGCACAAACCGAAGCTCGTGTGGACCATGGAAAAAAGTGTGTGAATCCCTTCGGCATTCCCCTTTTAAGGCGCCTCAGGAACCGGGCAATAAACCCAGCCTTGTCCCGTTTTTAGAGGGTGTTGCCTGGGGAGATTGTCCCCTGGGTTCCTGTATTTTAATGTTATAGCAACGCAAATGGTTTTAGATTAGTGCTGTAGTGTTGTACAAGATATTTGGACTCATCCAACGAAACGTATATAAAGATACGATTATGTGGGCCTATTCGAAGTTGAGTTACGCAGTAGCATTGGGAGTCAAGCAACTACTAATCGAATAGCCAGTCATACCTGTTGGAGAACTGCATGTTGACTCTTATTTATATTCATGTAGAAAAAGTAATAACCTTTTTCTGGATTTTCAATGTTGTTAATTGATTAATTCAATCACAACATTTTTGGCGACGAGGTATTGTCTGATTTTTGACACACAACATTTTTACGGCGAAAAGAAGTGAAAAAGAAAAGCAGACAACAGCAAGAGAGTCAGTAGGAAGGAGAGAGTGAGACAACAACAACCCCAGCAAGCATCACTGTTTGTATGCAGTCACTGCAACAGAGATTGTCATTCAAAAATTGGCCTGTCATCTATTAGCAGATGGAAGGACGCCAATACATTGTCTGATTTTTGACCACAACATTTTGGCGGCGAGATATTGTTTAATTTTGGAGCCACAATATTTTGATGACGAGATATTGTTTAATTTTGGAGCCACAATATTTTGGCGATGGGGTATTGTCTGATTTTGGAGCCACAACATTTTGGCTATTGGGTATTGTCTGATTTTGGAGCCACAACATTTTGGCTATTGGGGTATTGTCTGATTTTGGAGCCACAACATTTTGGCTATTGGGGTATTGTCTGATTTTGGAGCCACAATATATATTTTGGCGACCAGTGTTCTGATCTTACCGACGGAAAATCGTGTATATATGCGTGCGTGTGTATCGATGAGTAGTGTTCGATTTTGATTGTTGCGAATCAAACAGCTGGAAAAGCCGGTCGGACTAAAAAGCCGGTTGTTCAAAAATCGAAAGTTATAAAGAAAATACAAATGCGACTTTTTGTACAGCGGTGTGGGGTGGGGGCGAAATCAAATAAATCGTAAATAAACAGAAATATTGAGTGAGATAGAAACACACTCTACACGCACACGCACACACATACACACGGGTAGATAGATAGACTTGAACAGATTGATATAGATAAATAGAGAGATAGAGGGGGAGAGAGGAGGGAACAGAGTGACACAGATAGATAGATAGATAGATAGATAGAGAGAGAGAGAGAGAGAGAGAGAGAGGAGAAAGAGAGAGAGAGAGGAACAGGCTGACACACAGAGATAGATAGAGACAGATAGGGACAGACAGACAGACAGACAGACAGAAAGAGACAGAGAGACAAATAGACAGACAGAGAGACAGAGAGGAGCAGGCTAACACAAATAGATAGATAGATAATAGAGGTAGATAGATAGATAGATAGATAGATAAAAATTATATTTTTCCCTCAAACTAACGAAAGCCCTGATTAAGATCTATTGAAACAGATCGAAACACTGCAGCGTAGACAAAATAAACATTACACGTTTATGAACTTGTGTTTTTCATTTTTTTTAAAATTATATTACATACTGTCAGATTCACTTCCACTTTTCCCTCACACACGCACATATATATATGTGTGTGTGTGTGTGTGCGTGTGTGTGTGTGTGTGTACAGTGATACTTTAACTTACGAGTCTAATTCGTTCCGCTCGTAACTCAATTTTTTCGTATATCAAATCAATTTTCCCCATTGAAATAAATTGCCTGTAATCCGGTAATCAAAAAATTAGTGGGGGTGGGTCAGCCCCCCCCCCCTAATTTTTTGTTACGTTTTTTTTAGATAACACAAATAGCAATTTATTGTATGAAAATCATGATAAAACAGAATGTAATGAATTATGTGCTGTAATATGTTTAAAAATGTTTATTTTTTTTATAAATAATATTTTTCTTTGACGTAATAAGTTTGGAAACTTAAATGTTTTTAGTGTAACTTATTAACATAAGCGTATCTGAAGCTCGCTCATACCTCAAACTTTAGCTCTAAACACATAGGGAAAACAATGACCTGGTGACAGCTCACAACTCGGATGACTCATAAATTCGGGCACTCGCAAGTCAAAGTAACACTGTACACACACACCGCCCTGTCGGCTGGGGCGTTACAATGCATCGACTGCACCTCTGCAGAGGGGTAAGATTCCCCCAAATGGGGCAACCCGTGATGCTCAAGAATAGAACCCAGGAGGATGAGCAGTCCATGATCTGCAACACTCCATTTGGAAGCTTACTTAGGCTAGACGGGCAAAAATTGTCGGCTAAAAAGGCCATATAAAAAATAAACACATTGTTTGTTTACTTACTTTCATATATATATATATATATATATATATATATATATATATATATATACCTGTGTGTGTGTGTGTGTATATTAGGTTACTTACCCTAGCTTCGATACACATGTTCTGTCTATGATATTGACCACTATTTAACTATAAATATAACATTATATTATCAATATTAATACACACGCGCACATACATATGTACTTATACACACACACACACACACACACACACATATATATATATATATATATATATATATATATATATATATATATACAATATATATGGTCTATCAATTGATATATATATATTATCTACAATATATATATATATATATAAAATGATCTATCAATTGATATATATATATATGTTTATGTGTGTGTGCGTGTATATATGTGTGTGTGCATCTGTGTATGTGTTTGTGTGTGTGTGTGTGTGTATTAGGTTACCTACCCTAACTTAGATATACATGCTCTGTTTATGTTATTGACCACTATTTAATTATAAATATAACACATTATCAATACACACGTACATACACATATGTATTTATACACACATGCACATATATATATATATATATATATATATAATATATATATATATATATATATATTATATATAGTCTATCAATTGGTATATATATATATATATTATCTACAATATATATACATATATAATATATATCTTATTATAATGGAGATTGTGTATTTTTCTGTCTGTAACCGAAACTCTATTAATACTCAAGTCACAATTCCCTTAGTTATTTACGCTACATTCTCTATGATTTTATTTTTATTTAAACCTCAATTATTAATAATAATTGTTTTATATCATTAATACTGTTGTCCATATCTACATACTAATAACATGCAATTGTATTTATATATACAACAAAATAGCGGTTTACAGTGGGAACAGGAAGGCTAATTTGCATATTGATATCTAACATTTGATTTTAATAAATATGTGCTTAGTATTATTGATTTCTAATTGTTTGGTTTTATTTTAGTTGATATTAGCAAAAATCTCGCGAATAAATCTTAAAAGAAATCCATTAGCAAGAAGAAATAACTGTAATTTTATTCTTTACCTCCTATTTTAACTAAATTGTTAAATTAGGAAAATTTAGCAATGAAAGACGGGAATGATGGAAGAATATGTTTCAGTCGTTTTATCTTTCGATTATACCCCCTCTGTTTCAAATCTTTTTATATGCATTCTTATTTAGTTTCATTGGCTTTTCTAATATAATATTTTATTACATTAAATACTTGCATATATTTGCTAGTATATATAAATGGTCTATCAATTGACACACACACACACACACACACACACACACACGTGTGTGCGTGCGTGTGTGTGTGTATGTGTGTGTGTGTGCGTGTGTGTGTGTGTGTGTTAGGTTACCTACCCTAACTTCGATATACATACTCTATCTACGATATTGACCACTATTTGATTTAAAATATAGCACATTATCAATATTAATACACGCGCACGTATACATATGTATTTATTCACACACACACACACACACACACACACACACACACACACATACAAATATATATATAAATGGTGTGTGTGTGGTGTGTGTGTGTGTGTGTGTGTGTGTGTGTGTGTTAGGTTACCTATCATAACTTCGATATACATTCTTTATCTACGATATTGACCACTATGTAATTATAAATATAACATATTAAATCAATATTAATACACACACACATACATATGTATTTATACACACACAGATATATATATATATATATATATAATATATATATATATATATATACAGAGAGAGAGAGAGAGAGAGAGAGAGAGAGAGACTGAAATAGAATATAGAAAAGGAAAATACTTTACTTTTTTGTTCTGTAATCCACCGTTGTTCTGTTTTTGTTTTTTTTTTATTTGTTTTTGTTTTTTGTTTTTAAGAAAGACGATTTAATTCTTCCTCTTGGAAAAATAATCCTGAATTTTCCTTTTCCTGGTAGAAAAAACCCGAAAACATCCGAATGACAATGGAAATCCTTCCGTAATGAATAAATGAAAAAGACAAAAACAAAACAAGAACTCCTCTTCGAATGAAAAAAAAATAAATAAATATCTTTCCACGTCTATCGTCTTCTTGCGCTTCTTTGTCCCCTTTTTTTTTTTTTTTTTTTTTTTTTAATCCTTGACTTAAAATCCTACTAGCACCGAAACGGGCTCTCACGAGCGACGCAGAGCCCAGTCAGATCACCGGCCATCGGTTGTTGCTTTGAGGAAGACCTCGGTTGCGGGCTAACGTCACAGAAACCAGTCAGGTGTGAGCCTGTGCGTGTGTGCCGGTTTACTGAGGTGTATGGGGGTAAGGTAGGTAGCTAGGCCGGTGCGTGTGTGTAAGGCGAGGGGGTGTTGGGATGGCGAGGTGTGGCGGTGTGTACGGTGGGCAGGCCAGGCTGTGGGGTAAATAATAATAATAGCCGTGGACAGTCGTCTAGAAAGGTAAAAGAGGCAGGTTTCTTTATTGGAGGGGAGGGGGGTCAGATGCAATCGGTGAGTGTGGATGTGGGGGGGGGATAGAAAAAGGGTGGGTCGGGGGTGCCTGCTCATTGCTCGAGTGAGTTCGTGTTCGTATCTCCGCTTACAAATAGAATTGACCAGAGATAAATAGACTGTGATAGATAGAAATAGATAGATAGATAGATAGATAGATAGATATATGAACAAACTAAGATAGATAGATAGATAGATAGATAGATAATGAACATACGGAGATAGATAGATAGATAGATAGATAGATAGATAGATATTAACAACTATAGATAGAGATAGATAGATAGATAGATTTGAAGATAGATAGATAGATAGATAGATAGGTAGATAGATAGATAGATAGATAGATTTGAACAAACTGAGATAGATGATAGATAGGTAGATAGGTAGATAGATAGATATTAACAAACTGATAGATAGATAGATAGATAGATAGATTTTGAACAAAACTGAGATAGATAGATAGATAGATAGATAGATAGATAGATATGAACAGACTGAGATAGATAGATAGATAGATAGATAGATAGATATGAACAAACTGAGATAGATAGATAAGATAGATAATGAAAGATAGATCATAAACAAACTATAGATAGATAGATAGATAGATAGATATGAACAAACTGAGATAGATAGATATATATGAACAAGACTAATAGATTAGATAGAGATAGATAGATAGATAGATATAAACAGACTAAGATAGATAGATAGATAGATAGATAGTAAACAAACTGAGATAGATAGATAGATAGATAGATAGAATAGATAGATTATGAACAGACTGAGAATAGATAGATAGATAGATAGATAGATAGATAGATAGATTAGATAGATAGATATACAAAAAGCTGAGAAATAGATAGATAGATAGATAGTAGATAGATAGATAGATAGATAGACAGACTGAGATAGATAGATAATGGATAGACATAGATAGATAGATAGAAAGATAGATATGAAAGACTGGGATAGATAGATAGATAGATAGATAGATAGATATGAACAGACTGAGAATAGATAGATAGATAGATAATCTCCTTTAGGTCAATCATAAGATAATCTCGCCTTTGAAGAGATTAACTGAGATTGACTGATGGCATAAAATTCATAAGACTGGATATATAAATAGGCACGCGGGCATGTGTGCACGCACACACACACACACACACACACACACACACACAAGCACAAGCACACACACTCACAGATAGATAGATAGATAGATAGATAGTGAGCTTAGTTTAGTATTCATAAGTGAAGCGAGAAAAAAACAACACAGAGTCGACTTAATCCCCAATGTCGTCAGCTGCTTTGAAGGGAGAAAACTTTTGATCTTTTTGGCTTATGTGTTTAAAATTCGAACGCGCACCTCAGGCATTGGTGGGGGGGGGTATATTCGCAAGTACTCTCTTCTCTCTCTCTCTCTCTCTCTCTCTCTCTCTTCTCGTATGAATTTATTTATATAAATATATTATATGAATATATTATATATATACTTCAACACAACGACTGGTGTTTGAACAGCAATATTGCATCCAACAACAGCCCTTCATCAGATGATGACTCTGGGTTCAATGCAAGGTTTCGGGACCGAAGCATCATTACCATTAACCAGAGCATCAAATGGGTTTTGCAAAAGCTTTTTGTAAAACCCGTCTAATGAGGCTAGAACTCATTTTTTTAGTTTCTGATTGAAATAATATATTTATATATAAATATATATATATATATATATATATCTTATTATAATGGAGATTGTGTGTTTTTCTGTCTGTAACCGAAACTATATTACTACTCAAGTCACAATTCCTTAGTTATTGACATCACATTCTCCATGATTTTATTTTTATTTTAACCTCAATTATTAATAAAATTGTTTTACATTATTCATACTGTACCATATCTGCATCTAACAACATGCAATTATATTATATATATACAACAAAATAGCGGTTTACAGTGTGAACGGAAAGCTAATTTGCATATTGATATTAAAAAATCGAATTATAAATATGTGCTTCGTATTATTGATTTCTAACTGTTTGGTTTATTCTAATGAATATAAGCAACATCTCTTCAATGAATCTTAAATTAAATCATTAAACAAGAAAAAATAACTGTCATTTTATTCTTTACTTCCTCTTTTAACTAAATAATTAAATTAGAAAAAATAACAATGAAAGACGAGAGTGATGGAGAGTAAGTTTCAGTTGTTCCATTTTTTATTATACTCCCTCTGTTTCAAATCTTTTTATCTGTATTCTTATTTAGTTTAATTAGCCTTTCTAATTTAATAAAATATATATATATATATATATATATAATATATATATATTATATATATATATATATATTATTATCATTATTATTATTATACTAAAGTTGAGATTTTCACATTTTAATGCCTAAAGGCTTTTTCCATGTTAGTTTAATGACACGAAATTTATACTAAATTATTCCTTAGTTTTTGGATTACGTAAGTTTGAAAAAATTCACGTTTAACAACTCACCAGCACGTAATAGAATTCCATGATCAATTTCAATTTAAATTAGGTAAAACTAGATATACCCAATTCGTTGAAAAATCCTTTCTTTTTTTTAATACAATTCTGACCCTGCGTTTGAAAAAAAAATACCAAAAATCAAGGAATTATCCGATTTTAATGAAATTTTCAGTGTTGATTTAGCAACAAATGAATTTTATAATGCATCAGTTATTTTATTTCAAAACTTTCTGATTTTTTTTCAGGTCACTTAACTTTGACCTCCCTGTTTTTGTGGTGCAATATCGGTTTGGTATCTATGTGATTGATACTATTTTCTGCATAAAATAAAAAGACAAAAGACGAAGGTGTGAATAGAAAAAAAAAGTTTTTTTTTAAAGAATCTGCTCGAGTAGTAAATAAGTAACCGTGAAATCGAAAAATAAATGGAAATAAAAACTAAAATATATTTTTGGAGTATTATTTGTATTATTTGGACTATTGTTCTCATCTTCATTGTTATCTATACAACGTTTCGGCCGATGTGCCCTCCGGCCTTCTTCATGTATTTCTTGTCTGACTCGGGAACCTTCTCGGACTCGGAAACCTTCTTGCAATCGGGAGCCATCACGGAACTTTGAACCTAACCCTTTATTCAGTCCACGAGGGGTATCCTGTTCTCATTCCACTAACCATAGCTGGTGTACAGGTGTTAAGCTGTGTTAATTATTATTCTATGTTACTGCTGCCCCTGACCAGGATTGAACCTGTAGTCTAGAGATAACTGTCACTTAGAACTGTCTTAACCTAACTCCTTTATCCACTAGGCTATGTGTCCAATTGGACAATCAAGTGTGATTTTTTTTTCAATCGCAAAAGTAACAATTTATTTTGTAAAAACGGATTGGGAGGCATCTTGATCGAAATTGACTGAAAAAATCGTTTTGAATATATCAAAAATAAATTACATGTGTAATATTATTTTGCTTTTCATTATTGATGCTTATTATGTGTTGTGATGTTAGTCCCAACAGTAAAAAGAAGTCAAGTCGAGATAGGGTAAAATAAGACAAGTGTATTTACAATCAATGGTACATGTACGACTAGCTTGTCGTTAACGGGAACAGTTCTACCTTTCCACTCGGTGTCTCACTATTTATAGTGAGAACCGGTGCATGTTCTCCACTGTAGGAACGGCCGGTACAACATTATGTTACTACTTTTTGACTTAGACAAAAATTTGACCATAAATAATCGGTTTAATAATTTTAATTCGTCTTTAGAATGAAAAGCAGACGATATTTTGGCAGACCCTACTCTTTTCCCAAATCCCAATCATCTAGCGAGAGCCTAATGGGTGACCCAACTGGTCACGTTTTGTCTAATATATATATATATATATATATATATATATATATAAATTTTTGGCACAGGAAAATGTATATAGTATATTGAGGGTTATCATAGTGATCACCACAATATAAATGGATGGAAGACTAAGGAGGAATGAAAGGAATAGAGAAAAAAAATTGTTTATTGATAAAACAAAACAAGGGCCCTTTCGTCCGGTGCTTTTCAAGTTTTCCTTTACTAAAGAAAACTTGATGGGGGTTTCCTTTGTTTTGTTTTCGCCCCCCTCTTGTCAAACCTATTCCTATGTCCTTAGTTTTCATTCAATGTTCAGTCATGTAAATATTTTACAACTTTGACTTTTATATCGATTCCGGATGTAAAACTTGAAAAGCACCGGACGAAAGGGCCCTTGTTTTGTTTTATCAATAAACAATTATTTTTTTCTATTCCTTTCATTCCTCCTTTGTCTTCCATCCATTTATATCGTGGTGATCACTATGATAACCTCAATATACTGTATATATATATATATATATATATATATATATATATATATATATATATATATATAATATATGGGAGAATATGTGTTTAAATGAAGTCGAACCTAATTTATGAAAGTTAATTAATTAATAATTAATTAATTAGGCGGGATTACCTATTTAAATTTTAAGGCTAAACAAATCGAGAAAAATCAATCTCTGTATGTACATTTCGGCCTATTAGGCCTCATCAGCAGAGCTATAGATACAAAGGCCGCCCCGTGTGTGATTCGAAACCTGATTGTCAAGCTGACTGTCAAGCGTCTTCCCACCACACCAAACGGACTTAGCAGATTTCTTCGTTTTGTTAAGGAGTAGGTATTTATATTCCCTTCTTAAGTGACCTCTACACGAACTTACGAGAAGTAAACAAACAGACGATGTTTGTGATATGGCTATTTTCAGCGCGACAAGTTTGGGAGATATGTGTTTAAATGAAGTCGAAACCTAATTTATGAAAGTTGATTAATTAATAATTAATTAATTAGGCGGGATTACCTATTTAAATTTTAAGGCTAAACAAATCGAGAAAAATCAATCTCTGTATGTACATTTCGGCCTATTAGGCCTCATCAGCAGAGCTATAGATACAAAGGCCGCCCCGTGTGTGATTCGAAACCTGATTGTCAAGCTGACTGTCAAGCGTCTTCCCACCACACCAAACGGACTTAGCAGATTTCTTCGTTTTGTTAAGGAGTAGGTATTTATATTCCTCTTAAGTGACCTCTACACGAACTTACGAGAATATATATATATATATATTATATATATATATATATATATATATATATATATATATTATGGACTCTCTCGTCGATTTTCGACGCATGAGGGTTCACACAATGAACAACCAACACAGTGATTTGTTTATAGTGGTGAAGGCTTGTGTGGGACCATCCACACTTTTTGGCACAGTCGATAGGAAGAATTGGTGGCATCAAGGGTTGCCACAAACCCAATCAACGACCGACCTCAGGAATTTTGAATTCAGAGTTATCCCTCTCCTAGACTGGTTACCTACCCAAGACTGAAGGGCCCAGTCTGCCCTACTATTTAACCCATAGCTGGAGGGAGAATATATGGTTTCATACCTTTCCCAAGGGTATTAGCGCTATGTGAAATGCCGGTATATATATATCAGTCCTTTCATATCTATCTATCTCATTACTTTATTTCATATTTATATATCTACCTATGTTTTTTTTTCTTCATATCTATCTATCTATCTATCTATCTAATTACTTTTATTATCTATCTATCTATCTATCTCAGTATTTTCATATCTATATTTATACTTTTATTGTATTTTTCTTTAGGTCAACTGTACTAATATTAAAGTACTTACGATTATTGACTCATAGATAGATAGATAGAGAGATAGAAAGAGAGGGTGGAAGAGAGAGAGAGGTGAGAGAGAGAGGGTGAGGAGAGGGGAAGTAATAAGTGTGTGATAGGAGGAAGAGAGGAAAATAAAAAGAGAGGGTGAATGGGTATAACTGAATGTAAAAGGAAAAAAAGAAAGAGGAGATGAATTAGCAACGTTGATAAAAGGGAAGAGTAAGGAGTTAGAAGTCTAGGAGAGTAAGGATGATAAAGGTAAATGGAGAGCAATGAAAGAAGGAGTGAATGATGTTTAAGAGAGAAAGAGAAAGAGGAGAAGGATGGGTAGAGAAAGACAAGGAAAGAGAAAGAAAGAAAGAAAGAAAGAAAGGAAGAAGAAAGAAAGAAAGAAAGAAAGAAAATGGGGTCAGAGAAGAGAGAGAAAATAAAGATTAAGAGAGAGTGACAAAAAGGGGCAAAAAAAAGAAAGAAAGAAAGGGAAGAAGAAACAAGTGAAAAAAAGAAAGAAAGAAGGAAAATGAGAAATCAGAGAAGAGAGAGAAAATAAAAAATAAGAGAGAGGGGGAGAGAAAAAGAGCAGAGAGAGAGAGAGAGAGAGAGAAAGAGAAAGAGAGAAGTGACAAAAGAAAGAAAGAAAGAAGAAAGAAGAAAGAAAGAAAGAATGAGAAATCAGAGAACAGGAGAAAAGAAAAAATAAGTAAGAGAGAAAGAGAAGAGAGAGAGAAAGGAAGGAAAAGAAAGAAAGAAGAGACAAGTGAGAAAAATTAAAGAAAATGAGAAAACCTGAGAAGAGAGGGAAAAGCAAATTAAGAAAGAGAGAAAGATAGAAAGAAAGAAAGAAAGAAAGAAAGAAGAGTGAAAGAAAGAGAAAAAGGAAGGAATAAAGAAAGAAGAAACAAGTGAAAAAAGAAAGAAAGAAAATGAGAAATCAGAGAAAGAGAAAATATAGATTAAGGGAGAGAGAGAAAGAAAGAAAGAATGAAAGAAAGAAAGAAAGAAAGAAAGAAGTAACAAGTGAAAGAAAGAGAAGGATTTAGAGAACAAGAAGCTGAGAAGATGTATAAAAGAGGGAGAAATAGAGAGAGAGAGAGAGAGAGAGAGAGAGAGAGAGAGAGAGAAAGAAAGAAAGAAGAAAGAAAGAAAAGTAACAAGTGAAAGAAAGAGAAGGATTTAGAGAACAAGAAGCTGGGAAGATGTATAAAGAGAGAGAGAGAGAAGAGAGAGAGAGAGAGAGAGAGAGAGAGAGAAAGAAAAGAAAGAAAGAAAGAAGAAAGAAGTAACAAATGAAAGAAAGGGAAGGCTTTAGAGAACAAGAAGCTGAGAAGATGTATAAAAGAGGGAGAAATAGAGAGAGAGAGAGAGAGGAAGAGAGATAGAGGAAGAAAGAAAGAAAGAAAGAAAGAAGTAACAAAATGAAAGAAAGGGAAGGATTTTAGAGAACAGAAAGATGTATAAAAGAGAGAGAGAGAGAGAGAGAGAGAGAGAGAGAGAGAGAGAGAGAGAGAGAGAGATGGGTAAATATTACATATCATATACGACTGGGAGGTAATTTTGATAATGTTTTTAAGTAATTATAGACTGCTAATCTACGTGGGGGTAATCTGACCTTGGACAGTTTGAAGCTTGAACTTCTCACCACCAACTCACAACCCCCACCCCTACCCTGTATCTTTTCTTTAATTTCTGCTCCTCCCCACCTCTTTCACAACCCCACCACACCACCACAACAACGTCCTAATTCACGATATCCTAATCAATACGCACTGACTACCTAAGTAATTTTAAAGTTTTAATTGGTTCGTAAGATTGTATGCACGCAGCCCTGTCGGTGGGGCTGTAGAATACACCGACTGCACCTCTACAAAGGGGTGAGACCCCTCCCCCCAATAAGACCACCTGTTAGCCGTGGGTGGCAACCCGTGATGCTTAAGGATTGAACCCAGGTCGATAATCAGTCAATGACATGCAATACTCCACTTCGGCCCTTAATTACTTGCTAGACGGACGATCAGAGAGCCCCCCTTTGATCAATCGGCTGGTCATGTCAAGTCCTAGCACGCAAATGATTGTCCCAACCCTTATGGAAAGCCCCAACCCTTTTTATCATATATGTGCTAGAAGGTGGTGCTTGAGGGTTTTGGTGTTCTGAGCATGATGTTAAACTATTTGGTGAAGTTCCAATTCTGGAACACTGGAGAATGTGGAGTACCCTTTTATCACCATTAACCCCAGGTTCACTCTGAGCCGGAGTGGTAGTACCTGTTAGGGTCCCATATATGGGTTAAATTAAAAAAATGTTGTTTTTTTTGTTTTGTTTTTTTTTTGGGGGGGGGGGGTATTGATTTAATTGAGTTTTAAAAATTGAGTGTGAAATAAATGTTGAAGGCTGACATGCCGTAAGATCCAACCAACTAACAAACACCCGCGCATGTACACACACACACACACACACACACACACACAACTTCACACTGTACACACATCATAATCATCATCAATCGGGCGCCGGCAGCACGAATATCCATTACCCCCCTCTCTTCCTCTCTCTCTCTCTCTCTCTCTCTCTCTCTCTCTTCCAACGGTCCCTATCGGTCATTGGTAGGTCCTCTATCCAGCAACCAGAATCCGTACAGAGCTGATTGGTGTAGGTTTTTGCTGTCCGGCCTACACTGGTGTGTCCGGCCTACACTGGTGTGTCCGGCTACCTGGTGTGTTAAGCCAAAAACGAGTTACGAAAAGAGGATTTTTTAAAAATCATATGAAAAATCAATTAATGTTCCGCTTTTCATGAAAATTTCCATAACTATTTACCTTTGGGTGTAAGTATGTCTGAAATAGTTTGTTTTTTACTAAAATGTATTAAGGGAAATATTTGTTACGAGTTCTACTTTATTTTATGAGATATTAAAAAAAAAGCATCAAAAAATGTTTTTACTTTTTTTCTATAAAGATAAGAGTCTGAATAACTATATCAAAAAATGTGTATGATATTCAAGGCAGTAGTTTTGTAGAGAGAAAAAAAATCTATATTCTGAAATATAAGTGCAAGTCGTAACTTGTTTTTGCACGTTAAAATTCAGTTGATTTAACGGTGCAAAAATGAAAACATTGTGTTTCAATCATATTCGATTATTTCTCTTAGCTGAAAACTTTTCTAAAAATCATCAGGAGTTTGTTTTTAGGTTTCTTCTTCTTCGAATGGGAAAAAAATTTTTCAAGATAATATTAATTCTTTGCAAGTTTTATTGTGTTAAATATAGGGGGGTTAATTTCCAAGGGAAAATTGGTGGTACAAAGGATATAGTTATCATTTTTGTTACCCAATTTTCAATTTAAAATGAAATGTGGTGCTGATATTGACGTTTGTATTATGTCGAATTTTTGCAGGCAATATGATTAATACATGGAAATATTTGTTTGTATATTATTTTTTATAAAATATTTAATTTCTCTCCATTGGACCCATAGCAACACTTTATATTTATAATATATCGGTGTGTGAAGAGAGGAAGTAAATCCGACGGTATGTATATATCAGAAAATGAAAAACACAGGTTTAAATGGGTTAAGTGGTGAGTTTATTGCCGACAGCTGCAGATATATATATTTCTTACCGCTGTGATATATATTTCTTATCTTATGCCCTGAAGATGATCTATTTAATAGATCGAAACACTGCAGCGTCGGAATAAACTCACACTTAACCATTTAACCTGTGTTTTTTTCATTTTTCTGACTATATTACATATATACTATATATATATATATATATATTATATAATTATATATATAATATAAGAAGATTAATAAAAGACTTAGAGATTTAGCATTATAGTCTATTTCAGGGATAATATAAATTCTAATCGCTAAGTCTTTTTTGTTATTTCTTTACTTATATATTTGCTCTGTCACAGACCAATAACATTAAGAGCACACATTGAGCTTCTCAAACTGCGACAGTCTTTTTAAATAAAACTCGTGTCGTAAGGAAGATTTCTTCTCTGGACTTTTGGATTATATATAATATATATATTATATAATATATATATATGGAGTCGTACCTAATTTGGAAATTAATTAATTAATAATGAATTAGGCGGGAGATGCCTATTTAAATGTATGGCTAAACAAATCGAGAAAAATCAATCTCTGTAGTACATTTTCGGCTTAACCATACCGATCACCAAAGCGGACTTCTTAGATGGTACCGGCCTGTAGCTTGGCAGTCCGGTTTCAAATCAGCAGCAGGGCGGCCTTCCTATCTATAGCTCTGATGATGAGGCCTAATAGGCCGAAATGTACATACAGAGATTGATTTTTCTCGATTTGTTTAGCCATACATTAAATAGGCATTCCGCCTAATTCATTATTAATTAATTAATTTTCAAATTAGGTACGACTCCATTAAGCACATATTCTCCTCAAAAAAATTGTCGGCAAAAAAAGCCATTCCAAACATACCTTGTTTCAACTTATCATATCGTTCGTGTATTAAAGTCACCTATCGTCGTGTAATAAAAGTCCACTAGAAGAGGAATAATTAACTCTACTCTAAACAAATCGTAAAATCTAAGAAGTCGCGTTTGGTGTAGCGGTTATGGGTACGGCCATGTAGCTTGGCAGTCCGGTTTCAAATCACGCACAGGACGGCCTTCCTATCTATAGCTCTGCTGATGAGGCCTAATAGGCCGAAATGTACATACAGAGATGGATTTTTTCGGATTTGTTTAGCCATACATTTAAATAGGCATTCCGGCCTAATTCATTATTAATTAATTTTAATTTTCAAAATATAGGTAGCGAACTCCAATTAAGCACATATTCTCCAAAAATATATATATATATGTATATTATATATTATATATTATATATATATATAAATGTGTGTGTGTGTGTGTGTGTGTGTGTGTGTGGTGTGTGTGTGTGTGGTGTGATGGGAAATAAATCCGAGACAATATGAGGAAAAAATGAGTAAGAAGAAAGAAATGTAGATGAGTAAAATGAATTTTACGATATCACTTTTAATCGATATCATTATATCACATGTGTTTTCGGCTCTGTTTATCAAATGTATACGGATTTCGTTATTATTATTATTATTTTAAAATAATCAGATGGAGGTTGAAATGATATGATGAGATAATATAATAAAGGAAAAATTGCATAAAATGTTCGTCCAGCACAGAAGAGAGTATTTGACGACTTCATCAGAGCGTTTTATTTGTTTTTTGTTTTTTTTTAGTTGGAGACAAGAATAGAATTTCAAATGTTCGAAAAAAGAATATGTTATTTTAAATCGTTAGGAACGCAAGAGGCCGTTAGAGACAGTAAAAAAATGGTTGAAAGTTTTGTGGTGGAAAATATATATATATATATATAATACTATTATATATTATAATAGTATAATATATGCGGTTTTCTCAACATTTGAATAGTAAGTAGTGGGAAAAATTATTTGTTTTAATTTTTTGCTGGAAATTGTAGGCCAACAAGATTGTGACCTAGGTGAGACCATTGTACTTGCATCTATTTGAGATGTCATCTTGAAAGAGCAATGACGGTAGTGCTGCTGTCCAACGGAAAACCAGATGACTCATTTATTTCAATAGATTGTGGCGATCGCGATAATTGGTCGACATTTTTTCTTTTCTTTTTTCTTTGTTTTTTTTAATAACGACCCCGTGGACTTGGCGATGAGGCTGAGCGGCCTTTTAACTTCCTCCTCATGCAATTTATATGAAAATATTTGTTCGGGTAAAGAAACGAATACATTGGTCCTATCCAGGGTAGATGGTGTGCGGAGAGTGGTGGGGGTGGGGCGAAGTGGATATCACGGAATGAAGAAACAGACTATTGGATGGTGGTGATAACAGAGAAATTCATTTTTCTATCCTTTTTCTCTTTGTTCATATCTATCTATCTATCTATTATCTATCTCAGTCTGTTCATATCTATCTATTTATCTATCTATAACTATCTCAATCTGTTCATATCTATCTATCTATCTCATCGTTCATGATTCTATCTATCTCAATCTGTTCATATCTATCTATCTATCTATCTATTGTATCTATCTCAATCTGTTCATATCTATCTCAGTCTGTTCATATCTATCTATCTATCTATCTATCTATCTCAAATCTGTTCATTCTATCTATCTATCTATCTATCTATTCTATCTATTTACCTCAACCTGTTCATATCTATCTATCTATCTCAATCTGTTCATATCTATCTATTATCTATCTATCTATCTCAGTCTTGTTCATATCTAGCTATCTATCTCAGTCTGTTCATATACTATCTATCTATCTATCTATGTATCTATCTCAATCTGTTCATATATATCTCATCTGTTATCATATCTATCTCAGTCTGTTCATATCTAATCTATCTATCTACCCTCAACCTGTTCATATCTATCTATCTATCTCAATCTGTTCATATCTATCTATCTCAATCTGTTCATATCTATCTATCTATCTATCTATCTATCTCAATCTGTTCATATCTATCTATATGCCTATCTCGGCATTTTTTCTATCTATCTCACTCATTTCGCATTCATCCATCTCTCTCTCTCTATATATATATATATATTATATATATATATATGTGTGTGGTGTGTGTGTGTGTGTGTGTGTGTTGTGTGTGTGTGGTATCAAGTGTTTCCCTTGATAAGATTCAACCAAAATTGAGAACTCCATCCAGAATACTGCGTTGCTGGCAATCTGCTAGAATACTCAGAAGTGTCCAGGAGACCTGAGGAAACTTGTTGTTACTCAGGCTCCAGTGAATACCATCAGTTAACGCTGGTGTAAAGAACTCTATAAGACCAAAGACACATTACTTATGGCGGCCAACAATAGTAAAAATGACAGATGGACAAACACGAAAAACAACAAAGACTAAAACAAAATGGGAAGAAAAACAATTGTATGGACACTTCCAAAAACGACAATACAAAGGTTGCACATGAAAAGACTTGGACATGGTTAAGAAAAGGAAACCTCAAAAGAGAAACGGAATCACTTATAATTGCTGCACAAAATATAGTCATAAGGACAACTATATTCAAAGCAAAATTGATAAGACCCAATAAAATAGTAAATGTAGATCCTGCGGTAATAGAGATGAACTGTAAACCAGTAACTATGCGAATGTAGCAACTAGACACAACGGGAATACAAAACTAGACATGACTGAGTTGGGAAGGTGATCCAACTGTGAATTATGCAAAAAATTTAATTTTGACCATACACACAAAAATGGTATATGCATAAACCAGAATCTGTTCTTGAGAAGGAACGCATAAAATTCTCTTGGGACTTTGAAATAAAAACGGATCACCTTATCCAGCAAGAAGACCAGACCTAGTGTTAATTAACAAAGAAGAAAAACTTGTCAACTGGTGGATTTTGCAGTGCCAGCAGATCACAAGGGTGAAGCTAAAGGAAAATGAAAAAATGGACAAATATCTGGACCTTGGCAGAGAACTGAAGAAGTTATGGAATAATGAAAGTGATAAGTGATACCAATTGTAGTTGGTGCACTTGGAACAGTCCAAAGGATTGGAAAAGGGTTTGAAAATTTGGAAATCAGAGGAAGGATTGAAACCATTCAGAACACTGCACTGCTGCAATCAGCCAGAATACTCAGAAAAGTCCTGGAGACCTGAGGAGACTTGCTGTCACTCAGACTCCAGTGAAAGACCATCAGCTGACGCTGATATGTGAAAACTCAAAAAGAGTATAATAATAATAATAATAATAATAATAATAATAATATAATAATAATAATAATAATTCATCTTATGTACATGGATGACATAAAAAAATCTTTGCAAAAAAATGAAAAAGAAGTAGAAACCCTGGTACAAACCATTAAAGATACAGCCAATATAGGGATGGAATTCAGAATTGAAAACAACAGATTGGGAAGGTTGCACATGAAAAGACTTGGACATGGTTAAAAAAAGGAAACCCCAGAGAAAAAAATTGAATTCGTTAATAATTACTGCTCAAAGCAATGCCATAAGAACAAATTATATCAAAGCAAAATAGATAAGACACAACAAAACAGTAAATGTAGACTGTGTGGTGACAGAGACGAGACTGTAAACCATGTATTAAGCGAATGTAGCAAACTGGCATAACGGTAATAGAAACCTAGGTACGACTGGGCTGGAAAGGTGATCCACTTGGAATTATGCAAAAAACTAGATTCTGCTGCAATTGGATTGAATACTCAGAAGAGTCTGGAGACCTGAGGAGACTTGTTGTCACTCTGACTCCAGTGGAAGACCATCAGCTAAGGCTGGTGTGAAAAAACTCATAGTGCGACTATGCAACAAAGAGACGGAATGTGTCTTTTTTAAGTCGGGAGATTTAGGGGATTTTTTTTATAAAAAGAGAGGGGTGGGGAGAATGTCACGTGGGATAAAAAAAGGGGGGAGGAATGCGAAAAGAGATAAAAAGGGATGACTGATTTCAATGATAAGTAATTAAAATATATATAATATATATCCAAAGTTAATCAGTTTTAACGAATCGGTTTTAGATTAAAATATAGGGATACTAATCAGGGGTGGGTGTGCAAAGGTGGGGGTGGGTGTAAAAAGGAAATGTGGAGGGGTGTGAATAAAAACAAAGAGGGAGTAACATAAGGGTCCATCTTAGAGCGGCCGTTTGGTTTGTTTTTGTTTTACGGCATATAAACCTCGGTGGGTCATTTAATGCCGACAAAGTTGTGAAATAAATTCATTTCTTAATGCATATATAATTTTGTTTATCAACTAATGTTTTTCTATTTAACCCATAGATGGGACCTTAACAGGTACTACCACTCCGGGTCAGAGTGGACCAGGGAGCAATGGTGATGAAGGTGTGCTTTACATTCCCAGACCTCCAGAACTGGAACCTCACTATCAGATAGAGTTTAACGTTATTCCCAGGACACGTAGACCCTCAGTCACCGCCTTCTAGCACCCATATTCTAAGAAGGATTTGGGGTTACCATAAAGGGCAATAAGGTTGGGGCAATCATATAGGTGCTAGGGCTTGACGTAGCTAGCCGATTGATCGGGGGGTGGGGGGCCTCTCTGACCGCCCGTCCTAAGCCCAAGAAAGGACCAAAGTGGAGTATTGCAAGTCATGAACTGCTCATCACCATCTGGGTTCTATCCTTAAGCATCACGGGTCGCCACCCACGGCAAACAGAGGAGGCCCCATTGGGGAGTCATACCACTCTGCAGAGGTGCAGTCGTGCATTCTAAACGCCCCACCGACAGGGTGGTAGAGCGGCCGGAAGAAAGAATGAATAATAGGGACCGAATAAGGTTCTTTGGTTGTTTTACAGCATATAAACCCTTTACGGGTCATTTGATGCAAATCAAGTCATTTTTGACAAACAAAGTACTCAGATTGCTTACAGCACCTGCTGTTGTTTAAGTGGTCACCCAGTTTAAGTATTGGAATAGGCTTATTGCTGCTTAACTTCGGTGATCCACCGGGACGGTGATTTCACCTTGATTGACTGTAATAGTATTGTTGAGATAATTATTTAGGAAACAAGAAAAAATATAATCATAAAATGGGGGATCAATTTTCTATATTGACCTTGTTATAAACCGATCCCCTATTATTTGGCCATTTTCTCTACATATAATCCAAGATGAAAGCATTGTGCAAACATAATTGTTGGTTGGTTGGTTGGTTGTTTTGTTTTATGGCAGATCAACTCTTTTCGGGTCATTTAATGCGCGAATCAGGTCATTTCGATAAACAAAGGACTCGGGTTACTTACATTACCTGTGGTTGCTCAAGTGACCCAATAAGTGTTGAACAGGCTTATCACTGCACAGATTGGACTGACAAAACGCTTGGATAAAAGGCAGATAGATAGATAGATAGATAGATAGATATGAAGAGACAGAACAAACAGAC
Source organism: Doryteuthis pealeii (assembly GCA_023376005.1). Lineage (NCBI taxonomy): Eukaryota > Metazoa > Mollusca > Cephalopoda > Myopsida > Loliginidae > Doryteuthis > Doryteuthis pealeii. Next base: position 16,520,580 of record CM042178.1, read on the forward strand.
ATAGATAGATATATAGATATATATAAATGAACATAGATAGATAGATATAAACAGACTGATATATATATATATATATATATATATATATATATATAATATATATGAGGAGTGAAGGATTTGAATGAATCCGCCAAAATGTGGTTGAGAATAGTGGAAAGTGTGGATATAACAACACAGACAGTATAAATTCATGATGAAGGTGAAAATATCAATTGAATATATGCTGTGTGTTTGTTATATCACACTTTCCTCTATTCTCAACGACACACGCACACACGACACAACACAACACACATATATATATATATATATATATATATATATATATAGAGAGAGAGAGAGAGAGAGAGAGAGCGCGAAAGAGATAGATAGATAGATAGATCGACCGAAAGAGATAGATAGATAGATGAAGAGAGATAGTAGAGAGAGAGAGAGAGAGAGAGAGAGAGAGAAGAGAGAGAGAGAGAGAGAGAGAGAGAGATCGACCGAAAGAGATAGTTAGATAGATAGATTGAATAGATAGATCGAAAGAGATAGAATAGATAATAGATAGATTAGACTCGAGAAAGATTGAGTAGATCGAAAGGAGATAGTATAGATAGATATAGGATAGTAGAGAGAGAGAGAGAGAGGAGAGAGAGAGAGGAGAGAGGGGAAAGAATGTTAGATTAGATAGATTGATAGATAGTTCGAAAGAGATAGATAGATAGATAGATAATAGATAATGTTAGCATTGTACATCGAACTTCAAAAAGAAAGAAAGAAAGAAAGAAGAAAGAAGGAAAGAAAGAAGAAAGAAAGAAAGAAAGAAAGGGTGAAGATGGTGAAACACCACCTCTTAAAAAGCCAGTAAACATGAGTCGTAGTGTGAGTTATAGGTGAGTTAGTGGGGTGGAGGGGAACTGGGAGGGAGGGGCAATGTGATAGGTGGGGGGTTGCTACGTCATTGTTTGAAAAATCTTTTTGTCAAGTTAACAAACACACGAGCCATTGTTTTTAGACCGGTTGTCCTAATTGTGAGTGGGAGTGGGACAAGGGGGTATTGCATAGGGGAGGTGGTGACTGACGTAGGACCTTTACCAGTCAGGGGTTTCCTTCTCTTCTGCCTCCGTAAATATTTTATGAGACTATTTGACTGGCAGGCGCGTCTATTGTTTGCCCCACACCATTCTCACGTTGTGTAGTTTCGTTTCTCATCTCGGCTTGTTTTGATAAGTTTTTTTCTGTTCATTGCCTTTCTCACACACATAAGACACACTTCAAAAGTCTTTAATACTTTATTAAAAGTCTACGTAATGTTGTTGGTTGGTTGGTTGGATTTTACGGCATACCAACCCTTGTTGGGTTTTGTTTTTCATTTTGTTGGGTAGCCAATTTTTTAAGTTAAATATGTATATATATATATATATTATAGGGACTAGCAAAAAATCGATACTACGAGTTTAAAAGCGAATTAAGAATAATTAAATCTATTATCTAAGGTAAAACTTTGTCTAAATCGATAATAGTAAACACAATTAAAAAAAAAGAAAATATAATTACATTGCAGTTTATTTTTAAAAGATTTTAAAAACTATTTGTTTTTGGCCAATTTCGACGCGATCCGCCATTTTGGCTGTTTTTCAATGGTTTTAGCGCTTGTTTACAATTTTATAACGTAACAATTGGGACGGAAAATTTTTTACCAAAATCAGGTAATTATCCGATTTTAATGAAATTTCAGTATTGATTTAACAATCAATGAATTTTATAATGCATCAGTTATTTTATTTCAAAACTTTAATTTAGTATTTTGCTATGAAAAATTCTATTAATAATGAGATTAGCTTCCGGTTTTGTCTGTAACAAAAATCGCATGCTTACGTCACTAACCCGAAAATCGTCATAACAGAATAAATACACTCAAAATTTGAGCATGCAACATTAGACCGTCCTCATTGTTTTTAAAACAAGTTTTATTAGATACATATATTTATATATAGTTTGTTTATTTTATAGATAATCAAAGTTAATAGAATTAGTTTCGATTTCAAATTGTTTTATTTATTTTTTACTCTTTAATAAGTTTGATGATTTCATGATTTATAGTTCAAATCTCCGACATTTAATTTTAACTTCCACCTCCTCAAGCAATATCTTTCAAAAAATTAATTTTTACATCGCCCGAGGGTGTTTTTTTAATATTTTGTACTAGTATATAATATATATAATATTATATAATATTAATATATATATATATATTAATTGATAATTGAATCAATATTACCACGACCAAGACAACTCGCGCAAACCCATTGCGACATCCGGAGCACTGGACAGCTGTTTCAACCTCCTTTGGTCTCATCAGCAGTGCATACCACAATCTCCGCCACTAGAGATTGAACCAATATTACCATTGACTAGATGATTTGGCATCTCCGTTGTGGCATGGGCTGGTGCCCAGTGTTAAGTCCCCTCTTTACGCTGTGGTCGCTGGTTCAATCTCTAGTGCCGGAGATTGTGGTATGCAACTTCTGATGAGACCAAAGGAGGTCGAAACAGCTGTCCAGTGCTCCGGATGTCGCAATGTGTTTGCCGAGTTGTCTGGTCGTGGTAATGATTCAATTATCAATTATATATTATTCCTCTATCAAATTTATAATATATATATATATATTATATATTATTATTTATATTTTGCTTGAAGGAATATAATGCATGTCGTATAAATTCATAATTTAGAAATAATCTTGAAAGAATCCCGCAAAGGATGGCTCGCTATCAGAAACCGTACAGACTGTTTCGACTTTATTAAGTCTCTTCAGACATGGTCTCTGACTATGCCTGTGAAGTCCCGGTTTCGATCCTGTCGGAGGGAGTCGTTAGTATACATCGCTGAAGAGACTTATAAAGTCGAAACAGTCTGTACGGTTTCTGCATAGCAGAGCCATCCTCTTGCGGGATTCTCTTGTCAAGATTATTTTCTATAATTAATCGAATTTATACGATACATGCATTATAATTGCTTCAAGCAAAATATAATAATATTTATTCAACGGTGCTTCTATAAAACAAACAACATCCAAAATCTTATATTATATATATATATACTATATATATTATAGATATTATATATATATAATATATTATAGGATCTGTTCAATACACGAAAGCAAACAAATTTACTTCTGGATTAATAAAATCGATTTAAAAGTGCTCAATAAAAAGAGCTAAATATATGTTTTAGAAAAGGAAATGAAAACCCTTATATATGAAAATAGCGGAATGCAGAGACCCAGAGAATGATATTGAACTCGCGATCAGAGTTGATAAATATGTTAAACATTTAAACAAACATAAACTGTGCCTGGTGGATTCAGGTATTGTCGGGGTGGTGTCACACCCAGTACTTAAGAATGGGTACAACCTGGATACAAATAAAAGTAGATGGCTGGAATAAGCAATAATTCCTGAAGAATTGCTACGGCAAAAATGCAGTCGGAATATTTTTATAACAATTCGCTTTTCCAAACGTGTATTATATGGATATATATATATATATATAATATATATTATATATATATAATAAGTCACGCGCACAGTACCGTGATACAGACACACGCTCACATTCACACACGTATAGTAAACACACACATACATTTATATGCATACACATACAGTCATTACACACAACTCCCATGAACCCTCCCTCACATATATAAGAGCATCAAAAAATAACCCACCTCATAGATGTTCTTCAGGAACAATGGACATGCTACTATTAACACACTCGTCTACCGGATTTTAATAGATGTCAAACCTACAAAAACCCTTCAACTTTATAGTTCTTCTATAAGGTTCCTTTCTAATAATCTATCAACAATTTTTAGATAAGAAATTTCTCCCTGAAGATGACTAAGGTCGAAACTAGTTGATAAACACATACAAGAATATTCCTGATTGTCTTAATACTTTTTATTCACACTATATATATATATAATATTATATATATATATATATATATATATACATCTTATTCAAGTGAAACACGTGCAATCGGCTGCAATTAATCGTACCTCGATTAATTAGTGGATCTAACCCCTGAGGTACTTATGGTGAACTCGAGTAGGTTTCTTTTAATCCATTTTTTTATAATTATATATTTATAATATTATATATAATAGTGTGTTGTGTGTGTGTGTGTCAAGGTTTCCAAAACTGGTAGTAAGGGATGATTCTACATGGGATCTTCAAATCTCACTGTATAATTATATTGCATGTTTAGTAGGTGAAATACAAAGGATTTTTATAAATCCCTAGAGAGCTCAATGTATAATTATTTTTGATTAAATACAGAGCAATATTTACCTTTGAAAGAAAGGAAAAACTCAATAAACCGTCATTCTGTAATAAATTATTTCGACCAAACTCAAAAGGCTTTTAGAAATTTAAAGAAATTTCTAACTCACCCAGTTCAATCTCATCAGACAGTCGCAGTTAGATTTTGGTCGAAATAAATTATTAACGAATGACGGTTTTATTGTGTTTTTCCTTTCTTCAAAGGTATATATATAAGGTGTTAGCTTACATTTAAATAGGTATGCCCGCCTAATAATTATGATTTATATTAATTAAATTTCAAAATTAGGACGACTTCAATAAGCACATATTTCTCCAAAAATTGTCGGCTAAAAAAAAAGCCATATCATAAACACATCGCTTGTGTATTTACTTTTCTATATATATGATAATATTATATAGTATAGTATTACAGCGTGATAGAAGATAACCTCTCGAGTTTTCACCATAAGGATCTTCAGCGTTATTCCACTGAATTAAATCAAGATGTTGATTAATACAGTCAACTGTGGAAGTCAAATATTGTATTATGACCACGTTGAAAACAGTTTCGAGTTGCGTCATTTTGAAAAAGTTGAATGCAACAAGTTGATGTATCGGTAAATATGAAGTATACGGTGAATATTAAAATAACACACAGCACACGATAAGTACACATAATATATATATAGTAATATATATTATTATATATCTAATATTCTAAATATACATTTTATTAAATTAAAACTTAAACATTTTCCAAATCCTCTTTAAAATTTTCTTTAAAAATCAAAAAATATTGTTCCTTTATTAAAAAAATTCAGCTGGAGTTGTCATAATTGCCTTTTACGTCCTCTGCATGGATTTACCAAAATTTCTTATCCTTGGTTCAAAAGTTCCCTGGTGTTGGCATAGCACGCTATTGCTATTTTTTCCGTCGAAACATAAGTAGCAGAATCTATCACTGGATTGTAGCATTGGATTGTTTTTATAATTCCCTTTTGATAGGGTCTATACCATATTATTTTTGATGTCCCAGAACATATTTGGAGAGAGAGGTGCTGTTACCTATATATATTATATATATATATATTAACATATATATATAATGGTGTGTGTGTGTTGTGTGTGTGTGTGTGTGTGTGTGTGTAAATAATTTTGGTTGGTTTTAAAAGAATGAAAGAAAATGAATTAAATAAATGAAGAAACTGGTTGAATAGTATGTTCTACTTCCATTTATTTCTTTAATACATGAGCTGTACAATTAGTTGTTTGGTTGATTTTAGACATGGTTCACACAACCTTGTTGGGTTAGTTTTAGTGCCGAATGACGTTTTTTGTTTTATTCATTCTTGTTGAGTTTCAAATTTTTTTTAAGCTCGTTTTAAAAAACACTTTTTTAATACTATTTTTTAATCATTTAACCTATAGAATACATAGTTGGTTGGTTGTGTGTGTGTGTGTGTGTGTGTGTGTGTTTATATATGAAATATAATTATATTAAAAATATTCAGGGATTATTTTTTTATATGATGATATGCCAGACGTTTCAACTTTTTTGTTAACCATATCAGGGTGATTAATAGCAGATGTTAAGTGCTTTCATGCGAAAAAATTTTTCAAATGAAAATCTTTCATTTGAAAATAATGAACCCTTNAGCCATACAATATTAAATAAGGCATTCCCGCCAATTCATTATTAATTAATTAATTTTCAAAATTAGGTACGACTCCAATTAAGCACATATTCTCCAAAAAATTGTCGGCAAAAAAAAAGCCATTCCAAACATACCTTGTTTACAACTTATCATATCGTCGTGTAATAAAAGTCACTAGAAGAGGAATATTAACCTACTCTAAACAAATCGTAAAATCTAAGAAGTCCGTTTGGTGTAGCGGTTATGGTACCGGCCTGTCAGCTTGGCAGTCCGGTTTCAAATCACGCACAGGACGGCCTTCCTATCTATAGCTCTGCTGATGAGGCCTAATAGGCCGAAATGTACATACAGAGATGGATTTTTCTCGATTTGTTTAGCCATACATTTAAATAGGCATTCCCGCCTAATTCATTATTAATTAATTAATTTTCAAAATTAGGTACGACTCCAATTAAGCACATATTCTCCAAAAATATATATATATATGTATATATATTATATATATATAATATATATATTATGTGTGTGTGTGGTGTGTGTGTGTGTGTGTGTGTGTGTGTGTGTGTGTGTGAATGGGAAATAATCCGACAATATGAGGAAAAAATGAGTAAAGAAAAGAAATGTAGATGGATAGAAATGAATTTTATCGATATCACTTTTAATCGATATCATTTATACATGTGTTTCGGTCTGTTTATCAAAATGTATACGGATTTACGTTATTATTATTATTATTAAAATAATCAGATGGAGTTGAAATGATGATGATAATAATAATAGGAAAAATGCATAAAATGTTCCGTACACAGAGAGATTTTGACGACCTTCATCAGAGTGTTTTTTGTTTTTTGTTTTTTTTTTAGTTGGAGACAAGAATAGAATTTCAAATGTTCGAAAAAAGAATATTTTTTAAATCGTTAGGAACGCAGAGGCCGTTAGAGACAGTAAAAAAATGTTGAAAGTTTTGGTGGAAAATATATATATATATATATATATATATAATATATATATATATATATGCGGTTTTCTCAACATTTGAATAGTAAGTAGTGGGAAAATTATTTGTTTTAATTTTTTGCTGGAAATTGTAGGCCAACAAGTTGACCTAGGTGAGACCATTGTACTTGCCATTATGAGATGTCATCTTGAAAGAGCAATGACGGTAGTGCTGCTGTCCAACGGAAAACCAGATGACTCATTTATTTCAATAGATTGTGGCGATCGCGATAATTGGTCGACATTTTTTCTTTTCTTTTTTCTTTTTTTGTTTTTTTAATAACGACCCCGTGGACTTGGCGATGAGGCTGAGCGGCCTTTTAACTTCCTCCTCATGCAATTTATATGAAAATATTGTTCGGGTAAAGAAACGAATACATTGGTCCTATCCAGGGTAGATGGTGTGCGGAGAGTGGTGGGGTGGGGCGAAGTGGATATCACGGAATGAAGAAAACAAGACTAATTGGATGGGTGTGATAACAGAAGAATTCATTTTTCTATCCTTTTTCTCTTTGTTCATATCTATCTATCTATCTATCTATCTATCTCAGTCTGTTCATATCTATCTATTTATCTATCTATCTATCTATCTCAATCTGTTCATATCTATCTATCTATCTCAATCTGTTCATATCTATCTATCTCAATCTGTTCATATCTATCTATCTATCTATCTATGTATCTATCTCAATCTGTTCATATCTATCTCAGTCTGTTCATATCTATCTATCTATCTATCTATCTATCTCAATCTGTTCATATCTATCTATCTATCTATCTATCTATCTATTTACCTCAACCTGTTCATATCTATCTATCTATCTCAATCTGTTCATATCTATCTATCTATCTATCTATCTATCTCAGTCTGTTCATATCTAGCTATCTATCTCAGTCTGTTCATATCTATCTATCTATCTATCTATGTATCTATCTCAATCTGTTCATATCTATCTCAGTCTGTTCATATCTATCTCAGTCTGTTCATATCTATCTATCTATCTACCTCATGTTCATATCTATCTATCTATCTCAATCTGTTCATATCTATCTATCTCAATCTGTTCATATCTATCTATCTATCTATCTATCTATCTCAATCTGTTCATATCTATCTATATGCCTATCTCGGCATTTCTATCTATCTCACTCATTTCGCATTCATCCATCTCTCTCTCTCTATATATATATATATATATATATATATATATGTGTGTGTTGTGTGTGTGTGTGTGTGTGTGTGTGTGTGTGTGGTATCAAGTGTTTCCTTGATAAGATTCAACCAAAATTGAGAACTCCATCCAGAATACTGCGTTGCTGCAATCTGCTAGAATACTCAGAAGTGTCCAGGAGACCTGAGGAAACTTGTTGTTACTCAGGCTCCAGTGAAATACCATCAGTTAACGCTGGTGTAAAGAACTCTATAAGAACAAAGACACATTACTTATGGCGGCCAACAATAGTAGAAATGACAGATGGACAAACAGAAAAACAACAAAGACTAGAAAACAAAAATGGGAAGAAAAACAATTGTATGGACACTTCAAACGACAAATACAAGAGGTTGCACATGAAAAGACTTGGACATGGTTAAGAAAAGGAAACCTCAAAAGAGAAACGGAATCACTTATAATTGCTGCACAAAATAATGTCATAAGGACAAACTATATCAAAGCAAAAATTGATAAGACCCAATAAAATAGTAAATGTAGATCCTGCGGTAATAGAGATGAAACTGTAAACCATGTACTATGCGAATGTAGCAAACTAGCACAACGGGAATACAAAACTAGACATGACTGAGTTGGGAAGGTGATCCACTGTGAATTATGCAAAAAATTTAATTTTGACCATACAACAAAATGGTATATGCATAAACCAGAATCTGTTCTTGAGAAGGAAACGCATAAAATTCTCTGGGACTTTGAAATAAAAACGGATCACCTTATCCCAGCAAGAAGACCAGACCTAGTGTTGATTAACAAAGAAGAAAGAACTTGTCAACTGGTGGATTTTGCAGTGCCAGCAGATCACAGGGTGAAGCTAAAGGAAAATGAAAAAATGGACAAATATCTGGACCTTGCCAGAGA
>CM042178.1:16534640-16647140 GCA_023376005.1 Doryteuthis pealeii
CTGATGAGACCAAAGGAGGTCGAAACAGCTGTCCAGTGCTCCGGATGTCGCAAATGGTGTTTGCCGAGTTGTCTGGTCGTGGTAATATGATTCAATTATCAATTATATATATAATTCCTCTATCAAATTTAATATATATATATATATATATATATATATATTATTATTTATATTTTTGCTTGAAGGCAATTATAATGCATGTGTCGTATAAAATTCGATAATTATAGAAAATAATCTTGACAAGAGAATCCCGCAAAGGATGGCTCGCTATGCAGAACACCGTACAGACTGTTTCGACTTTATTAAGTCTCTTCAGACATGGTCTCTGACTATGCCTGTGAAGTCCCGGTTTCGATTCCTGTCGGAGGGGAGTCGTTAGTATACATCGCTGAAGAGACTTAATAAAGTCGAAACAGTCTGTACGGTGTTCTGCATAGCGAGCCATCCTTTGCGGGATTCTCTTGTCAAGATTATTTTCTATAATTATCGAATTTTATACGATACATGCATTATAATTGCCTTCAAGCAAAATATAAATAATAATTTATTCAACGGTGCTTCTATAAAACAAACAAACATCCAAAAATCTTATATATATATATATATATATATATATATATATATATATATATATATATATATATATATATTACGGATCTGTGTCAATACACGAAGCAAACAAATTTACTTCTGGATTAATAAAATCGATTTAAAAAGTGCTCAATAAAAAGAGCTAAATATATGTTTTTAGAAAAAGGAAATGAAAACCCTTATATACTGAAAATAGCGGAATGCAGAGACCCAGAGAAGATATTGAACTCGCGATCAGAGTTGATAAATAAATGTAGACATTTAAACAAACATAAACTGTGCCTGGTGGATTCAGGTATTACGTAGGGTGGGTGTCACACCCACGTACTTAAGAATGGGTACAACCTGGATACAAATAAAAGTAGATGGCTGGAATAAGCAATAATTCCCTGAAGAATTGCTACGGCAAGAAACTGCAGTCGGAATATTTTATAACATTCGCTTTTCAAAACGTGTATATATATATATATATATATATATATATATATATATATATATAATATATAAGTCACGCGCACAGTACCGTGATACAGACACACGCTCACATTCACACACGTATAGTAAACACACACATACATTTATATGCATACACATACAGTCATACACACAACTCCCATGAACCCCTCCCCTCACATATATAAGAGCATCAAAAAAATAACCCACCTCATAGATGTTCTTCACGGAACAAATGGACATGCTACTATTAACACACTCGTCTACCCGGATTTTAATAGCATGTCAAACCTACAAAAACCCTTCAACTTTTATAGTTCTTCTATAATGGTTCCTTTCTAATAATCTATCAACAATTTCTTCAGATAAGAAATTTTCTCCTGAAGATGACCTAAGGTCGAAACTAGTTGAGAATAAACAACATACAAGAAATATTCCTGATTGTCTTAATACTTTTTATTCACACTATATATATATATATATATATATATATATATATATATATATATATATAACATCTTATTCAGTGAACACACGTGCAATCGGCTGCAATTAATCGGTACCTCGATTAATTCAGTGGATCTAACCCTGAAGGTACTTATGGTGAAACTCGAGTAGGTTTCTTTTATATCCATTTTTTATAATATATATATATATATATATATATATATATATATTGTGTGTGTGTGTGTGTGTGTAAGGTTTCCAAAACTGGTAGTAAGGGATGATTCTACATGGGATCTTCAAAATCTCACTGTATAATTATATTGCATGTTTTAGTAGGTGCAAATACAAGGATTTTTATAAATCCCTAGAGAGCTCAATGTATAATCTATTTTTGATTAAATACAGAGCAATATTTACCTTTGAAAGAAAGGAAAAACTCAATAAACCGTCATTCTGTAATAAATTTATTTCGACCAAAACTCAAAAGGCTTTTAGAAATTTAAAGAAATTTCTAAAACTCCCCAGTTCAATCTCATCAGACAGTCACAGTTAGATTTTTGGTCGAAATAAATTTATTACAGAATGACGGTTTATTGTGTTTTTCCTTTCTTTCAAAGGTATATATATAAGGTTTAGCCTTACATTTAAATAGGTATGCCCGCCTAATTAATTAATTATTTATTAATTAATTAAATTTCAAAATTAGGTACGACTTCAATTAAGCACATATTCTCCCAAAAATTGTCGGCTAAAAAAAAGCCATATCATAAACACATCGCTTGTGTATTTACTTCTCATATATATATATATATATATATAGTATTACAGCGTGTAGAGAAATAACCTACTCGAGTTTCACCATAAGGATCTTCAGCGTTAATTCCACTGAATTAATCAAGATGTTGATTAATTACAGTCAACTGTGGAAGTCAATATTGTAATTATGACCGTTGAAAACAGTTTCGCAGTTGCGTCATTTTGAAAAGTTGAATGACAAACACGATGTTGATGTATCGTAAATATGAATGTTAACGTGAAATATTAAAAACACACACACACACACACATATATATATATATATATATTATATAATATATATATATATATATATATTCTAAATATACATTTTTTAAAATTAAAACTTAAACATTTTCCAAAATCCTCTTTAAAAATTTTCTTTAAAAAATCAAAAAAATATTTTCCTTTATTAAAAAATTCAGCTGGAGTTGTCATAATTGCCATTTACGTCTCTGCATGGATTTACCAAAAATTTCTTATCCTTGGTTCAAAAGTTCCCTGGTGTTGGCATAGCACGCTATTGCTATTTTTTCCTCGAAACATAAGTAGCAGAATCTATCACCTGGATTGTAGCATTGAGATTGTTTTTATAATTTCCCATTTTGATAGGGTCTATACCATATTTATTTTTGATGTCCCAGACATATTTGGAGAGAGAGGTGCTGTACCTATATTATATATATATATATATATATATACATATATATATATGTGTGTGTGTGTGTGTGTGTGTGTGTGTGTGTGTGTGTGTGTAAATAATTTTGGTTGTTTTAAAAGAATGAAAGAAATGAATTAAATAAATGAAGAACTGGGTTGAATAGTATGTTCTAACTTCCATTTATTCTTTAATACATGAGCTGTACAATTAGTTGTTTGGTTGGATTTTACGACATGTCAACCCTTGTTGGGTTATTTTATGCCGAAGACGTTTTTGTTTTATTCATTCTTGTTGAGTATTCAATTTTTTTAAAGCTCAGTTTTTAAAAAACACTTTTTTATAACTCATTTTTTTAATCTATTTAACCTATAGAACTACATAGTTGGTTGGTTGTGTGTGTGTGTGTGTGTGTGTGTGTGTTTATATATGAAAATATGAAATTATATAAAAATATTCAGAGGATGTATTTTTTTGTATATGATTATGCCAACGTTTCAACTTTTTGTTAAACCATAATCAGGGTGATTAATAGCAGATGTTAAAGTGCTTCACCCGAAAAATATTTTCAAATGAAAATCTTTCATTTGAAAATAATGAACCATTTTAACATCGAACTCCAGATGGTTTAATTTTTTTTTAAAGAGATTGGTATATATCATATGCCAACGTTTCAGTATTTTGGTAAACCATATTCAGAGCAGATGTTAAAGTGCTTCATCCGAAAAATATTTTCAAATGAAAAATGAAAACGAAAATTTTTTTTTAATTAGAAAAACTGGCTCTATGTGGAAGAAGATGAAATTTTTTTTAAATTGTGGGGGGGGGAGCAGGGGGAGTAAATTTTTGTTAATCCCAACAATTTACTAATCCAAGATCAATTATTGGATTAGCGTTAAACTTGATTTTTTTTTTTTTTATTCAAGATCAGACAAATCCGCTTTGGTGACATGACATTTTTCAACATTTTCCATCGCAATACTGAATTTAAAAAAAAGGGTTAATAATTTTTCTTACGGCATGCCAACTATTGTTGGGTTATTTTATGCCGAAGACATTTCGTCTTATTCATTCTTGATGGTATTCAATTTCAATTTCTAGCCTTAATTTTTCAAATACATTTTTTAAACACATTTTTTCTATTTAACCCATAGATGGAATCCTAACTTACCTCCTGTTACCGAAACCATCCGAGTTAGATGAGCAAGACATGCTGGACAAGACTGGAGATAGATAGATAGATAGATAGATAGATAGATAAACTCAACACGTACAAAACATCCATCATTTTTAATCCACATAAATGCTTGTTTCTTCTTAGATAATTTCATAGTCCTGAAGAAGGCTTCCTTTGTAAACCGAAATGTTGGAACATCGACTAATAAATTTCCATCCATCATAACATCCCGTGTTTGTTTCTACATTTTCTCCACATAGATAGATAGATAGATAGATAGATAGATATGAACAGACTGATATATATATATATATATATATATATATATATATATATATATATATATGGTCCTTTATGAATCTCTTTATGATAGAACAAAGGCATATGGGTCCACAGGGGGGTGTTAATTTACTAGTTTGCATTTATGTATCATGTAGACTAGTTGCCAGATATCGTACACCTAGCACAGAGTTTCTCAAAGTGGTCCACATAGACTTCCAATCTTCTCAAAGTGGTCTATATGGATCCCTGTGGGGGATAAGATTTTGTGCAAGGGAAATAAAGGTATAGGGGTCCACATTGGGAGAATTTGTCTACATTTATAAATCCTTTTATAACAATACTAGATTAGTTGCCAGATATCGTACACCTAGCACAGATTTTCTTAAAGTAGTCCATATAGACCCCTGTCAAAAGTATAGATGGTCCACAAGGAATTAATTTACGAGTTTTCATTTATAAACCCCTTTATGATATAACAAAAATTGCTGAATCATGTAGATTAGTTGTTAGATATCATACATCTAGCAAAATATCTGATTAGGTGTGATGGCCACTCGTAAAGTGTCGTTCATATTCAACCCGTTCAAAGAATTTCAGGGTCATTTAATTGAATGAACAATATTGAAATGGAAAAGTGCAAATTTAGACACATTTCTTAAGGAAGAATTTATTGAAATGATTTTTAATCTTGAAGGAAAAGCCAACCTTGACATTAAAAGGAATTGAATATTTCTGGATGAACGAAAAAACTGTTGTAAAAATATTCTGTGCTCAATGCAACTGTTGAGATCATCTTATTAGCTTTTCTAGAGTCGTATTTGGTGGAATCTGTGTTTAGCCATGTGCATTATTTACTAAGCAAATAGAGATGCACTTTGAATATCAATTGTTGTTGTTGTTGTGGTGGTGGTGGTGGTCCATCTCCAGCTTCATTTTATTTTGTTGTTTTTTGTTTTGTTTTATTTTTCATCTTTTATTTTATATATAATTATTTAACATACACATTCCATAAATACATATAAAAAAGAATGAAATTGAAATTGAAATTGATTGAACAACGGAAATCACGTCTCTTCCGCGTGGCGTTCTAACAACCCACGTGACGCGTGTTTATAACGTCAAAAAAAAAATATATATATATAAACACACTAGATCGCGTCCATTTCAAAAACAGTCTCTGAAGATGAAGATACTTCGAAATTGATTAGACATTGGACACTATTTTATTTTATTTTATACGCATTGTAATTGCCTTTAAAATATAAATAATAACATTTAATTTTTTTATTTTATTGTTTTTTTTTTAATTTCATTTTCTTTTGTTTTTGGTTTTGTTGTTTCTTTATCTTCAATCTTTGCTTTTTTTAAAAAAATTTTGTATTTTATATTCAATTTTTTGTGTGTTTTTTTCATCTTCATTTTGTTTGCGTTTTTTTTTTTTTTTTCGGAATTAATTTTTTTTCATCTTTTCCTTTTTATTTATTTATTTTATTTTTTTTTTTTGTTTTTTTGTTAAATTTCATCTTCAGTTTTTGTATTCTGTTTTCGTTTATTGTTTTTTTTAATTCATTTTCATTTTGTTTGTTGCTAGTTGGGAGTTTGTTTTTTGTTTTGTTTTTTTGGGGGGAGTATCTTTAACTTTTGTTTTTGGGGGTCTTTTTTTTTTCATTTTTCTTTTTTGTCTTTTGTTGTTTTTTTTCATCTTTTTTAAATGTTTTTTCATCTTCATTTTGTTTTATGTTTTGTTTTTTTTTTTTTTTTCTGGGGTTTTTTTTGTTATTTGTTATTGGTTTTTGGGTTTTTTTTTTTCTTTTTCCGTCTACAGCTTTATTTTTTAGTTGTTTTTTTTTTTTTGTCCCAATTTCCAACTTCATTTTTCTTTCTGTTATTTTTTCATCTCAGTTTTGTTTTTCATAAAGATCTTCATTTCCCTCGCGATAATAATCAATCTGAATAAAAAAAATAAAAAAACAGATTTCCTTTTCTTTTCTTTTTTTTTTTTTCTTCTTTTTATCAATCGAGAAACAAAAAAAAATGATTTTAATTGTTGGACGATGCATCAGATCTCAGCATCAATCAACTTGAATCAGGATCGGACTACAATCAAAACAAAAATCGAGGGACACCACTCCAAGTACATCACGGAATAATAATAATAATAATAATAATAATAATAATAATCTTTTAATCATGGAGATTCGGTATCTGTCTGTATGTAACCAAAAAGTACGTCGCCGCTTACGTCACAATATTCACAGGAATTGCGTACGTTTATTAATGAGTATTTAATCTATACTCAAAATCGTTAATACATAGAATGATAAATCTTATTTATTAACGATGTTTTTATGAAAATCTGAGTAAGTTTTGCCTCCAAACAGCCCATGTTATTTGTGCATTTAAAATCCTGCAATGTGTCTTATATATCACTAAAATAAGGGGCCGAGTTAGCTCAGTCGGTAGAGCGTTCGGCTAGAAACCACAAGGTTCCTAGTTCGATACCGGTCCCCGCCAACTCAGCGTATGAGTAGCACAGGGATCTGTGCGGTAAAGTAAGGAGCTGATGGTAGGTGTGGCGCTCCACCTCAGATGCTAGAGACAATCTCCTCGGTCTAGCGCTATTGAAAAGGGGATAGACTCCCTCGCTGACTGGCTGATACCGACTTTAGGCCGCCCCGAAGACTTACTTTACATAATAGATGGTGTGGTTAATTTGCACACTGGTTTTTACAAACCAGGTTTAATAAATAATTACTTGGTATTATTGATCTCTAACATTTTTGTTTTATTCGCCAACGTATATAGAAACCAATTAAAATATAATTAAAATAAGTGTAATCTTTTTATACGCGTTCTTATTTGATTTGGTTAGACTTTGTATTATTTGTATTATTGGGACTTTTGTCATCATCTTCATCAACGTTTCGGTCGATGTGCCCTCCAGCCTTCTTCAGGTGTTTCTTGTCCGACTCGGGAACCTTCTCGAACTCGGGAACCCTCCTCGGTCTACTTAAGAGGTTACACATGAGCTGATTCTTTAAGACATCTTTGTCTCCAATTTTTTAACTTCATCCCGGAAGTGTAGATGGTTTCTATTTTCCTTCCATATATGGTCAGCCATACCCAATTTTTCTATTTCCCATCGCACTACTGCTTTACGATGTTCCTCTAGTCTTACTTTCTTTGCGAGGTTCCTTAGCTTCCTCAGTAGATTTTTGAGCTCCCATTTCTACATTTTTGAGATCCACCCACAGCTACCAAGCAAGTTTGTGCAGTGACGATCTTTCGTGCCCGGTAGATGTTTGACCCTATTACAGCAAATTTCGGGGATTTTGTGCCAGGTGCTTCTTTGGGCGTCCGTAGCACATGAATAAACATGGACCATCATAGTTGCACCGCCCTTGTTAATAGTGAGAAACAGTTTTGAACATTGTGTACTGAGCCTTATTGGAGATTAGGCTGTTTGACTATCGGCATCCAGTGATAGATGTTTGTTGTGGCAGGCATCAAGCTTATCCAATAGCTGCCTTATGAGCAGCTCAGCTGTTACAATTATACATCATCAAAGACACACATGTTGCACTATATAGATACAGTCTCTTTGTTAGAAGAATCTTTGATCTGCGGATCCATATCTCCCAGAAACACGAGCAAACCCAAGTTACCCAACACACAAGGTGCCACTACGTCAGAGCTGCAGAAAATTAAGTATCTTATAAAAAAGAGATAATATCATTAGATTATGTATAAAAAGCATTACATTTCACGGAAATACCCATAATCTTTGAGACGCTAGAATTAGGGTTAGGATTAGGCTACTGTGGGAGTTTTCTATTGTCTGATGCGATTCTAATGATATCTCTTGCACGCTATTCTGCATTTGTACCATATATTATTTGGTCTTTAAGGCAGTGGTAAACACAAACAAACTTAAAAAAGACAAATATAATACGTTTGTAAATTAAAATGCTGCTCCCTTTCATTATAAGTAAACAATAAACAAACAGAATGCAGAATATCGCACATTAGATTTCACAGAAATACCCAAAACCTTTGATATGATAGGCTTAGTCTACTTCAGGAGTTTCCAACATCTAATGCTATTTATATGTAAAATATGATTCTAATGATATTATCTCTTGTGCAATATTGTGTATTAGTACCATATAAATATACAGTGCTACCTTGACTTACGAGTTTAATTCATTCCACTTATAACTCAATGTATATTAAATCAATTTTCCCCAATGAAATAAACTGAAATGCCATTAATCCGTTCCAGCCCTCCCAGCTACCTTGACTTACGAGTTTAATTCATTCCGCTAATAACTCAATATCCTCGTATATCAAATCAATTTTCCCCATTGAAATAAACTGAAATGCCATTAATCCGTTCCAGCCCTCCCAGTGCTACCTTGACTTACGAGTTTAATTCATTCCGCTAATAACTCAATTTCCTTGTATATTAAATCAATTTTCCCCATGAAATAAACTGAAATGCCATTAATCCGTTCCAGCCCTCCCAGTGCTACCTTGACTTACGAGTTTAATTCATTCCACTAATAACTCAATTTCCTTGTATATTAAATCAATTTTCCCCATTGAAATAAAATGAAATGCTGTAAATCTGTAGGGATTATCTCCCCGTTGAGTTTCTGCCCGTTTAGTTTGCTGGTGCCCGCTAGGGGGCTAGAGTATTTAAGCGCCGGGTTCAGACCCTTCTGTCTCTTTTTTCCTGTTCCAGTAACCACGAGACACATGGGGTAGATTTTGGTCTACCCCTTCTCGTTGGGGCCTCGCCCCCCTTACATTACTGTAAGTGAATTATACAGCATGGACTATTCTTAGTCTCATGTCTGTACTTTTTGTATATCTTGTACCATTCATGAATGTGTATTTATCTTCTACATTTAACTTCGTTTTACCTATGTACTTTGTATCTCGTCATATCCATGTGCAGTACTATATTAAATGTTTTTGTCTGTTAACCTTCGTCGGAGTCATGTATCCAATATATATATAACTTTGAACCTTTCTTACAAATCCATTCCAGACCTCCCAACACCCTAATTTTTCAAAAAATGTTTTTTTTAAATAAGAAAAATAGCACTGTATTGTATAAAAACATAATTTTTAAAGTGAATTTTCGAAAGTGAATTTATTTGTTGGTTTGTTTTGTTTTACGGCATATCAACCTCATTGGGTCATTTAATGCCGATAAAGTTTTGAAATAAATCAATTCTTAATAGATAATACAATTTTTTTATAAATACATTTTTCTATTTAACCCTAACAGGTACTACCACTCCGGGTCAGAGTGGACCAGGGAGCAATGGTGATGAAGGGGTGCTCCACATTCCCCAAACCTCCAGAACTGGAACCTCACCATCAGATAGAGTTTAACGTCATTCCCAAGACATGTAGACCCGCAGCCACCGCCTTCTAGCACCCATATGATAAAAAGGGGTTGAGGCTTGCCATAAGGGCAATAGGGTTGGGAAAATCATATAGGTGCTAGGGCTTGACGTGACCAGCCGATTGATCGGAGGGGGCCTCTCCGACCGCCCGTCTAGCCCAAGATAGGGCCAAAGTGGAGTATTGCATGTCATGAACTGCTCATCCACCTGGGCTCTATCCTTAAGCATCATGGGTCGCCACCCAAGGCAACAGGTGGCCCCATTGGGGGAGTCTTAGCCCTCTGCAGAAGTGCAGTCGGTGCATTCTAACACCCCACCGACAGGGCGGGAAAGTGAATTTAATAGCACGACTGGAGATCGAACTAACTTGTTATAATGTCACAGAGCAGCACGTTAGCCATTATGTCACGAGCACCCCCCTTTAAGGTTTGGTTTCTTTGGTTAATGACATATCAACCTTTGTGGGTTACTTAATGCTAAATCCCTCCTCATAGAAGAACAGTAGTGATTCTATTTAATCCATAGCTGGAGGGGTTGAGGGTGTTCGAAAGTGAAGATAATAGTGTTTACTACAATATCACATATGGCTGGCTGGGACCCACAAGGTTCCTGGTTCGATACCGGCCCTCACCAACTCAGTGTATGAGTAGCACAGGGATCTGTGCGGTAAAGTGAGGAGCTGATGGTAGGTGTGGCATTCCACCTCAGATGCTAAAAAAACAATCTTCTTGGTCTAGCACTAGTGAAAAGGGGGGATAGATTTCCTCGCTGTCTGGCTGATACTGACTTTAGGCCACCCCTTTACTTTTTATTTGCAATAACACAATCCAGTATGTTAACCACTACGCCATGAGGACGCCTCCATCTACTTTTAAGGCTATACCAAGGAAAGACTTAGCAGACATGCAATTGTCATCTTTTGACTTGGGGGGGGGGTCTGTTGACCTAAATTACTACTAACCACCAATTATAGAGAATATTTTCAGCAAGAGGGGGGGGACTTGGTTAGTAATACCCAAATAATTAGCTAATTAACAACTACAATCAGTTTCTAGCGATCAATAGCGAGGACACACAGACAGACGTTTATTTAAGAGATTATTTACATAATTAGAGGGAATTGCAGTGAAAATATTTTGATAAGAACACAAATAATAATCTTTCACACATACACATATATATAAGTACCTACATGAGTCATACACTATGTACCCAGGTTTCACCCGAATGGTTCTTCAGGATGGGTGAAACCTAGGTAGATAGTGTCTGACTCATGTAGATACTTATAATCATGCTCTACTTAGCATATTGAGCACTTTTTACACATATATATATATACCAACTCCTCCGCATGAGCAGGATACGACACAAGGTCAATTTCATAAGCGGAGTTCAACAGGTTTGAATTCAGAGTTTTCCTTCTCCTAGACTGGTTACCTAGCCATGGTTAAAGAACCCAGTCTGCCCTGCTATTTGCCCATAGCTGGAGGGAGAGTAGGATTCATACCTTTCCCAAGGGTATTAGCGCTAAGTGAAATGCAATTACCACGTCCAGGATTTGAACTCGGGGCGACGAGTCCATTTCCCATGACTTTAACCATTACACCACGCGCTTCCTTTTTACATATATAACTTAGAAAACTCCCGCGGTGTTTTTTCTTTTGGCCAATACATACGGTACTAATGATTATTTTCAGAAAGTACGAATGTGTCGGTCTTTTCTTTCTTCCCCCCTCTCCCCGGGTGTCAGTTTGAAATTTTTTGAAAAAATTATATATATATATATATATATATATATATGAGAAGTAAATACACACACGGTGTGTTTATGATATGGCTTTTTTTTTGCTGACAATTTTTAGGAGAATATGTGCTTAATTGAAGTCGTACCTAATTTTGAAAGTTAATTAATTAATAATTAATTAATTAGGCGGGCATACCTATTTAAATGTAAGGCTAAACAAATCGAGAAAAATCAATCTCTGGCCGAAATGTACATACAGAGATTGATTTTTCTCGATTTGTTTAGCCTTACATTTAAATAGGTATGCCTGCCTAATTAATTAATTATTAATTAATTAACTTTCAAAATAGGTACGACTTCAATTAAGCACATATTCTCCCAAAAAATATATATATATATATATATATATATATATATATGTGTGTGTGTGTGTGTGTGTGTGTGGAGAAAGGTAGTCAAACACAGGATGTAAAAAATGTTGTGTGAGTGAGTATGTCTGTCTATGCATGCCCATCATATGATAATAATAGTATATATTACAATGTACATGATACACAATAATAATAATAATAATATGCATAAACCAGAATCTGTTCTTGAGAACGAAATGCATAAAATTCTCTGAGACCTTGAAATAAAACGGATCACCTTATCCCAGCAAGAAGACCAGACCTAGTGTTGATAAACAAAAAAGAAAGAACTTGTCAACTGGTGGATTTTGCAGTGCCAGCAGATCACAGGGTGAAGCTGAAGGAAAATGAAAAAATAGACAAATATCTGGACCTTGCCAGAGAACTAAAAAAAGTTATGGAATATGAAAGTGAAGGTGATACCAATTGTAGTTGGTGCACTTGGAACAGTCCCAAAAGGATTGGAAAAGGGTCTGGAATGTTTGGAAATCAGAGGAAGGGTTGAAACCATTCAGAACACTGCACTGTTGCAATCTGCCAGAATACTCAGAAGAGTCCTGGAGACCTGAGGAGACTTGCTGTCACTCAGACTCCAGTGAAAGACCATCAGCTAATGCTGATGTGAAAACTCAAAAGGAGTAAATAATAATAATAATAAACATACACACACATTTATAACAAATCTTACTATCACCCCATCCTCTCTAACAGCTACAACCAAAATGTACACAAATATTCCAAGCAACAAACACAATGTTAATTGTAAATCCATCTTCCCTAAAAATTGTATTTTTTTAAAAACATACACACATACTGATAACCAATCCTTATGCCATCCACCATACATACATATAACCCAAACACCTAACACCTGTGACACTACTATCAGAATCCACTATGATACTCTCCCTATCAGAGAGAAAAGGAAAATCCACCTCCAACCTCTTCTGACACCATCAACTGACCACCCCTCCCCTTATTCATGACTTCCTAATTCATTAGAAAGAAAATGTTCACCACTGAAGCAAGAACTCTATTCCTAAAGTCCCGAAGAAGGTCTAACAGACCGAAACGTTGCATCGTCGACATCACTACCTACAATAAACATCCATTTTCTACAACATCCATATTTTTGCATTTCAATCTGGACGGTCTTATTTTTAATCTAAAGGTGTTGCAGGATGATAATAGACAGAAGATTTAGGAACAACTATATTAATATATAGATTGGTTTCTATATAAAATCATTCAATATGTTGGAGAATAAAATAATAATATTAGTGATCAATAACACTAAGTAATTATTTATTAAACCCGGTTTTGTTAAAACCAGTATGCAAATTAATTTCACCATATATTATGTAAATCTTTATTTCTTAGTGATAAATAAAACACATTGCAGGATGTTAAATGCACTAATAACATGGGCTGTTTTGAGGTAAATCTAACTCAGATTATCATAGAGACATTGTTAATAAATAAGATTTATTCTATATATTGATGATTTTGAGTATGAATCAAATACTCATAGATAAACACGCAATTCCTGAGGGTATTGTGATGTAGTTTTGGTTACAGATAGAGACACCGAATCTCCATTATAATAATAATATACACACACACTCTTTGTTAGGGAACCAAGTTTCTTGGTACAAGATAATTCTAGGCTGGTCCTATTCTCTACCAGTAGTTTGTTGTAGAGTTCAGGTTCCGTATGTGAGCTCAATGCTTAATTTTTATAAACAGAACAAATTTATTTGTGAATAAAAAGGCCTTAAATACCAGAGGTATCGTGATTATGGACCATTTCCACTCATGGGTATTGGAGACCCACCAAGCTTCGTCAGACCACGTTTTTTATTTTATTCAGACTGGCAAAGGACCAAATTCATTTTACATAAATACATTTCTCCCCACCCCAGGGGCACTATTTGTGTATTTTTTTCTTCTTTCAAGCGTCTTTTTGATTGGTGGAAATTTTTCAGAGTGGACCAGGAAGCAATGGTGATGAAGGGGTGCTCCACATTCCCCAAACCTCCAGAACGGGAACCTCACCATCAGGTAGAGTTTAACTTCATTCCCAGGACATGTAGACCTTCAGCCACCACCTTCTAGCACCCATATGATAAGAAGGATTGGGGGTTGCCATAAGGGCAATAGGGTTGGGGCAATCATATAGGTGCTAGGGCTTGACGTGGCCAACCGATTGATCGGAGGGAGCCTCTCCGACCGCCCGTCTAGCCTAAGTAAGGTTCTAAGTGGAGTGTTGCATGTCATGGACTGCTCATCCACCTGGGTTCTATTCTTAAGCATCACGGGTCGCCACCCATGGGCAACAGGTGGCCCCATTGGGGGAGTCTTACTGCTCTGCAGAGGTGCATTCTATGCCCCAGCAGAAAGGGCGGCAAACCAATATAGGTTATTTCCTATAAGTCTAACATGATCAAAGGGGAACCACTCTTGACTGATAAATTATTTATTTATTTTTCCATTAAACTAACCCTAAACCGTCTTCTTTTTTCCTAGAAGATCAATAAATAAATAATTTCAGCCAAGAGTGGTTCCCGTTTGATCATGTTAGAATTATAGGAAATAACCCCAATATAAACACAATACTTCAAGCAATTTATAAAACTCTCATATAAGAATTTGTCGCAATTATTGCATAAGAGGTGAGAGGAGAATTGGAGAAAAAAAAAAAAGCATACAAACTTTGCATCTCATTAGCCAGAAATTCTAATGATAATGGAGCAGTGTCTAAGTTTGACTCAACGACTTCGGACCATATGACCTTTAGGCACCCCTTTTGCGATCTCAATTCATAAGGACATGTTTTTCATTTACACCATCAAAAAACGGTTGTTTGTTAGGGGTTAGGGGTAGGGGTTAGTCTTAAAATTAAAAAAAAAAACAAAACAAACTAAAAATTGTTTGTTAACAAACAACTGGATTTTGACAGTGTAAATGAAAAACATGTCCTTATGAATCAAGATTGCAAAAGGAAGTGCTTTTGGTATTTAAGCACCTGTTTTGAACTCTCAGGCTCTTCTGTGGCACCTCACACACATGGGTTAGACATTTATGTCTACACCCTTCTCGTGTAGGGGCTTCTGCCCCCAATGCAACGCTAGTAAGTTTACTTGAAATTATGGACTCTCCAGTCCTATCTCTATATTTTGTACGTTCTTGTAGTGAACTAATGTATACGTTTTGTATTGTATATCATTCCGTTCCTTGTATGTGTATTTCATGTTGTAAATGTTACCTCAGGTGTTGTCCAATGTATTAAAGTCCATTATGTTATGTTTAATACTCGTTTAATACTTGTGTTGTTTTGTTCAACTTCTTATAATCTTGAACCCAACACTGTCATGCTCAGTTTTGGTTTGTTTTGTTTTACAGTATATCAACCTCGGTGGGTCATTTAATGCCGACAAAGTTGTGAAATAAATTCATTCTTAACTCTTAACATCTTGTTGAGAATTTTCTAAGTCCAGAGCATTCCTATAAGGATTTATTAAAAATGGCTAAAAATGATCTTTGCATCTAAAGTTACCTGTTATTTCCTTTAAATCAAAGATTTCTAAATATGTTAAATAATAGCTTTTGTTTAAATGTAATATTAGAGGTGGATTAGAAAAATGAAGGAGACGTCTGGCCAGGTGGAATGAGGTGGTATAGGACTTTAAGAGTTAATGCATAATACAATTTTGTTTATCAACAAAATTTATTTAACCCATAGATGGGACCCTAACAGGTACTACCACTCCGGGTCAGAGTGGACCAGGGAGCAATGGTGATGAAGGGGTGCTCCACATTCCTCAAACCTCCAAAACTGGAACCTCACCATCAGAGTTTAACGTCCTTCCCAGGACATGTAGACCCTCAGCCACCGCCTTCTAGCACCCATATGATAAAAAGGGGTTGGGACTTGCCACAAGGGCAATAGGGTTGGGAAAATCATATAGGTGCTAGGGCTTGACGTGACCAGTCGATTGATCGGAGGGGGCCTCTCTGACCGCCCGTCTAGCCCAAGAAAGGGCCAAAGTAGAGTATTGCAAGCCATGAACTGCTCATCCACCTGGGTTCTATCCTTAAGCATCACAGGTCGCACCCACAGCCAACAGGTGGCCCCTTTGGGGGAGTCTTACCCCTCTGCAGAGGTGCATTCTAACACCCCAACTGACAGGGTGTTTGAAATTATGGACTCTCCAGTCCTATGCCTATTTCTGTATGTTCATTTAGTGAACTAATATATACGTTTTTTTATTGTATATCATTCCTTTCCTTGTATGTATATTTCATGTTGTAAATGTTACCTCAGGTGCTGTCCAATTTATTAAAGTCCATTATGTTTATGTTTAACACTCATGTCGTAGTTGTTTGTTTCAACCACTTATAATTGATATTATAACTTGAACCTTACAGATTAAAAAAAACTGATACCCTTTTTTTTTATCATTTCATCTTTTTGATAAAAACAACAAAGATAGGGATATCAGATTTTTTTTTAAATTTATGATGTAATGACAAGCACTTACGAGGTTGGTTGGATTTTACGGCATGTCAACACTTGTTGGGTTATTTTATACCAAAGATAAGGGCCAGTTTAGCTCAGTCGGTAGAGCATCGGAGTTGTTTTGTTCAACTTATTATAACCTTGAACCCAACACAGGGCGGCCCATTTATTAAAGTCCATTATGTTATGTTTAACACTTGTGTCGGAGTTGTTTTGTCTAACCTGTCATTCTCGGTTTTGAAAGCTGAATGCAACAAAAGATAAATACGGAAATAATGAAGAAGAAAATGAAATTACTCAAAAAATGACCCAAATTAAAGTTGGATTTAGATTTGTTTATTTATAAAAATAAAAAAAAGTTCTTGTTTTTTTTGTTTGTTATTTTTTTCTGTTTTATGCTATTCATACTACTATTGTAAAAACAAAAAACAATTATAGTAGCAAGAGATCAAGAAACAGAATAAAGGATGAGTTTAAGAGGTTAGATTTGAACTTTTTGTGGACTAAAGGCTCTTTGTGGCTCAGTTGGTAGAATAGCTGCATATGTTTATCTAAGTTTCTCAGAATCAAGAGAGACTTAAGAATGAGTCACACTGAGCACTTTAAAAAAAGATGTGTCACGGCCAACTTGTAAATACGGCTCCACATGTCACCATAAAAAGGCAGATTTCTAACAGGCTGATTTTGTTTTATAATCAATCTATGTGTTTTTTTGTCGGAAAAATGTTAAAAATTCTACAAAATACACAAACAGGTTGGGTTTTTATTTCTCTTTTTCTCCAGAAATCTAATAAAAGATTGTAAACTAACAAATAAAAAGTAGTTATTAAAAAATTATGCAGTGATACAAAACAAATACTAGTAGAAAAAAAGAAAAAAAAAGCTCAAACAAATTGCTTTTTGACTAGATCTAACCATAAGTCGTCCTTGAGAAATGCTGCTTCTCTGTAGCAACATCACTATCATTGCCTATCATGACCAGGGAATACATTTCACATTGATAATGTTTAATTTTTTTTTTGCGATATAACCTGAAATCAGAGAAATACTGTTTCTCTGTAGCATCATCACTATCATTACGACCAGGGAATATATTTCACATTGAAAATGTTTAAATTTTTTTGTGATATAACCTGAAATCATAGAGAAATTGTTGGTAAGTTTGTTTTTACTAGCATTTGTTTTATCCACCCCCTATTAAGTTGGAAGAGTTATCTTCCCTTGTGTTTCGGGTATTGACCACCACACCAGGTGTTTTGCTATTTAAGCAGGCAAGTGCCAGATTAGAATCCTCTTTTTTTTTCCCCGGGACTTGACAACTATGGGTTAGGACAGATTGTCTACACCCTCCTTGTGTGGGGGTTTTTACCCCCACTCAGGCATTAGTAAGTGACTTTATTAAGGACTCTCCATAACCCTTCATTATTTCTATATCTACAATATATCTACTTTGTATCCTTATTCCTTTTATGTGTCATTCACGTATACATTATGTATCTTGGTCACATATCTGTATACTATGTTATAAATGTTTCTCCATGTGCTTATATTAAAGTCTATGTTATGTTTAACACTCTTGGTCGGAGTTGTTTTGTTCAACCAACAATTATAAATGATGTTATAACTTTAAACCCAACATACTTAATAATTATTCATTTTCTAATAACTATTTTTTTTTCTAAATAGAGGAATTATATATTAAATTACAATGACCAAACAACTCAGCAAATATTTGTTTGTTTGTTTACAATATTTTATTATTAGATTTCTGAAGAAAAAGAAAAAAACCAAAAAAACAACCAGTTTTTATATTTTTGTAGAGTTCTAACCTTTTTCAAACAAAACAGACATAAATTGTTTATAAAACAAATCAGCCTGTTAGAAATCTGCCAGTTATGGTGACATGTGGGGGGACGTATATAGAATAGTGGGCTGTGGATGAGTTTATAGGTTTGATTTTAGCTTCTACAAACCAATGGCTCTTTTTGTAATTCAGCTGGTAGAGAAGCTGGTGCGTTTAATAACCAGACCGTTCCCCAAAGCTGAAGAACACTTAAGTTCGAATCTCATGCATTATACCGTGGGACAAGTAGGAGATTAAAAGAAAAATTAATTTACAGTGCACTGCTTCTCGAGCAGGTTAGAAAAAAAAAAAAAAAAAAAAAAGGAAGTAAATTCACAGGAAGAAGAAAAATAACGTAGAAAATGAAGATGAAAAAAAAAATTTAAAAAAAAAAAACGAAGAAAATATACAAGGAGAAAAAAAAAAAAAAAAGATTTTTAAAAATAAGTAAAAAAGTAAAAAAAAAAAAAATTCTTGTAGGTGAACAGACAGGAATGTAGGACAGAGCTTCTTCTTCCTCCTCCTCCTTCTCTCCCCCTCCTCCTCCGCTGCCTTCAACCGATTAGACCCCTCCCCCCCTTACACCTCGCGGCCAAAATAATTTGACTTGAACACAGACAAAGTGGTGGTAGTGGAATTGTTGATGCTGCCGCTGTATAGCTGCTATTACAGGTGAGAAATATTCATTTTATTTTTCCTTTTCTTTTCTTTTTTGTGTGTTACCTTTGTCACACAGCATCAACGTAAGCTGATAAGGGAAATAAGTCTTCATGCCTTGATGCCAAATACCTGCAAAGAAAAAGAAAGAGAAAGGAATAAATAAATAAATTAATAAAATTCCATCGCAATTTATAAAAATCAAAAATAAATAAAAAATCACAAAGTTTTCTTTGATGAAACAACTAAAGTTGTCTAACCCCTACCTTGTACCCCATCCCGTGTAGTTCGTTTCTAAGAAAATATTGAAATTTATTTACAGTTAGTTTGAAATTGTAGGGAAAGAGCAAAGAAAAAAACAGGAGTATTTACAGCAGTGATAAGATGAAGAGTTGTCTCCCCTTGAATAATTGTACTAGGATGAGTCAAAAAGTAATGCTATTAGGACAATTATAATTACAAACACAGGAACATGTTATTTCTCTAAATGTTTGAAATGAGGCTTGATCATTAGTATTATCTGCGTTATTCGGACTATTGTTATCTGTACAACGTTTCAGCCGATATGCCCTCCGGCCTTCTTCAGGTATTTCTTTTCGAACTCGGGGAACTTTCTTTGTAGTCGGCGGCAGTTACATAGAAAAATAATTAACACAGCTCCTACCCCAGCTATGGTTAGCCGGAATGAGAACAGGATACCCCTGTGGACTAAATAAAGGGTTAGGTTCAAAGTTCTGTGATGGATCCCGAGTCCGACAAGAAATACCTGAAGAAGGCTGGAGGGCACATTGGCCGAAACATTGTACAGATAACAATGAAGATGAGGACAATAGTCTGAATAATGCAGATAACACAGGAACATGTATCATACATCAAAATGAAGTTGGTCCTCTGTGGATCACATTCCTACTTCTCCACAGTCACCGTTTCTCTCAATAGCAATGTGTGGAACATTCGAATGAGAGCATGTATCTCTGTTCTGTAAAATTCTGTTGACTGTTCTTTGAGCCAATTCTTCAAAGATTTCACTTTAATCCTTAACTTGTTCCTCGTAAATTCCTATCATAAAATAAACTGAACCCTCATTTTATATCCGTGTTTTTGCAATAAACGTTTTATTTTTCTTGCACCTGTTATTTTACAACTTTTAGAATATACACATTGAAGTGAATATTAGAATAAAGAAAATGTATTTAGTATTGTAAAATAACGGGTGCAAGAAAAAATACGGACATAAAATGAGGGTTCAGTTTATTTTATGGTAGGAATTCACGAGGAAATTGTTAAGGATTACCAAAAGTACTACTAGAGTGGACCTGGAAGTAATGGCAGTTACTGCACATCCCCTAGAGTTCCTTTCTATGATAAGTCATTTTCTTACAAAAAAATAAATAAATAAATAAAGCATCTCTTTTTTTCAGACAATAGAAATTTCTTTCATTTCAAGTGAAGAGGGTGAATTACTATTGCAAGGAACTAAATGGAGTAGTCACCCTTGTCACAGGGTTTGGGGACTCTTCCGTGTTAGGAGCCCCTTTTTGGTCACATGACGAGGAACCTCAAAATATGAGCCTCTTTTCCAAAGCTGGCGTGACAAGGACTGATGTTCTTGTCACATCTCTTCAGCGTCACACATGGTGCATACCAAACGGTACAGACCCATAGACAGTAAGTGGTTTCCACTTATTTTGTCTTTCTTACACTTCTATATATGTTTGGACACTTGTGACGCTGTATAGCCTGGGGAACCTTGTTCCCCTATGTTTATAAATTAAATGTTGTATATCTGTAATTAACGTGTTGTTATCCTACTGCATAGGGCATTTCTACTTTAAGTAACCCAATGCTTTATAAGAACTGGAGTTTATGCTCTGTGAACTTCTTATACTATTGTAGTCAATTTGATTTTTTAAAATAAAATAAAATTGAAATAAAAAAAATTAAAATATTTTTCTTACTCTAAAAAGTTCTCTAAATAATTCACCAAAATATTCAATTTCATGTCAGGAAGATCCATTCGACTTAACAATTCCGGAAGTTTTACTACAAAACAAAAAAAATAAATTGATTTTATTAAAAGAAAAAAAAAAAAAGAAAAAAAAAAAAAAATTGATTTAGATATTTGCATGAAAAGAAAATCTGAGAAATTAGAAATTTAAAGAGAAAAAAAATTAAGACAAAAAAAAAAAAAAATTATAAAGAGGAAAAATATGATGAAAAAAATCATGGAGAGGATAAAAATGAAAAAAAATTCAGGAAAAAAAAAAAAAAAAAAAAAAAATCCTAAAAATAAAATTAATTTTTTTCTAGTAATGAAAAAAAATAAATACATTTTTTTTCTAGAAACAACAAAAAAAAAAATTTTTTTCTAGAAACAAAAATAAATCTAATTTATGAAAAAAATTAGGAAAAAGAGACAAAAAAAAAATTTGTAAAGAAAAAATTTCTCGAAGGTGAAAAAATTTCTAGATGGAAAAAAATAAAATAAAACAATCTAGACATGAAAATAAATCTATTAAATATAACAGGAAATAAAAATTATGAAAGGATATTTTGAAAGATGAAAAAAATTAGAAAGACTCCTCCTCCTAATCAAAAAAAAAAAAAATTCTTGTAATTCTAAGGATTGAACCCAGGAAGCATCGGTTAAAAAATAAATTCCCTTGTATGTTTGTTCTATACCTCTTTAATTAGTCACCTTTTTGTAAGAAGAAAAAAAAATCAAATTCTAGGGTTAATACTTAATACAATAATCTTTACCAAATATCGCTGATAAAATCTTTAAAAAAAAAAAAAAAAAAAAAAAACAGTTACACAATGAGAGGGAGGGGGAAACAATGAAGAATATTTAAATTGAACTGACCAAAAAGCCTGAGTAACTGATGAGGTCCGCAAACATGTGATGGCTGAGGGGGACAATTTGAATAAACAGTTGTGGGTGAAAGTTTCCAGGTGAGAATTTCATCAATTCGACTCTGGGAAGCTGGGGTATGAAACACCTGCACAGGAATTTAAAAAAAAAAAAAAAAAAAAAAAACATTAGGTTTGATTTAATAAAAAAAAACAACTAAAAACTAAAAAAAAAACAACAATATTAGGGTAAAGAGTCTTTTCATACATGTCACAGTCCTATTTTGGTTTTAAAGAAAAGAGAAACTCAGTTGTCATTTTCTAAACTGCCATTACTCCCAGGTCCACTCTGCTCTAGAATCGTGGTACCTGTTAGGATCATATCTATGGGTCAAATAGATCTGTTTGAAAATTATTTGTACAAGCAAAACTATGTGCCCTCCGCCGGGTATAAGTACTTAAGTTTTAATGTAATGTAAATATATTAAATTAGAAAGACTAACAAAATTAAATAAGAATGCATATAAAAAGATTCCACTTATTTTTATTTTATATTTCAATTAGTTTCTATATAAAATCATTCATAGGATTGATTTTAATACGTTGGAGAATAAAACAACAATATTATAGATTAATAACACAAAAAGCAAGCCCTGATGATAGTGAATGTGTATATATATATTTACTTTGTCGTTAATTGTTTTAGTTTCATAGCTTCCTCCGGACATACATATGTACAGTGATACTGAGAGTTTTTTAATTTAGTGTCCTGGGATGCACAGATTTGATTTGAATGAGTCCCCGGTAAATTTGATGGGTCCCAACTAAAGTTTCTTAATAAATTGTAGAGTTGTTATCTATGAACAACTAAAGCCTTCTCAACCCTACCTTGTACCCCATACAGTGTAATTCGTTTCCAAGAAAATATTGAAATGTATTTACAGTTAGCTGGAAATGGTGAGGGAAGAAAAAAAAAAAACACTGGGACACATGGATACCATATTACTGTGTCCTTTTAGATTTTTGTGCGTCAGGGACACAGGATGCGTACCCATCAGCATCTCTGCAAACATATACCCTAACTGTCCTATATATATATATATTTTTTTTTTTTGTTTTATAGCATATCAATATTGGTGGGTCATTTAATGCCAACTAAGTTTTGGGTAGAGCAATAGTTTGGTAGAAAACAAATGTATATATGTATAGATTTTAACTATTATTCAATTACTCATATTTTTTAAAACAATCCCATTTCTTTTAGGAAATGTGAAATCCTGGATGGTCTTATTTTCATGAAAAGTTTTTTCAAATTACTTGCTTGGCAGTATTTTGTTCGCACTAGATCAAAGTCTACACACTCTAGCAGTATATATTTCACTGTAAATCTCTCTTGGCATGTAGTGCATATTGGGGATTCTGTGCCCTCTAGTAAATGATGATGGGTGATGTAGGTGTGGCCTATGTAAAGGCGGGTCAGCACAACCTGTTCTCTTCTATTTTTGTTGCATTTTAAATTCCATTCTCCAATAGAATAGGTTTAATGTTTTGAAGTTTGTTATTAAGGAGTGCATTCCAATGATTTTGCCATTTTTTTAATGATAATTTTTTTCATGACTATTTTATAGTCAGTATATGGTATTTTTGTTTTCGTTATTGTATCTTTCATAGCTTTCTTTGCTTCCTAAATAATTTACAGGTATACCAAGGTGGCTTGGAATCCAAAAATGGGCAACATACTAGACAAAAGGAAAAAAAAAAGAAATGGAATAAACGGTAATCTGGACATTAGCTACATAAATGAGAGTAACCTCCCCTTTGTTTATTTCACTTTGAGGAAGCCATATGTTTTGGTCGGCCATTTTCATTTCACCGTAAATCTACACTGAAAATACGTATTTGTTTGAATCAACTGCATGTTTAACACAAAAATATCATAAAATGTGTTCTTAATAACAATTAAGTTCATTTCAAATAATGCGCAAGCACAATTAAGAACACGTTTTATGATATTTTCGTGTTAAAACATGCAATTGTTTGGTTTGGTTTTGTTTTACGGCATATCAACCTCAGTGGGTCATTTAATGCCGAAAAGTTTTGAAATAAATCACTTCTTAATGGATAATACAATTTTTTTATCAGCTCATGTTTTTCTATTTAACCCATAGATGGGACCCTAACAGGTACTACCACTCCGGGTCAGAGTGGACCAGGTAGCAATGGTGATGAAGGGGTGCTCCACATCCTCCAAAAAAACTGGAACCTCACCATCAGATAGAGTTTAACGTCAAAAACATGCAGTTGTATTGATTCGAACAAATTTGTATTTTCAGTGTAGATTTATGCTGAAATGAAAATGGCTGACCAAAATATAAGGCTTCCTCAAAGTAAAATAAACAAGGGGAGGTTACTCTCATTTATGTAACTAATGTTCAGATTACCTATATATGTATAAATGGGCAACATACTAGACAAAAGGAAAAAAAGAAAAATGGAATAAACGTAAATAAATCTTACCTCTTGGACTAAGTTATGATAGGGCCAGCCTTTATCAGAGTCCATATTTCGAGGCATCGAAGAGATGCTTGATGGTGCTTGACAAGGATTAAACATTGTCAGATGATGAGGATGGGGTCCCGACGATGACGACACAGACTGTACGCCTTCCTCGGATTTCATTGGCAGTGGGGTAGAAAACAAACAACCTTGAGACGACGTCCCCGTGAGATTAGTGGCAGTGTTCGTTGACATCACCGGTGGCGTCGTCAACACTGAAGCTGAAAACGATTCCGTGAACATCGCAGAGGTCGGCGTGCTACAACCGTTTGTCGTAGACATTGCCGTCGTTTCAAAACTAGATTCCGCCTTTATAACGTCAAAATCGAATTCTCGTTCTGCTTCGAGTTCCTGAGTCTTTTGCAACGAGGGCGATTCCATGCTAAAGTCCATTTTTGGATCTTCGAAGACACCCAAAGGGCCAAATCCCTGACGATTCGAACAAACCAAAGATCTCCGACCCCTCCTGCCCCTTCGACCCCTCATACCCCGCCGGCCGCGGCAACCCCCTCGGCCTGGAAGTTTTTGTTCTGTTTGTCTTTTAAAACCGGAATCTCTAAATTTCCACCTCCCGCGACCTCTCCCTCGCATACCGGGTCTCGTTCGTGGTTTCAGTTCGCAGAAGGATTTTGAGGTTTCTGCAAGATATTGTCTGGTAACCCTACGACAATACGGTCTACCGGGCGGGGATGCTGTTGTCGTTGTTGGCGTCGAATCAAAGGCAGTCATCATTTCAGATGCATCCAGACCGTCAGAGTCGATAGAATTTTCCGTGTTCAGATGAGATTTTTCCAAAGACTTTCTGGAGAGTTTCGGAACTCTAGTTCCACGAGGTTTTCTGTTTTTTCTTCGTGAGGTAGTTTGTGCACAAGAATTTGGAGTTTGGCTAAAGCTAGAAGAAGTCTTTTCACCATTGCTATAGCTGGAAAAGAAAAAAAAAAAAAAAAAGGAAAAATTATTAATGAAAACTAGCAGAGCTAACCGGCGTTGCCCAGGATATAAAATGTTAAAAAATAAATCTCTTCTATATATATCTTAAAGAAAGTTTGGCATGTACGTGTCGACGTATAACTCAGAAAAGGTGTCACTCATTTTCGAAAACTTGCATATACCTAAATAGCCATATAACTAAGAAACACACAAAATTTGGTTATAGATCTTATACTGATTAAGTGGTATAATTAATTAATTAAAAAAAAAGTCAACCAAGCTTAAGAATCTTCTACATAACCGTCTTTTTATTTTGAATAGCATGTCTACATTGTCGCAATGTTTGCCACAATACATTGTCGCAATTTTGACCGGATGATAAACAGACAATATTGGATACATAAACAAGGTAGGATCTTAAGCATTTGTTCTAAAAAAAAAAAAAAAAATAAAAATAAAAAAATTAAAAAAAATTAGTTATTTGCCATTTCATTCATAACATAAAGAAGGGGGAAGGGAGGAGAAAAGAGAAAAAAGAAAAGAGGGGAAAAAAAAAAAAGTATCACCACGCAAAAAAAAAAAACTTAAGCACGTCCATTTCTGATTTTCGTCTCTGATGATAAAGTGTTCTTTGAAATCGATAAGACAAAAAAAACATCTTTTTGTTTTTATTTTTTATACGCATTGTATTGCCTTTGAATTACTAATATATAACATACTTAACAATGCTTCAAGCAAATTACCAAAATTCAACCAATTTGCCGAACTGTTCGCATGATGCTGCTCCTGATAATTTTTTGCCTGCGTGTTGATTATGTAGCATCACTAGGTAATTTTAATAGACAAATTCGCACCCTAATCGGTTCAGTTCAGAATTTCTTGTGGATTCCCAGTCCAATCTTAAAAATATTATTTGGTTAGAAAGAAAATTGTAGCTTCGTCTAGGATTTGAACACGGGTCGACTCTAACAATTACACAACGGCCTTCAACATAATACTAAGTATGGAGTTAAGATTTATAATTTCCTACAGAAAATTTAAAACAGTTAACCCTATTGTTGCTATTAATACTGGACAGAAAATATTTAAATGTAATATTTTAGGAATTATTTTTTTAAATAATTTTTTTCGAAATGGGATCTCCAACGATGATATCGAAAATAAAAAACAATTGCCTGCGTGTTGATTATGTAACATTACTAGCTAATTCTAATAGACAAATTTGCACCCTAATCGGTTCAGTTCAGAATTTATTGCGTATTCCCAGTCCAATCTTAAAAATATTATTTGGTTAGAAAGAAAAGAAAATAATCTTTCTAAATATGTAATTTGTATGTGTTTTCATCCATTGAATTATTTTTTTTTACAGCGAATTAAATAACAAATCAAACGAGAACATTTAACAATAACTCAACTTTTTTTTTTATTAATACTCTCATTTTAGAATATTCTTTTTTAGTCCGGTCAGGACTAGGGTACTTATGCTAGTATGTATATATTTGTTTTGTAGAACTCAACAGACAATTCTTGTCGGATGAGTTTTTGTTCGATCCTTTCTGTCTCGGCCATCTTTTTAATATCCGGGTGGAATTGGTGTATGAATCCACCAAAGGTTTTACCATGAGCACTTTCTGCACTACTTAGTGCCATCATCAGGTGTGAAACTGGTGAGATGTTTCGATTGTTTCTTTTTAAACTGTAGCAGTAGGAATTAGTAGGAAGGGGTGGGGGGCTCAAAAGTTTATAAGGATGTTATGGGGAATGGTGGAAGGAGAATTGGCGGGAAATTATAGGCATTTGGGAACATGTTGACTGGTTTCAAAGTTTATCTTGTTTAAGGTGGTTTTTTTTTGTTTAATATATAAGGCTTCAAGTATTTGAAGTTGTTTGTTTGTTTTTTTCTTTGTGCAGTATAAGTGTATTTTCAGTTAAATTTTTTGGTAACTAGAGGTGGGGGCATGAATGTAATTTTAAGTGTTGCATTATGGAGCTTGTATCGGTTAGATGTAGTGTTAACCGATGTGACAATTTCGACGTCGTGTGACCAAT
This sequence comes from Doryteuthis pealeii, assembly GCA_023376005.1. Classification (NCBI taxonomy): domain Eukaryota; kingdom Metazoa; phylum Mollusca; class Cephalopoda; order Myopsida; family Loliginidae; genus Doryteuthis; species Doryteuthis pealeii. The sequence goes on from CM042178.1 coordinate 16,562,019, forward strand.
ATACGTGCTTTCAACTTCGGAGAGAGTCTCCTACTGAACATTTAAATTTATAAACGAGATTGGTCTCATTTTGGGGATTTGTTGCATGTTGTTGGTGGTTTTAAACTTTTGGTAATAGGTAATTAGTTTTACTTTGCTGTTGAGGTCAGTGAAAGAAACATAAGTAAAAGTAAAGTCATTGGGGTGGCCTAAAGTTGGTATCAGCCAATCAGTGAGGGAGTCTATCTCCTTTTCACTAGTGTTAGACCAAGGAGATTGTTTTTGCGTCTGAGGTGGAGCACAATATCCACCATCAGCTCCTTACTTTACTGCACAGATCTCTGTGCTACTCATACACTGAGTTAGCGAGGGCCGGTATCAAACTAGGAACCTTGTGGTTTCTAGCTGAACGCTCTACCGACCGAGCTATTACATATCATTATCAAAAATATTAAACAATCTCTCATCAATAATGAATTTCCCAATTACATTGTTGACAAACAAATCCGACAAACCATTCATAACATTAACCACAATGAAAAAAAATAGGAAGTTGATAACTCTACCCACAACATTATCGCAATCAAATGCACCAAATCTATAAACAGGATGAAACTGCGTTAAAAAAATAATGTATATATATATATATATGTATTAGAAAATGACTTACTTGCAATGTTGGTTCATGAACCTTGAAAACTGGTCCTTTTCAAAACTGTACAATAAAACGGTAGGCAGAGTGAAATCAAAGCAAATACGGATACCATCAACGACTTCTCGACACATCGGGATACTAGAAAAACAAAAACAGTAATTACTAACATATCATCAAATTCTCTCTCTCTCTCATATATATATATATATATATATATATATCTCATATGGTTGAAAATAGAGGGAAATGTGGATAAAACAACACAATTAAATTCAAATGATATTTAGACTCAGTATTTTGTGAAGCTTTGTCAAATTTATTCTGAAGACCGAATTTTCACAGCAATCTACTTTTATGCTGAAAAGGTAATTTTAGGGCAGGCAGAAGATGAAGGGGTGTACTGAGTGATGTGAGATGAAAGAAAATGAAATGGGGCGGGTTGGATGTGCGGTACAGAGTGAAGAAGTGAAGACGAAGGGAATGAGTTAATTTGTGGGGTATGGTATTTTTTATGGGGTCATTTATTGCCATTGAAGAAATTTGATAGTCAGGTAGGAAGTTAGTGTGTGCTGAATACTGTCTGTAAGGGTCTGTGAAGCTGGGTGATTGGAATATTATATTTTATAGATTTTGTGATTTTTTAAATTTATTTTATTTTTTTATGTTTAATAAAAAATAAATTTAAAAAAAAAAAATTTTTTTTAAATAAAAAAATGTCTAAAATATATTGATCTTGCAATGAAAAAATCAGAAATCATAAATAAAGTACCACGCATTTGATTGATCGTTAGTGACAACCAATCAGATGAGCAATTAGAATTACGACCGTTTAAAAGAATAAAAAGTCAAATGTCTTTTAGCATATATTGAGTTTGATCACCTCTGATAGGATGTTGGAAGACCTGAAACTGAACCATGCAGATGATGTAGGAGCATATATTAAAAAAAAAAAAAAAAAAAACTTAAAATTCAAGACTTTCTGATAGCAATTTTGGATGATTAGTAAATGATGATGGGTGATGTAGGTGTGGCCTATGCGAAGCGGGTCAGCACAACCTGTTCTCTTCTATTTTTGTTGTATTTTAAGTTCCATTGTCCAATGGTAGGTTTAATATTTTGAAGTTTGTTATTAATGAGTGCATTCCAATGATTTTGCCATTTTTTAATGATAATTTATTTTACAACTGTTTTATAATCTGTATATGGCATTTTTGTTTTTGTGTCTTTCATAGCGTTTTTTGCTTCCGAATCTGCCCTTTTCCACAAGGGTAAAAAAAAAAAAAAAAAAAAAAAAAAAAAAAAAAAAGGGACTGTGACATTAGAAAAAGAAAGTGAAATGGTTTGTTTGGTTTGTTTTGCGGCATATCAACCTCAGTGGGTCATTTAATGCCAATAAAGTTTTGAAATAAATCAATTCTTAATGGATAATTCAATTTTTTTATCAGCTCATGTTTTTCTATTTAACCCATAGATGGGACCCTAACAGGTACTACCACTCCGGGTCAGAGTGGACCAGGGAGCAATGGTGATGAAGGGGTGCTCCACATTCCCCAAACCTCCAAAACTGGAACCTCACCATCAGATAGAGTTTAACATCATTCCCAGGACATGTAGATCCGCAGCCACCACCTTCTAGCACCCATATGATAAAAAGGGGTTGGGGATTGCCATAAGGGCAATAGGGTTGGGAAAATCATATAGGTGCTAGGGCTTGATGTGACCAGCCGATTGATTGGAGGGGGCCTCTCCGACCGCCCGTCTAGCCCAAGATAGGGCCAAAGTGGAGTATTGCAAGTCATGAACTGCTCATCCACCTGGGCTCTATCCTTAAGCATCACGGGTCGCCACCCACGGCCAACAGGTGGCCCCATTGGGGGAGTCTTACCCCTCTGCAGAGGTGCATTCTAACGCCCCAGCCGACAGTGCGGAAAGTGAAATGGTTATTCCTTCTTACCTTTTTATATCCATTGATGAATTTTTATTGCCAGCCACCAATTTCCATCGATCGGAAAGACCATAAAGAACATTGATGGAGAAATTCTTGACGTATCCTTCCAGAACGGAAATAATATTTGGTTCAGCAGGAAGCCGTAACAACTGGACAGAACAGAAAGAAAAGATTTAATTTTTCTTGGAAAAATAGAGATTTACAAGAGAATTATATATATATATATATATATATATATATATATATATATATAGCATGTCAAACCCACAAAAACACTTCAATTTTTATAGTTCTTCTATAATGGTCCCTTTCAAAAATTCTATAAACAATATCTTCAAATAAGAAATTTTCTCCTGACGATGATCTAAGGTCGAAACTAGTTGAGAATAAACAACATATAAGAAATATTCCTGCTTGTCTTATTACTTTTTGTTCATACTATATATATATATATATATATATATAGGTAATCTTGAACTTTAAGTGACTAAATTCCTACCATAAAATTGTACTTGCGCATTATTAAAATGAACTTAATTGTTATTAAATAGACATTTTATGATATTTTTGTGTTAAAACATGCAGCCCTAGTGAGTTCAACAATTTGGCAAAAAAAGGATTCGATAATGGCAGAACACTTCCAGTTTCTTCAAAACAAAAAAGGGGACATCAATCTCATTGACTTATTCTTATTTGTTTTTCTTTTAAGATTTTTTGGCCAAATTTAATTGTTGAAAATGTATTAAAATATATTATATATGTAATTTATTTTTAAGCAATTAAATTCAACCCAAAAATCTTTAAAGAAAAAAAAAAAAAAGTCTTAGAAATCAATAACAAAAAACAAAAAACATTAAAAAAACTATGTACAGAAAATATCTAATTAATAGATAAAATTCTAAGTTTCATATTACATATGTAATCACTTAAAGTTCAAGATTACCTAAAATATATATATATATATATATATATATATATATATATATATATATATATATATTTTCAAACAAATTATCAGAACAGAAAGAAAAGATTTCATTTTTCTTGAAAAAAAATAGAGTTTTATAAGAGTATAAATGCAAACATACTGAAACTAAGTGGATAGTTCGCTTCCACACACACATATGGGTTAAACTCAGATATAGGTAACTTAAACGCTTACAAATATTTCAACACACCCTCAGCATCAACGGCCTACATAACTACACCCCATCTCACTAAAGTCAATGAAATGGACAGCAAATACAGCTGAACATCTAAGGCAGGCCGAGAAATCAATATCCCTGACCCATAAAAATGCCAGTGACTACTGTAGCCAGTCAGCGAGTGAGTCCTTCCATGAAAACTTGCACAGCACAGTCTGTTTTAAGGCACAACATCTGAGGCATTTCCACCAGTAATGGAGTGAAGCAGGGCTGTAGCGAGTGAGTCTACATACACACCAGAGCTAACTGCAAATTGTTCAACATCGCTAACCTTCGAGCTAAAACCAAAGTCATGAAGGTTCTCATTCGGGAAATGCTATTCACCGACGACACAGCCTTAATGTCACACACCAAGCACGGCCTGCAACAGCTTGTCAGTCGCCTCACACATGCTTACTAGGAGTTTGGACTTATGTAATATAATAATATGGTCACGGTACCAAAAAAGGTATTTGTTACGTGGCGGTAGTCATTGTTGATAAAAAAAGGTACAACAGACACGTGAGATATATGGTCACAAGGGCTTAGCATTTATTTTTAGGCTCGTGTCGTGGTCTCTGTTTCGGAGAGGAGAAAGACTGAGAGAAAGAGAGAGAGAGAGACACTGTTAAATTACTGTACTTTTTAACATAGTACCAACTATCTCGTTGTCCCCACACTGGGGACCAGCAGCCCCCGTCCGAACTCTACACTGCCGGAAAGCAAATGAGAGAGATTTTCTTTTTTCTCGTTCCTCGTCACCACGTGACTTCTGGTTCCGGTCAACACCCGAAACTTCCAGTTAGCTTTCAATTCCTCTTCCGGGGGTCATACCTTGGTCAAATTACCGGCAACCCGTTGTGTGTCCTCCTTTTTTAACCTTTACTTTCTCTTATTTCTACTTCCTCTCTTTCTATAGCAGTCCGCCCACAGTTTTATTTCCGCTATCAAACTCCGGTGGACCTTCATAATCACGTTACACTTACCATAAGTCTAAATAAAACAAATCATTGCACAAATCGCAAACACTCCTCCGAACACCATTATCAACGAATGCAACCTGGAAACCATGGAGAGCTTCAAGTACCTCGGGTTCACCATTGCCAACTCAGTTTCCACTGACAGTGAAGTCAACAGCAGAATTGCGAAATTTGTATTAGAGTAGACCTGGGAGTAATAACAATGAAGGGATAACTCCACACTCCCCAGAGCTCCAGATTAGGAGCCTCACCACCAGATGCAGTTTAATGTTATACCTAGGAACTTCTTTTTAGGTAGGTTTTACCCCTGTGCAGGGGATACCATCAGCATATTCTTAGCCTCACTAACTGGATGATCAGACCATATGACCTTTAGGCACCACTTTTGCAATCCCGTTTCATAAGGACATTTTTTCATTTACACCGTCAAAATCCGGTTGTTTGTTAACAGACGATTTTTAGAGTTTTTTATTTAAATTATAAAATTAACTCTAACAAACAACCGGATTTTGACCGTGTGTAAATGAAAAAAATGTCCTTAGGAAACAAGATCGCAAAAGGGGTGCCTAAAGGTCATATGGTCTGGATGATCCATATGTGTAAGTGAGTGAGTGTGTAGCATGATTAACTAGGGACTTTTCAGTGACTTACTTTGTTCCTTCTGTTAATCATGAGGAAATCTTCTTCCAGCTTTTCACGCAGGACCTTAGGAATAGTCAATTCAACATCGATTTCTTCCTCACTATCATCATCGGAACTTTCCTAGATGGATCAACAAAAATATAGGGATAAGAATAAACGAACAAACAATATTCAACAAAAAATGACTGATTTGAGTGAAGAAACCAAATAAATAGAAAGGTTGGTTGGTTGGTTGGATTTTATGGCAGTTCAACCCTTGTGTTATTCTCTGCCAAAAACATATAAGTGCTAATTAACCCTATATTCTGGATCCAAAACCCCATTATAAAAAAATAAATAAATAATTCCTATATTCTGGATTCGGAAAAAAAAAAAAAAAAAAAAAAAAATCATTCTTATATTCTGGATTCAAAACCTCATTAAAAATTTTTAAAAAAGAATTAATTCTATATTCTGGATTTGAAAGTACAAAAAAATAAATAAATAAAAAATAAAAAATAAAAATAAATAATAATAAAAAAATAAAAAATAAAAAAATATCATATATTCTGGATTTGAAACAATAAAAGTTTCTGCTTGTATTCTGAATTCCAAAAGTTCATAAGAAAAAAAAAACAAAGAAATCAATCTTATATTTGAAATGATCCGCCCGATCCAATAATTGTTGACATTAAAGTCAAACCTGACAACAGATCATGTGTGTCTGGTTGGATTGGAATTCATTTAAAAAAAAAAAAAAAAAAAAAAAAAAAGAAAAAAAAAACTTACATTTTTATTGCTGTTACCATTTTGGACATTCCTTCCATAACAACTGTCCGATGAATCCGAATCATCATCATCGTCGTCATCTACATCGGCTTCAAAATCAAACACCAAAGGTTTGTGTCTGAACGCTTTATCAAGGATGTCATTTATCTTTATCTTACGCAGTCGATTGTTACGGCTTAAAGAAAAGAAAATTTTAAAATTTTTTTAAATCTTTAAATTTAAATAATCAGATTCAATTTTTTTTCTTCTTTGAAATCAAACCAAAAATAAAATCAATTGTTTACACTATAGCTTACTATCATATATGACCCCTAACATGTGGGGCCGTATTTAATAGTAAGCTATGATGCAAACAATTGATTTTATTTTTGGTTTGATTTCAAAGAAGAAAAGAAAAAAAAATTTTAATCGCTGGTAGATTTCTATCAGCTGATTAGTTTTATCGTCTGTTTTGTCTGAAAAATGTTAAAACTGCACAAAAATATACAAACTGGTAGTTTTTTTTCTTCTTTTTCTTCAGAAATGTAATTATAAAAACAAATACTAGTTAAAAATTTTAAAAAAAACAAAAAAAAACTTAATTTTTCTATGATTTCAGGTTATATCACAAAAAATTAAACATTTTCAATGTGAAATATATTCCCTGGTCGCAATGATAGTGATGATGCTACAGAGAAACAGTATTTCTTGAAAAGGACATACGGTTCAATCTAGATAAATAGTAGTTTGTTTGAGTTTTTTTTTTTTACTAGTATTTGTTTTGTATTACTGTGTAATTTTTTAAAACTATTTTTTGTTTGTTTGTTTACAATATTTTATTATTTGATTTCTGAAGTACAGAAAAAAAGAAAGGAGAAGAAGAAAAGGAGAAGAAGAAAAGAAAAAAGAAAAAAAAAAGAAAAAGAAAAGAAAAAGAAAAGAAAAAAGAAAAGAAAAAGAAAAAGAAAAAGAAAGAAAAAAAGAAGAAAAAGAAAAAAAGAAAAGAAAAGAAAAAGAAAAAAGAAAAAGAAAAACAGAAGAAGAAAAACAGAAGAAGAAAAACAGAAGAAGAAAAACAGAAGAAGAAAAAAGAAGAAGAAAAAAAGAAGAAGAAAAAAAGAAGAAAGTTTGTGTATTTTTGTAATTTTATAATATTAACAGACATAAATAGATTACAAAACAAATCAGCCTGTTAGAAATCTACCTGCTTATGGTGACATGTGGGGCCATATTTACAAGTTGACCGTGGTTTGCGCACATTTTTTTAAATTCTACTTGTGAATTTCAGACCCAAAAATTTTTTAGTTTTTTATAATAAATGCAGTGATGCTGATAGTTTATTGATTAAGTGTGTCCTTGCTTTGAACGAGTCCCCCAGGAAAATTTATGGTTCCTAACAAAAGTTTCTTAATAAATTGTAGAGCTTTTATTTATGATGTGGGGAAACAACTAAAGCTGTCTAACTCCTACCTTGTAACCTATCCTGTGTAATTCAATAGAAACTATTAAAATGTATTTACAGTTAGCTTGACATGGTGAGGGGGGAAAATTAAAAAAAAGAAAAACTGTGACACATGGATATGATTTTACTGCATCCTTTTAGATTTTTGTGCATCAGGGACCCAGGATGCCTACCTATCAGCATCTCTGTAAATGTAAAATAATCCAGTTATGTCTGATGGAAATAAAATAAATAGATCTTATGTTTACTTGAAGTGAATAAAAATTCTTCTAAAGTGTAAGAACAAAATTTTCTTTGCTGTGATAACAAAAGCAAATTAGTGAAATTTCAAACCAGAAGTAATGTAGCATAATTATTATGGTCTATGGGGAATTTGGGGATTGAAAAGAAAATGGAATCGGATTTCTGGAGAGAGAGAAGAAAAAGAAATAAGAACAGAATAAAGATAAAGTTTGAAATTCTACACACTCAACGTGTCAGCCAGTGACTGGTCAATGACCCCCAAACTAGATTTAAAAAAAAAATGGAAGTCCCAGGTTTTCTACGGAGAAGCAGAAGTCCCACCCCCACCCCCAGGATTACAAACGAAAGTAAAGAAAATTCAGTCTCTCTTTTTCGCTGGGCTCTGTTGTGACGTGTCTAGGCTAGCAACGAACAGTGTGCAGGAATGTGATTTATGATAGAACAGCTTTACCCCCGTCCCACTCTCTCTCTCTCTCTGAAAAAGAACCCACGAGCCTAGAAAGAAATAATCAACCCCTTTTTGACTATACGACTTTCATATGTTGTTTCTTTGAGCTAACGACGACTACTACTACTACAACTCAAACAGAGCCCTATGCAACAGTAAACTGGGTTGGCCTGCAATTTTCAACTTTACTTGTCAGATGAAAAAGGTCATCAATATAAAATACCATGGGGTTCAACAAGTGCACACACACACACACACACACACAACACACACACACACATCAAGAAAAAAAAATCTATCTACTTACTAACACTTGGCTGTTTCAGCCAATTTCTTCATCAATCGTCGATTTTCTTCGCTGCTCTTCAAAATGTAATTTTCACCAACCGTTCGATCCCAACTGAGAAATGAAAGAAAGGATTTTTTATTTTAATTAAATGAAATCCATCATTGCAAAAACATGGCAAGACTCAAGTTGAAAATTAGAAATGCACTGTGGATCATTATTATAAAAATGCATGGTATAATTATTTTACAATAGAAGTGAAATAATGAATTTTACTATAGAAATGCATGGTAGATTATTTTACAATAGAAGTGGAATAATGAATCTTACTATAGAAATGCATGGTAGATTATTTTACAATAGAAGTGGAATAATGAATCTTACTATAGAAATGCATGGTAGATTATTTTTCAATAGAAGTGCAATGCTAGGACTTGACATGACCAGCTGATTGATCAGAGGGTGCCTCTGTGATTGCCCATCTAGCCTAAGTAAAGGCCAAAAATGGAGTGTTGCATGTCATGGCCTTCTCAGCCACCAGGAGTCCATCCTTAAGCATCACAGGTCACCATCCACAGCCAACAGATGGCTCCATTAGGGGTGGGGTCTTAACCCATTGCAGAGGTGCAGTCGGTTTAATTCTGTGTGCTGATTGGCTGAAAGAGATCACATGACCAAAACGGGATGTAAAAAGGATCTTACCTGCTGTTCCATCCTTGGAAATGAATTCGGTAAGCTGGCATAGGCTGACCAGACTTTGCCTTTAAATGGGACGTCTCCAAAATCTGAAAAAAAATTTTTAAATTAAAAAAATCTTTTTTAGATTAAAAATAAAAAAATAAAAATCTTTTTTTAAATAAATAAAAAATTTTTTGAATTTAAAAAAAAAAAAAAAAAAAAAAAAAAAGGTTTTGTTCCCCCTCCCGTTAGAATAAAATACCAAATATTCAACCGCATTTTTGTCAATAAAACTGTGATATTTATAAAAACGCTGTGGGCATTTGAAAAAACAATGGCGTTTGTAAGGGAGATAACTGCGCATCTATTTTATTCATCTAATTTACTTAGGAATGGATCTTATTGAAATGTTCAAAAATTATTAGGATTAAAAAGAAGAAAAAAAGAACAGTGCTAAATTAACTGATGCAATATAAAATTAATTCATTGATAAATCAACACTGAAAATTTCATTAAAATCGGATAATTCCCTGATTTTTGGTAATTTTTTTCCAATCGGGGGGGGGGGGGGATTTTGTAAAGTACGCAAATGACGTCACTTTTGGCAGACCTTAGAATTCACATATTCCTTCAATTAGATCCTGCCACATCACAGAGAGATTTACCTACAACTTCATTTCTTTTAATCAAACCCACAACATCACATATTCTCATTTGATTACCAATGACTTTTATAACCTATGTACAAGTCCTTAAATCCGGGGTCACCAAACTACAACCCACAGTCCGGTCCACAAAGGCATTTTATCAGGCCTGCGGACAGTACTTGAATCTGTTTTTAAAACGTACAGAACGCAAGACATTCTGATATCATTTAAATTTAAATATCATGTTAAGCTTCCTAAAATTTTGTGCATTTCACTTGTTACTTACACGATCCCAAATTTTCACTTGTTACGACTGCTTGAAAAACACAGGTAATTTTCAAAGAGCTACTATGAAGCAACGAATTGGCCAAAAGTTATGAAACAAACACTTTTGGAAAGGGGAAACCTATATATATATATATATATATATGTGTGTGTGTATGTGTATGTGTGTTCAAAAAAATTTGAAAAAACACAGGTTCAAATAAAATTAGTGGTATTTATTCAGCCAACGCTGCAGTGTTTCAATCTGTTTAGTAGATCTTCTTCAGGGCCTTTGTTGATATAAGGCCCTGAAGAAGATCTACTAAACAGATTGAAACACCGCAGCGTTGGCTGAATAAACATCAGTCATTTTATGAACATGTGTTTTTTCAAATTTTTCACTATATTACATAACGTCGGATTCACTTCCATTTTTCTCTTCACACACACAACATTTTAATAAAATTACAATTGATCAGAATGTTTAATTTGAAGCAATCTGCTTTGAAAACAATGTTTGCATCCTTCCGTCTGTTAAAGACAAATGCATAGTGTCCATTTTTTTTTTTTAACTGCCTCTGCGTGAGTGGCCGAACAGGCCAATTTTTGAATGGCTATCTCTGTTGCAGTGACTGCAAACAAACAGTGATGCTTGCTGGAGTTGCTGTTGTCTCCCTTTCCTTCTGGCTCTCTTGATTTGTACCCATATTAGGATTTGGTTTAGCTCTGTCTGTAAAAACATGGGATGCAGTATGGTGGATGAGAAACATGGCAGATGAATCTAAAAACAGGTCCACAGTGCTTTCATGTTGCCCCTCACATGGGTGAATGGTTTCACTTAGGGCCCAAACTACTCGACTTTACTGTATGGGTCCCAACTGACTTTTCTGAATCTAATTAATCTCTCAAATGTGACTGCCTCTAGCCAACAACTATAATTTTCAGGCTTTGTCTGACCTCTTACCAGTCAATCAGGCCTCCATAAATGTCAGGCACATCCACCATCCAGAGTGCTGAGTGTGGTAGGTCATTATGTCACATGGGCAACAGTGTTAAGGGTTAATAATTTAATCTGGTTGAACATCAATTATAGCTTTGTCACTGAGTGTCTCAGACTTCAAGCAGCCCAGTCGGCTGGGGCTTTAGAATACACAGACTACACCTTTGCAAAGGGGTAACCCCCCCACACACACACACACAAAATGGGGCCACTTGTTGGCCATGAGTTGCAATCTGTAATGCTTAAGTACGAAATCCTGGTGGATGAGCAGCCCATGACATGCAACACTCCCTTACTTAGGCTAGACAGTTGGAGAGGCCCCCCTCTGATCAATTGGTCACATCAAAGCCCTAGCACTTATACAATTATCACAACCCTATTGCCCTTATGGCAAGTCCCAAACCTTTTTATCATATGTGCTAGAAAGTGGTGGCTGAGAGTCTTGGTGTCTTAGGTATGATATTAAACTATATGATTGTGAAATTCCAGTTCTGGAGCTCTAGGGAGTGTGGAGTACCTCTTCATCACTATTACTCCCAGGTCCACTCTGACCCGGAGTGGTGGTAGCCGTTAGGGTCCCATTGATGGGTTAGGTCAATGGTTCTCAACCTTTTTTTACCCATGGACCCATTTTAATCCTATTTTATTGTGGTGGACTCCCCTCCCTAGCCATTTGATGTTTAAAAATCCCATTGTAATTTTATAGTTAAATACATTTTGCTTTGCCTGGGTCCCAAAAAATGTTATATGGACCCTGGTTGAGAACCACTGGTTTAGATAAAAGAAAGTGAGTTTTAAAAAAATGTGTTTAAAAAAAAAATTTTTTATTTAAATTGAATACCTATCAAGAATGAATAAAACAAAATACCTTTGGCATAAAATAACCCAACAAGGGTTGACAGGCCATAAAAACCAACCAACCAGACTTTGGGCTTTGTGTCAAAATTTAGCTGTACATTGTAAATAACCATCTACTGTTTAATCAGACAATGGTTGCAGCTGCTGCTGCTGATGATATTGTAATTAGCCCCCCCCTCCTTAAAAAGTGATTAAAAGATTAAAAGCTTTGATTATTTAGGTAATCAGAAAAACCTGCAAACGATGGCATAAAACTAATTAGTTACATAAAATGTCAGAAAAGAAATAGCTTTCAGATTTTTAAGTCTTCAATTGCATATCAACTTATATATATATATATATGGGAGAATATGTGCTTAATTGAAGTCGTACCTAATTTGAAAATTAATTAATTAATAATTAAGGAATTAGGCGGGCACACCTATTCAAATGTAAGGCTAAACAAATCGAGAAAAATCAATCTCTGTATGTACATTTCGGCCTATTAGGCCTCATCAGCAGAGCTATAGACAGTCACCATAAGTGGAATATAACCTACTTCTAAACAAACAAAAAATTTGGGAAAAGGCCAGCTGGTGTAATGGTTGGAGTCCCCGCCTGCCAGCTTGACAGGGTTCGAATCACACACAAAGCAGTCTTCCTGTCTATAGCTCTGCTGATGAGGCCTAATAGGCCGAAATGTACATACAGAGATTAATTTTTCTCGATTTGTTTAGCTTTACATTTGAATAGGTATGCCTGCCTAATTCATTAATTATCAATTAATTGATTTTCAAATTAGGTACAACTTCAATTAAGCACATTGTTTACTTCTCATATATATATATATATATATATATATATAGTTAAAAATTAATGGTAAAATGAATGAATGGATGAAATAAAATGATGAATGAGGGAGATGAATGAAAAATCCTTTCCAAGGGACCCTCTCAAAAGTATTAAAACACTTTTTGAGAGTGATAGAAAGTTTTTCTCATCTATTATTAACTCCTTTGAAGCATCAAGTTAATATAATTATTCTATAATTCATTAGAGAAGATAAAATCCACCTCTTACTTTTGTAATATCTGTTGAGAATGGGTTTGAATTTTTATATGTATATACATCTAATCTTGTCTTGTTAACTTCCGATGAATATTGCTACATTGTAACTATCTTGAATTCAAAATAAAAACGGTCAAATAGAAGAATTTATTTATTTAGCTTTTTTTTTTCAGTTGTAAAATAAAATAAAATATATTAAATTAATTAGATAGATTAGTGAATAAATATAAAGATTATCTTTAATTATATATTAGAAAGATTGATGAATAATTTTAGAAAACTATATTTTATGAGTATTTTAAATTAGAAATAGATTAAATATTATAAATTAAATATTTAAATTACAAAAGATAAAGTGTTACTTTTCCTTATATTGAACAGCTCTAGACTGCCCGTAATATAGATGATATATATATATATATATATATATATATAGTGGACTCTCCTATCGTGAACAATAGATGAGAGTCAGCAGTAAGTGATTTGTTTCTTCCCATGTTGTGCATACTATCAAGAAGACATTTTGTGTTTCCTCCAGTGTGATAGCAGCCCAGCCTTGCTGCGACCTATGAAGCCGCACTGACAAATGAAATGTTCTAAGGCAGGAGTCAGATGTTTTTGTTTTAAAGTTAGGCGGAGCTGATCTCGATGCTTCAGTCTATTTTCTTCAAAGCTCTTTAACCTAGCGAAACATGTTTTACGCCATTCTTTCCAATTTGATGCAGCACTCAGGTTAATATTGAGGCATTTCAATAGAACACTTAGTATTTTGCAATTGTCCGTATAAAATCTTCCTTGGAAGGTTGTTCTCATTCATTCTGACAACATGACCAGCCCACCTAAGCTGAACCTTTGCTAGTAAGGTTTCGATGCCAGCAATGTTACATCTTTTTTAATACTGTGCTATTTTTTACTCTATCAACCCATTTTATACAGCAAATGGTACAAAGACAACGCATGTGAAAGGCGTCAAGTTGCTTTATGTGCAAGTTTCAGCACCATATAGTAGAGTTTAAAGCACAACTGCTCTGTATATGTCAATTTTTATTTTAAGAGATACATCTTTGGTACTCCATAAACGATGTTTCAGATTTCCGAATGTAGTGCTAGCTTTACCTATTCTGGAATGGATTTCTTTGTCCATTTTTCCATCAGATGTTGTTGATCCAAGATATTTAAATGTGTCAACAATCTTTAATGCTTTTCCATCAATGAAGACAGATGGATTTACAAGACGTGGATTGCATGCTGCAGGCTGGTACAGAGAATTTATCAAGAATGGTCTGGATGTCTATATATATATATATATATATATATATATATATATATGATGATGGCAGCAAACTCGTATTCAAGTATTGCCATTGAAATTTGTTGGCAATATATATATATATATATATATATATATATATATATATATATACACACACACACACACACACACACAGCATAATCTTTACAGATCATTGCTGTCCCTCAATCTTAGAACCCCACCACCAGAACCTTTCCACTAATGAGCCCTCAAATGACTCAAACCCGCTGCAGATCCACAAAGTTTGATGCAAATATGACATAGGAAGGACGTCCTTCCTGTTGTATCAGATGGAACAATGATTAAATTTTATGCTTATGTACCACCATGTCTCTTAAGACCAGAAGCTGACTTACAGACTTTTTACAGATGACACATTGTTTGTTCCTGGAGTTTGCATGAATTGTCCTTGATGAGATTTCCTATGATTGACATATCCAGCCTTAGAAAGCAGAATTCGACCACATGTCTGACATTTCCAACCCTCCATGTTCTCTCCAATATGACAGGTGTATCCTTTTCAAAGTTCACACTTGAGGTTTTCATGCTCAATTCTTTCACTCTCAAAACTGGTACAGCCATCATCCACATGAATTCTCCAGCCAGTTCTCTTCAATGCCAGCTTTACCCAGTTGTCAGGATTTTTATTTTTACAACTAGTTTTTTTGTGTCAGGTTGCTTAATGCGTTACTGGTACTATATAATCCAGGATGACCCGTTTCCTAGTCAAATCATCGGTGACTAAACCGGTAACCCCACAGATTTTATCTGGTGAGGAGGGTGGCTAGACACCCTGCAGGACGAAAAACAAGACCCGTTCTAAGGGCGGAGGAAGCTATTGACTCAATGGCCATCTAGAACATTATTTCTGGGAGTGTTGGACCCCTTATTCCTTGTTAGGTTATCCAACTAGGAAAAGGACTACTTTGATTTAACACATAGGAGCGAAACCCAACTGACTTTTCATCAGCGCTGTACCTTAACCTCTCAGCTGTCTACAGCTGCCATTAAGGACCTGTGTTTTAACTGATAAATACATACATCAGTGTACTATATATATATATATATATATATATATATATATATATATATGTGTGTGTGTGTGTGAAGAGAGAAATGGAAGTGAATCCGACAGTATGTAATATAGTGAAAATTTTGAAAAAACACGTGATGTTTATTTCACCAATGCTGCAGTGTTTCAATCTGTTCCAATAGATCTTCATCAGGGCTCAAATACCAGTCTTATTAGCAGTTATAGATCTATTTCCACCCAGACATAGATGAGCATATATATATAGGCTTCATCAGACTACTATTTTATTGATATTATAGGCAATAAAATGGCAGTCTGGTGAAGTCTATATGCATGTTCGTCAAAAATGATTTTATTTGGCATTAAATGACCCAAAAAGGGTTGATATGCCATAAAGCAAACAACTCTTGTAGGCCTATATTATAGAAAATGACAGACAAGGATATGGTGCCAGACTAAGCAAAGATTAGCAAATAAGTTAAGCAACAATGTGCCAGTTCAGTATTTAGATGGGTGACCACTATGTAACAGCAAGTACCTGTAAGCAATCTGAAGCCTGTGTGCCTGACTCAGCAAAGTTTAGTAAATAACAAGTTAAGCAATGATGATCCAGTTCTGTATTTAAATGGGTGACTACTTATGGAAATCTGATCTCTGATAAAATAAAGCAAGAATTCTTCCAAGCTGTAGGAAACTCTGGAATCAGCACCCCACAAAAAGCAGTTGTATGGCCACTCACCTCCTATCACTCAAATCAACCAAATAAGACAAACAAGACACTGCTGAAGAAGTAAGGACAAAGTCAGAAGCGACATTCTCCTGTGGACACATACACATGGACACGCCAGTGATGGATGATGAGCAAAACCTTACAACAGCAATGTGTGGACACTGAATGCCATGTTAAGGACTTCCAGGAGTGATAAACAATAGATAGGTGGCGAGAGAGTTATGGGAATCCATGCCATCAGCATGATGATGATGACTGTAAGCTTCGTCACTACTACAATCAACCTGATGCCAGTGTACCAAACAAGTTAAGCAACAATGATCTTGGCCAGTACTTAGATGGGTGACCACTTAGTAACAGCAGGTACCTGTAATGAACCTGAGGCCTCAACTAAGTAAAGCTTAGTAAACAAGTTAAGCAATGATGAGTTTGGTCATTACTTAGATGGGTGACTACTCACTAACAGCAGGTACCTGTAATCAACCTGAGGCCTGTGTACCAAACAAGTTAAGCAACAATGATCTTGGCCAGTACTTAGATGGGTGACCACTGAGTAACAGCCAGTACTGTAAGTAACCTGAGGCCTGTGTGCCAGACTAAGCAAAGCTTAGTATATAACAAGCAACTGAACTTAGTACAATGAAAGGCCAAATGTATCAAATATGAGTAGGAAGATTATGTAGCACCAATCTTCTGCCCGCATTGAATAAACAGTTTTTGACATCATGGCTTAAATACCAATGCAAAAGTCCTTCCTTCTATAATTTGAAGGTGTTAATTTCATAAATCACACATCCGATTTTCTCGATATGCCCTAAGGGCCAACAGGTGTAAAAAAAAAAAAAAAATGTCGAGAGGTGGGTAGGGGGGAAAATAGGATAGGATTAAATCACGAGGAGATTAGCTAATCTCCTTAACTTCAAAACAAAAGTATTCTTAAAAAAAAAAAAATAAATAAAATAAAAAAAATAATAAAAAAAATTTAAAAAACAAGTTGTACATGCAAGGACCCCCCCCATATTAACCAATCTGCATTACTATACGTCCTTTGTGTTTTTTAACACCTACCTACCTAAGCGCAGATATCTTTATATTCATCAGTGATTATTTTGTCAATAATTTGAACTTTAAAAAGTTTCCTTCATATTTGGGGGAATAGTGACATCTGTGTCAGTTTCTGAACTGAACTCAACGTAGCATTCCCAGTTGATTTTTTTTATTTGAGGTTATTGTTATTTAATCTTGGTAGTTTATATAAGTAAGTAAAGTCGTCGGGGCGGCCTAAAGTCGGTATCAGCCAATCAGCGAGGGAGTCTATCTCCCTTTTCAATAGCGCTAGACCAAGGAGATTATTTTAGCGTCTGAGGTGGAGTGCCACACCTACCGTCAGCTCCTTACTTTACCGCACAGATCCCTGTGCTACTCATAACGCTGAGTTGCGAGGACCGGTATCAAACTAGGAACCTTGCGGTTTCTAGCCGAACGCTCTACCAACTGAGCTAAGCTCTGTAAATGGAGTTCAAAACTGTTTGAATAATGCAAATATCCACTGTGGTTAAAAAGTTATGAGAATTTAAAGCCACGAAATTGGGGGTAAAAAAAATGGACATGATTTTGTTTAAAAATATGTCAAATCCCGAACCAATTCAAAACAAGAAATTCAGTCATTTCTTCACCATTTCTTTATTTTTGCAGCAATTTCGATAAAACTTGGAATTCTTATGTAAAATTATATGTTCTTCCTGGTTCTGCACTCAAATTGTATGTATCTTTTGGTATAACCCATTATTTAGAGAATAAGAGGTACAGATATCAATATTTAAAAAAAAAAAAGAAAAGTTTACCACAAGATTATTCAACATTTACCTTTTAATACTGCATGTATACACAAATATAGTATTAATCTTATTATAATGGAGATTGTGGGTTTGTCTATCTGTATACCACATTCTCCATGATTTTATTTTTAATTTAAACTTCAATTATTAATAAAATAATTTTACATCATTAAGACTGTTCACCATATCTACATACTAATAACATGCAATTGTATTTATATATACAACAAAATAGCGGTTTACAGTGTGAATGGGAAGGCTAATTTGCATATTGATCTTAAAAATTTGATTTTAATTAATATATGCTTAGTATTATTAATTTCTAATTATTTGGTTTTATCTTGATGAATATGACCATAAATCTCTTCAATAAATCTTAAAAGAAATCCATTAACAAGATGAAATAACTGTAATATTATTCTTTACTTCCTATTTAAACTAAAGAGTTAAATTAGGAAAATTTACCAATGAAAGACGGAAGTAACGGAAAATGATGGAAGAGTTAGTTTCGAAGTTGTTCTATTTTTCAATCATACCCCCTCTGTTCCAAATCTATTTATCTGCATTCTTATTCAGTTTCATTAGCCTTTCTAATTTAATATGCTATTTTATTATATTAAAACTTAGATACTTGCACCCGGAGGGTGCATATATTTGCTAGTTTAAATAAATAACCACTTTGAACTTAAAAATACCTTTTTAAATACTTGATATGCTGTATTACATACAAGAAATAGAATACCTATTTAAATCATTTTTTTTTTTTAAACAAAACTTGTCCGGCCGGCATGTAATAATGTTTTGTTAACATTTTAATACTATATTGTAAGTTTGTTTTTTCCAAAACTTTCGTTGGTAGTGGTTTCACTTCTGAAGGTCGAAGAAGAAAAAAAACAACCTACACGATATAGTATAAAGTGTCTACTAATTAAGTGTTCAATTTCAAGAATATTGATAAAGATTATCCTCTTTAATTTTGCAATGCAAACTAACGACTAAAATTTCGAAAAAAAAAAAATTCATATTTTTAGTTTTGGACTTTTCGAAGCAAAATAGGGTTTTAAATCACTGTAAAAAATAATTCAATGGATAAAAACCCATGGAAATTACATATTTAGAAAGATTATTTTATTTTCTTTCCAACCATATAAATATTTATAAGATTGGATCAGAAATAATCGAGAAATTGCAAATTTAACTGATTAAGGTCGCAAATTTGAAAATGTCCACCAATATCAGCTAACTGCTTGTAATGCTACTCAATGTTGTTATATATTAGACCTATTGGATTGAGTCACAGCCGACTTGGAAATACGGCCCAGCATATCACCGAAGAAGGTATATTTCTAGGTAATCTGAACATCAGCTACATAAATGAGAGTAACCTCCCCTTGTTTCTTTCACTTTGAGGAAACCTTATGTTTTAGTCGGCTATTTTCATTTCACCGTAATTCTACACTGAAAATAGAAATTTGTTCGAATCAATACAACTGCATGTTTTAACACAAAAATATCATATGTCTCATGTGAATGCTGTCACTGAAGATGTTGATGTGCCAATGTTTTCTCCTGAACTTCTTGGTTTCATGGTGTTGCACCAGGGTGGCTTTAGACATAAACTGCCACCACTGAGGACGGTCATGAGCCAAATTTTCCCAGCTAGAAGGGGCAATGCCAAAACACCCGAGATCATTCTTGCAGACATCCTTGAAACGCAGCTGGGGGCAACCAATCTGTCTCTTACCAGACGAAAGCTCTGCATAGAGGATGTTCCTCGGGATTCATCCATCTTCCATCCAGCAGATATGGCCCAACCATTGAAGACGACACTGTCTCAGTAGAGAACACAAGCTGGGAAGTTGAGCTCTCTCAAGTTGAGCTGTGTTAGTGATAGTCTCCCTCTGGGTGATGCCCAGTATATGTCTAAGGCAGCGAAGGTAGATGGTTTGGTTTGTTTAACGGCATATCAACCTTGGTGGGTCATTTAATGCCAATAAAGTTTTGAAATAAATCAATTCTTAATGGATAATACAATTTTTTTATAAATACATTTTTCTATTTAACCCATAGATGGGACCCTAACAGGTACTACCACTCCGGGTCAGAGTGGACCAGGGAGCAATGGTGATGAAGGGGTGCTCCACATTCCCCAAACCTCCAAAACTGGAATCTCACCATCAGATAGAGTTTAACGTCATTCCCAGAACATGTAGACCCTCAGCCACCGCCTTCTAGCATCCACATGATAAAAAGGGGTTGGGGCTTGCCATAAGGGCAATAGGGTTGGGAAAATCATATAGGGGTTGACGTGAGCAGCTCATTGATCGGAGGGGGCCTCTCCAACCGTCCGCCTAGCCCAAGAAAAGCCTAAAGTGGAATATTGCAAGTCATGGACTGCTCAGCCACCTGGGTTCTATCCTTAAGCATCACGGGTCGCCACCCACGGCCAACAGGTAGCCCCATTGGGGGAGTCTTATCCTTCTGCAGAGGTGCAGTCGGTGCATTCTAATGCCGCAGCCATGTTTCACTTGCATACATGATTCCTTGCACCATGTTGAGCAAGGTCATCGTCATCTGCAATGGACTTTTATAACATCATCCCAGATGCAGTATATCATACCCAGGACTCCCTTAATTTGAGAGTGGGGGGGTCTTATCCCTCTGCAGGGGATATAGTCAGCATATTGTAAGTTCCACTGACAAAACTGTTTTTATCTTTATCCTATTTTAGTGTTGAAAAAAAAAAATATATATTATATATATATATATATATAATATATATATATATATATATATATATATATATATATATATATATATATGGGAGAAATAAGATGGAAATTAATCCAACAGTATATGAAGAAAGGTAGACAAACACAGGATGTTGTAGAAAATGGATGTTTATTGTAGGTAGTGATGTCGACATTGTAATGTTTCGGTCTGTTAGACCTTCTTCAGGACTTTAGGAACAGAGTTCTTACTTAAATGGTGAACATTTTCTTTCTAGTTGAATTAGGTCGTGAATAAGGGAGAGGGGTGGTTGGTTGACACCAACAACCGACCACCCTCCCCTTTCTACCTTTATATATATATATATATATTATGCATGACACCAATACCCTTTGAAAAAGCATGAATCCAACTATTCTCTGACCAGCTATGTGTAAATAATAGGGCAGACTATGTTTTTTTCTAATTTTGGTTGGTCAACCAGTGTAGGAAAAGGAAGACACTAAATTCAAATGTTAAACTCTGCTTAAGAAATTGAACTTGTGTCTTATCCTACTTGTGTGGGGGTTGGTAAATATGTTACAAGTATATTGTGGTTTGTGTGTGTGTGTATATATATATATATTTTCGAAAAATATAAATGTTCGAGCATTGACTATAAATTTCCATCCATAATAACATCCAGTGTTTGTTTCTACATTTTCTCCACATACTGTCGGATTAATTTCCTCATCTTACTTACACACACACGTGTGCGAGTGTGTGTGTATGTGTGTGTAAGTAAGATGAGGAAATTAATCCGACAGTATGTGGAGAAAATGTAGAAACAAACACTGGATGTTATTATGGATGGAAATTTATAGTCAATGCTCGAGTATTTCGGTTTACAATGGAAACCATCTTCAGGACTGTAAAAATGAGAAGAAAAACAAGGAATTAACGTGAATAAACATCCTTCATCTTTTATTCACATTAATTCCTTGTTTTTCTTCTCATTTTTACAGTCCTGAAGATGGTTTCCATTGTAAAACGAAATGCTCGAGCATCGACTATAAATTTCCATCTATAATAACATCCAGTGTTTGTTTCTAAATTTTCTCCATATATATATATATGTATGTATGTATTTATAAAAGATAAAAAGGTGGCTTACCGGTGAATATGGGCACGATCGTTGAGAGGTGCAAAATTCAGGGGTTAAGTCAGCGATATAAAAAATACAAAGTGCTCAATACGAAGTAGAGCAAATTTATCATAAAATGGGTACAAGGGATAACCTACTCAAGTTTATGGTGAAACTCGAGTAGGTTTCTATTGTATCCATTTTATAATAATATATTTATATATATATGTGTGAAGAAAGGAAGTGAATCCAACGGTATGTAGTATATTAAGAAAAATGAAAAAACACAGGTTTAAATGGGTTAAGTGGTGAGTTTATTGGCCGATGCTGCAGTGTTTCGATCTATTAATTAGATCATCTTCAGGGCATTTGTTGGTTTATGGAAGGTGATAAGAAATTTTTTTTTTTATCACAGAATAACGAGAAAAGCGAGTGGTAGTCCTTGTTATTTAGTCTGTTTAAAAAAATTTGAGGTTCGAAAAAAAATATATATATATATATATATATATATATATATATATATATACACCCATCTGCTTGAGAACATAGCCATTCATAAGCATCAAGGGCACGTAACTCCAGTAAGGGAGATAATCCAACCAGCAAAACAAGTGCAGAAATACACAACAGAGTTGCTCAGTTTTTAAATTTGGGAAGTTCACAACATGATGCTTATTTGTGGGAGCAGGTTTGACACAAGGTCATGTATGCAGGGTCAATAAATTTGGTTTCTTTGTAAGTGTCGCATTCTACCTGTGGCAGTTCTTGATTACAAGGCTGGCCTATGAACTTGACACTAGGTGGGGTAATGATTCCAATTGATTGATTGATTTTATTGGCATGTCAAAATATCTAGGGTTATTCAATGCCCAGTGGTTAGGAAACCGTGTTCATTGTACATCTATATTTACATTTTTTGTGCAGTTATTTAAGAGTTTTTTTTGCACATTGTTATAAAGTTTCAAGTATTCCTATATAATACAAATAATTTGCACAGTTATATGGTTTCAAGTATTCCTATATAATACAAATAATTTGCACAGTTATATGGTTTCAAGTATTCCTATATAATACAAATAATTTGCACAGTTATATGGTTTCAAGTATTCCTATCTAATACAAATAATTTGCACAGTTATATGGTTTCAAGTATTCCTATCTAATACAAATAATTTGCACAGTTATATGGTTTCAAGTTTTTATATGGTTTCAAGTATTCCTATCTAATACAAATAATTTGCAAACAGTTATATGGTTTCAAGTATTCCTATCTAATACAAATAATTTGCAAACAGTTATATGGTTTCAAGTATTCCTATCTAATACAAATAATTTGCAAACAGTTATATGGTTTCAAGTTTCCTATCTAATACAAATAATTTGCAAACAGTTATATGGTTTAGTATATCTAATACAAATAATTTGTTATCAAGTATTCCTATCTAATACAAATAATTTTATATGGTTTTAAGTATTTCTATCTAATACAATAATTTACAGTTATATGGTTTCAAGTATTCTTATTTAATACAAATAATTTTCACAGTTATATGGTTTCAAGTATTCCTATCTAATACAAATAATTTGCAAGTTATATGGTTTTAAGTATTTCTATCTAATACAAATAATTTACAGTTATATGGTTTCAAGTATTCTTATTTAATACAAATAATTTTCACACAGTTGTATGGTGTCAAGTATTCCTATCTAATACAAATTTGCACACAGTTGTATAGTTTCAAGTTTTTTTTATATATACAAGATACAAAGCATGAATGAAAATGCCAGACTCCGTTGTTGGAAAATTAATAAGGTTTTATTAAACACAGGGTAGAGAAATGCTGACTTAAGAGCTCAACTAGTGTGCAACCTGCTATCTTGTGTAACAATCCATGTGTGTCATGGCTGAAGTCCCATTTCCAGTCCTTGCTCCCACAATGCAATTTAATAAAGCAGGGACACTGCAAGAAGAGTTTGGAAGATTGTGACACACCAATTTTTGAAGAGAAGAGAGGATATGCTTGCCTTGAAAAATCAGCATTAAAAAATTAAAATTTTTTTTTTATATCTCGGTTCGAAAGACAAAACAACTTTTGTCCCACCTAACCCACCACTATAAAAAAATTTTTTTTTTAAATCTGTTCGAAAAGACAAAACAACCTTTGCCCCCACCCTCACCTCTCTTTTTTTTTTTTTTTAGATATTGCAATGTGGCACAATCATAGTTTTCAGTATATTCAAGGGATTACTGAAACATATAAAAGTTTCAAGTTATTTTATTAAACAAAATTTTATGTACATTGCTTACATGCAACAAACATTCGGCCTCTTCTGAGTAGATGGTACTTGTCTGAATAGATGGTCCTAAATAGAATGTAGTGACATATGTGCTGTTGCCTCTAAGTTGAGGAATGTAAATAAGCACACACTAACATCTACTATTACTATTAATCAAGTCACACTGAAAGCACTGGTTCCTGCTAGATCACCAAAGTTAAGCAGTGATGAGCCTGTTCGATACTTAATTGGGTGACCATGTAAGCAATAGGAGGTACTGTAAGTCCTTTGTTTATCAAAAATGACTTGATTCAGTATTAAATGACCAAAAAAAGATTGATATGCCTTTAAACAAAACAACCAACCAATAATGTTTTACACAATCGCATTTTTGTCTACAATCTTTGATGCCATTTCCTCAAAAATTGGTGCAAGTTCCAGATCTAATTTTTGGTATCAATACTTAATTGACTAATACACAACTTTTGGTCTCTCATGAAATTTGATATTTAAAAAAAGTTTTTTAAAAATCAACCTACCCTAATACTTAACGGATAGGTCGCACCTCTAATTTGTGGTTGACCCGCGGATAGGTCACATTATAATCTGGCTAGTTACACAACCTATTCTAACATAAAACTTGTTTCAAGACTTTGTTCACAAATATTAGATTTAGAACATTTTGCCACAGACTATGATGAATAATGCACACATAGAAATCATTCACACTCTCTCATTCACTCACTCATTCCCTCTCTCTCTCTCTCACTCACTCACTCATTCCCCTCTCTCTCTCACTCACTCTCACTCACTCACTCACTCACCCACTCACTCATTCCCTCTCTCTCTCTTTCACTCACTCACTCCCCTCTCTCTCTTTCACCCACTCACTCATTCCCTCTCTCTCTTTCACTCACTCACTCATTCCCTCTCTCTCTTTCACTCATCTCTCTCTCTCTCTCTCTCTCTCTCTCACTTCCTCTCTCTCTCTCTTTCACTCACTCTCTCTCTCTCACTTCACACTCACTCATTCCCTCTCTCTCTCTCTTACATTCACTCATTCCCTCTCTCTCTCTCTCACTCATTCCCTCTCTCTCTCTCTTACTCACTCATTCTCTCTCTCTCTCTTTCTCATTCTCTCTCTCTTCACTCACTCACTCATTCCCTCTCTCTCTCTTTCACTCACTCATTCTCTCTCTCTCTCTTACACTCACTCATTCCCTCTCTCTCTCTCTCTCTCTCTCTTACACTCACTCATTCCCTCTCTCTCTCTTACACTCACTCATTCCCTCTCTCTCTCTCTCTTACACTCACTCATTCCCTCTCTCTCTCTCTCTTCCTCACTCATTCCCTCTCTCTCTCTTACACTCACTCATTCCCTCTCTCTCTCTTACACTCACTCATTCCTCTCTCTCTCTCTCTCTCTTCACTCACTCACTCATTCTCTCTCTCTCTCACTCACTCATTTCTCTCTCTCTCACTCACTCACTCCTCTCTCTCTCTCACTCACTCATTCCCTCTCTCTCTCACTCACTCACTCATTCCCTCTCTCTCTCTCACTCACTCACTCATTCCCTCACTCATTCATCTCACTCATTCACTCCTCTCACTCACTCACACTCTCTCTCTCTTCACTCACTCATTCACTCTCTCTTTCTTACACTCACTCATTCCCTCTCTTTCACTCATTCCCTCTCTCTCTTTCACTCACTTATTCCCTCTCTCTCTTTGCTTACAAATATTAAATCTTAAACACTTTTCCATAGACTGTGATGCATAATACAAACATGTAGAAATAAGGGTTACATTTCTTAGTACTATAATCATATATGAGCCTGGGTAAAAAAAAGTGTAACAGTCAACTCTATAATAAATAAAAAAATCAATAATTATCTACTCAACAATTATAAACAATATAGAAGACTTTAGAAAAAATTGTTTAATTATTTCAGCAGAAGTTATTTAACTTCAACAGGACTGAATCTTTTATGATTAGGGCTGCAGTTTTAACAGTTTAAAAATCGTAATGGAAAGTTTAAATGAGCCTGGGTAAAAAAAGTGTAACAGTCAACTCTTTAATTAAAAAAAAAAAACAATAATCATCTACTCAATTGATGCATTGATTAGTGATAAAAACTTTTTCCCATAAAGGCAGACATTTTTATTTTATTGAAGAGATTTTAAATAAAGTTATATTCCTAATAATTTGATACTTTATATTAAAATAAAAACTCAAATAAAAGACAAATATCTGATAGACATAAGTTGTAGCTTTTAGTACATCCAATATTTTTATCAATGTATTGTGATAAATTGTTGATAATTTTGAGAATAGTCAGTAAAATATCAAAAATAGTTTTAGATAATTGTTACTACAATATTTTGGTTGATCCATTTTTCAACCTACATCAATTGTAGAATCCATAAGGAAAAAAAAAACTTTTTTTTTTTTTTCATTGAAAAAAAAAAAAAATGGTGACATAAAATTGTCATTGATATTCCAACAAATATATCAATGTGTATTTAGTCAAATCCCCTGGCAGAAGCAGGATATGACACAAGGTCAATTTTCAAGTGGAGTTTTGCAGGTTAACAGACTAATTTACCCTACTATTTACCCATAGCTGGATGAAGAATAATTGGATGCATACCTTTCCCAAGGGTATTAGTGCTATGTGAAATGGAAACCACCATGTCCAACATTTGGACTCTGGTCAGTGTCCATTTCCAATTTATGTGGAACCACTGATTTTGGCAGAATTTTTGTTTTAAAAAAATGTTATCCATCTGCGAGTATATACAGTTTTTTCTCCAGGTGTTTTGTTAAAGTCTGAATAGTGCAAACATACAGTAGTACTGACATAGCTACAGCTGTCTGACTTATCTTTGGATTCTGCTATCTTCTCTGGTCTAGTAAATGTTATTCTAGGAAGTCTCTGTTTCTTAGCCGATTGTTTGTTTTTGGTAAACTAACACAAGACTGTTTTTTTTTTCTTAGAGCTCTTTATTATTTTATAAGATTCTTCGGTCCTTACTTAAGCTAGACGGTTGATCGGAGAGCATCCCTCCGATCAACCAGCTGGTCACATCCAACCCTAGTACCTATATGATTGTCCTAACCCTTTTCCCTTATAGAAAACATATATGTGCTAGAAGGCTGAGGCTAAGGGTCTTAGTGTCCTGGGTATGACATTAATCTCTATATCATAGTGAAGTTCCAATTTTGAAACTCTGGAGAATGTGAAGTACCCCTTTATCACCATTACTCCCAGGCCCACTTTGACTCTGAGTGGTAGTACCTGTTAAAGCCCAATCTATGGCTTAAATAGAGAAAATGAGTTGGATTCTGCTATCTTCTCTGGTCTAGTAGATATTATTCTAGGAAGTCTCCTGTGTCTTAGCCGATTGTTTGTTTTTGGTAAACTAACACAAGACTGTTTTTTTTCTTAGAGCTCTTTATTATTTTATAAGATTTTATAAGATCAACAAATAGGCATGTGAAATTTAGTTTCAACTGACAGATCTCCATTGCGATTGTCCTATTCAACGCCCAACTAAAATCTGATTTTCCTAAACTCTTTCTCACGTTTGCACTGGCAAACTGGAAGAGAGGTCAAACACAGGTCAAAATCTGTCAATCATTTTTCCTGTGTTTTTCCACGACCATTAGTTTGAATTTAAGCAACATTTATTGTACGTAATTAATAGGTTACTTATTAATTATGTAAGATTTGTCTGAACATTTCATTAAGTCCGAATGGTGGAATCATACAGTAGTACTGACACGGCTACAGCTTGGAAGTATTCAATTTGCTAATTTTTTTAAAATTAGAGTAGCACTGATTTTAGAATGTTTAAGTATTGTTTAAGTCTGTTTCTTGGCGGTGTGTGTGGGGGATTGGGTCACCTTGCTAGTTTTAAACTGAAACTGTTCTTTCTTTCTGAGAACCTTATGTGTTTAAAAATGTAATTAAGCACACGCTGCCTGTCTACTATCACTCTAACCCTAAAGCATAGATGACTCTAGCTATGTTTGAAAACTGGTTCCTGAAATGTGGATTCTTATATAGCAGTCTGATTTAAAAATCAGCTTATTTAGCCAAAGCCAATATTGGTGGGGCTATAGAATATGAACCCCGTCTCATGGGGCCACCTATTAGCCATGAGTGGCAACCCATGATGCTTAAGGACATTCCTTGGGGCCCATTGGGGTAGGGCATCTTACCCATCTGCTGAGGTGCAGTTTGTGTATTCTACAGCCCCTGCCGACATGGTGGCCTACTGCCAGTTTCAGCTGGACAGCGAGGGTGTCTATCTCCATTTTTGCTAGCACTAGACTAGAGAGATTGTTTTGGCATCCGAGTTGGAGTACCACACCTACCATCAGTTCAACGCATGTGCCGAGTTGGTGACAAAGGGCTGGTATCGAACCTAAGCGGAATTTTGTGATTCCTAGTCGGATCATCTACCAACTGAGCTAAACCGAATAATCACTTTGTTAATTGTGACATCAGCACATACGTCACCACATTTAACATGGGACCATCTTTTCAAACAAGTACCAATGAAATTTTTTTTTTTTTTTTTTAAATCTTTGTTGTGCCCTAATTTTTTTTTCTGTATTTTTCAGGGTCGTAAAGACACTTTTTTCTGGAGTCGCCATCAACCAAAAAAAAATCTAACAAAATTAAACAGCAAGCAACCAACCAATCAGGCTGCACCTCTCTTCAGCAATGAACCAATCACATTGCTTGTTTCTTCATGACCTTAGGCCGGAAGACTTCGACCAGCAAGGTGTGTCACATACTGAAAAACATAATTATACAATATCATATGGAGACAGGACAGTTATCTTTATTCGTTTATTTTTAGTTTTTTTTTTTGGTTGATGGTAACTTAAAAATTAGTATCTACTTCCCCAAATTAAAAAAAAAAAAAAGGGGGGGGGGTAATAAAATAATTCTCTAACTTCGATATATCAAAAATTGAAAATTAAAAGTAAAGTCGTCGGGGTGGCCTAAAGTCGTTGGTATCATCCAGACAGCGAGGGAGTCTATCCCGTTTCCACTAGCACTAGATCAAGAAGATTGCTTTTACGTCTGAGGTGGAGAACCACACCTACCATCAGCTCCTCACTTTACTGTACAATTCCCTGTGCTACTGATACACTGAGTTGGCGAGGGCCAGTATTGAACCAGAAACCTTTTGGTTTCTAGTTGGATACTCTACCAACTGAGCTAAACTGGCCATATTATATCGAATATAAAAAATTCTTAATAAGTAAAAAAAATATGCAGAACGAGTGTCTTTTTTTTTTTAATAATTTTTTTTTTTTTAAATTGAGAATATCTTGGACCATAAATTGCTTTATTCTCAAAGTTAAATTTAAAATCTCACTGACATAGAGAGCAAATGATGGTCAGTGCGTGCACAGACCCCACAAATTTATCATTCAATTACTGTAAATTGCTTTATTTACTAAGAGCATTTTAAGTGTATTGCTCTAATAGAAATCCCACTATGATGTGCCATTTTTCTTTAAAGGATTTTTTTGGGAAAAATGAATAGGATAAAAAACAAAGTTCGGTTCATTTATTTTTTTCTTTCCAACCTTTTCTTTTACTGGACAGTCCATGAACCCAATTAGATCCCTGATAATTCTGGTGCTTCTATTTAGGAAGGAAAGATTCTAATTTGCACTTCTTAGTTATCTCTGCTATATCAAGAAGTTGGAAGATTAAAAAAAGGAAAAAAAAAAAAAAAAAAAAAAAAAATT
Organism: Doryteuthis pealeii; assembly: GCA_023376005.1. Classification (NCBI taxonomy): domain Eukaryota; kingdom Metazoa; phylum Mollusca; class Cephalopoda; order Myopsida; family Loliginidae; genus Doryteuthis; species Doryteuthis pealeii. Next base: position 16,591,906 of record CM042178.1, read on the forward strand.
TAGGAAAAAAATGAAAAGAAGAAAAAAAAAGAAAAAGAAAAAAGAAAGAAAAAAAAGAAAAAAGGAAAAGAAAAAAAAATAAATAAAGGATCCAGTGTGAACTCAGACCCCACAAAATTATCCCTTAATTTGCAAATTGGATTGAAAGTGGCTTTCGTTAAAAAAAAAGACAGATTGCTACACTTTATTTTCTAAGAGTATTTCCTGTGTATTTGCCCTCATAAAAATATTTATAACGATAAATATATATATTATCTTATTTATCTATTCATAGTTAACAATATATTTAAAAGTCCGTTTTACCAATGGTTTCAGAACATCACATTTAGGTGATTGCTCGTCATCAGAAACATTCACTTTTGAAAAAATTTTCAAAAGTGAACGTTTCTGATGACGAGCAATCACCTAAAGGTGATGTTCCTAAACCATTGGTAAAACGGACTTTTAAATATATTGTTAACTATGAATAAATAAATACAGCTCTTACAAAAGTAATTGAGCACTTTATTATCATTTCTCCATTACTAACAAAGAATTAACTATTATCTTATTTATATTGAATATGTCACACTTTTTCAACATCTCCTCATAAGCCATTCACATCTTGGATTTTCGACTTCACACGTTCGTATCACATTTGTGATTTTCGCTTTCACACATATCAATCACGTCATCAACATTCAATTATGAACGGTAACGAACCTTTTCTACACATTTTCCAAACATTCAAAATATCCATCATCTACATAAATACTTTTCTTCTCCTTGAATAATTTCATTGTCCTGAAGAAGATTTCATTTATAAACAGAAATGTTCGAACATCAACACTAATAAATTTCCATCCATTGTAACATCCCATATTTGTTCTACATTTTACACATATTATCTTATATATATATATATATATATATATGGAGATGCTAATAGGTACGCATCCTGCACCCCTGACGCATAAAAATTTTTTCTTTTTTCTTCCCCTACAACTTCAAGCAAACTGTAAATACATTTCAATATTTCCTTAGAAACAAATTACACAGGATAGGTTACAAGGTAGGGGTTTGACGGCTTTAGTTATTTCCCCAGATCATTAATAAAAACCCTACAATCTATTAAGAAACTTTAGTTGGGAGCCATGAATTTTCCCGGGGACTAATTCAAAGCAAATATGTGCATCCAAGGACACACTAAAATAAAAAGCTATCAGCATCACTGTATTCATATGTATTTTAAAATACTGGAAGAGTATTTCATGTGTATTGCCCTAATCAAAATCTCTCTACGATGTACTGTTTTTTTCCCTAGATTACAAAACATTTCGGCCAATGTGCCCTCTGCCTTTCTTTAGCTATTTCTTGTCAGATTCAGGAGCCATCACAGTCAATCCTAGACAAGGGTGACAATAAGATAGAATAATAATTAACACAGCTTAACACCTGTACCCCAGCTATGGTTAGCAGCATGAGAACAGGATCTCCCCCATGGATTGAATAAAGGGTTGGGTTCAAAGTTTCATGATGGCCCCCACGTTTGAAAAGAAGTCTCCCAAGTCCGACAAGTAACACTTGAAAAGGGGAGAGGACACATCGGCCGAAACGTTGAACAGATAACAATAAAGACAAGGACAATAATACAAATAATCCAAATAATACATACAATCATTTTATTGGTAATTTATGAGGAAGTGCGTCCCGGTCTCCTGCCTCAAAAACCGCTACCTGGTGACTATCAAAATAACAATCCCAGCTCGTCGTAATTCTTGTTTATTTATCGTAATTTGTCGTAATTCTTGTTTAGATATGAAGATGAATATATAGTTTTGAATAGACTGAGATAGATAGATACAAACAAATGGAGATAGATATTTTCGACAAGTAAATGTAGGGGGGGGGGTCGCTTCTTTTTTTGTCGTAATTCTTGTTTATTTAAAATAAAAACAAGACATTAAACAAACATGAATTTTAAAAAATCTTAGTATTTAAAGTAATATAGATAAATATGAACAAATTGAGATAATGGATAGATAGATATGAAGATGGATAATTTTGAATAGACTGAGCTGGGTCGTTATTTTAATAGTCATCGGGCAGCAACTCTTGAGGCAGGAGACTGGGACGCACTTCCTCATAAATTACCATTTTATCTATTCCCGAACAAGAATGATGATGTAATTAAACAATTGAATAAAAAGAAACAACAATGTGTTTAAGTGTATTGCCCTAATCAAAATCTCTCTACAATGTGCTGTTTTTTCCCCCTAGATTACAAAATACAATCATTTTATCAATCCCGGGAAAAAGCACAATTAAACAATTAAATAAAAAGAAACTAGAATGTGTTGAAGTGATTTCAATTAAGGACAATCACTTAAATAGCTTGTCTTCTTTCATCTACACATTATCATAGTCTAATTTCAACTATCAAGCAGACTTAAATAAACTTGGCTCTAACTGGTTGCCCTCTGACCCCCTTATTTCTGCCCAGGGAGAAAATTAAGCTCAGTAAATGCCACCCCTAGCACTACCAAGCAGCCTTTTTGGCCACCGGACAAGGTATTTAAAAAATTGAATTTAAAAAAAAAAATACCCTGTCCGGTGGCCAAAAAGTCTGTTAAGTAGCACTAGGGGTGGCAGTTTTGGTGGCTTAAGGCAGTACTGCCATCCCTAATACCACCAAGTAGCCTTTTGGCCACTGGAGAGGGAATTTAAAAATAAATAAATAAAATAATTATTTTATATATATTTTAAATGAATTTTTTTTTAAATACTCTGTGGCTGTTAAGTAGTGCTAGGGGTGGCAGTTTTGGTGGCTTAAGGTGGTACTGCCATCCCTAACATCACCAAATAGCCTTTTGGCCAATGGACAGGGAATTTAAAAATAAATAAATAAAATGATAATTATTTATTTTTAAATACCTTGCTTGGTGGCACTAGTGGTGGCAGTGCCGGTTTTCCCATCAAAACTGCCATCACCAGAGATACTGATAGGGACGCAGTAAAATCATATCCATGCTTCCCAGTGTTTTTCTTTTTTCTTCCCTCACCATTTCAAGCTAACTGTAAATACATTTCAATAGTTTCTTAGAAATGAATTACACAGGATAGGTTACAAGGTAGGAGTTAGACGACTTTAGTTGTTTCCCCACATCATAAATAAAAACCCTTCAATTTATCAAGAAACTTTATTTGGGAGCCATCAAATTTTCCCAGGGACTCGTTATTCAAAGCAAATATGTGAATCCAGGATGCACAAAAATCAAAAAGCTATCAGCATCATTGCATCATCCCTAGTTGGCAGCTGATGAGGACAGGGCACCACATGTTGTTTTTATTACACATTGTATGATAAAATAAAAAATTGGTCTAATTTCAGTATTAAAGCAGATTCAAACGAGGTTAGTTATCACTGGTTGCCCTTCGCCCCGTTATTACTGCCCAGGGAGAAAATTAAGCTTTGTAAATGCCAACTCCTAGTGCCACCAAGCTTAGTAAATACATCGTTCTTTACCCTCGTCAATTTTTTCGCTTACCCCCCCCCTTTCCTTTTTTTGCTTTTTTATTATATGAATGTCACCAACAATGTGTGCAGAGTCGGATTTAGGCCTAATGGGCCCCTAGGCTAATAGAATTTGGGGGGCCTTCCCTATATTCACTCTGCCTGCCTCTTGGTCTGCACTATTTTGTTTAATTTGTATAATATTAAGCAATTTTCAGAGTTTTCCTTCTTCTAGACTGGTTTACTAACCAAGGTTAAGAGCTTAGTCTGCCCTACTATTTACCCATAGCTGAAGGGAGAGTAGTTAGATTCATACCTTTCCCAAGCGCTATGCAAACTGTAGCTTCATGAGGATTTGAATTCAGGTCGACGAGTCCATTTCTTACGAATTTAACCATTACACCACAGCATCCAATATATATATATTATATATATTATTTCAAAGTTTTTATTTTTTTAATTTAAATATTATTAATTTACAATTAAAATAGTAATGCACTTATTTTTTAATTTAAATATTATTAATTTTACAATTAAAATAGTAAATGCACTTATTTTTTTTAATTTAAATATTATTAATTTAACAATTAAAATAGTAAATGCACTTATTTTTTTTAATTTAAATATTATTAATTTAACAATTAAAATAGTAAATGCACTTATTTTTTTAATTTAAATATTATTAATTTAACAATTAAAATAGTAAATGCACTAATTTTTTTTAATTTAAATATTATTAATTTAACAATTAAAATAGTAAATGCACTAATTTTTTTTAATTTAAATATTATTAATTTAACAATTAAAATAGTAAATGCACTATTTTTTTTAATTTAAATATTATTAATTTAACAATTAAAATAGTAAATGCACTTATTTTTTTTAATTTAAATATTATTAATTTAACAATTAAAATAGTAAATGCACTTATTTTTTTAATTTAAATATTATTAATTTAACAATTAAAATAGTAAATGCACTTATTTTTTTTAATTTAAATATTATTAATTTAACAATTAAAATAGTAAATGCACTTATTTTTTTAATTTGAATTTGAATTAAATAATACATTCATTTTTTTTATTTAAATAATTTGAATTTTAATTAAAATAATACTTTTTTTTTTTATTTAAATTATTTTGAATTTTAATTAAAATAATACATTTTTTATTTACTTTCAAATAAGTGAATTTGAGAAAACTAAAAAAACAATAATTAAAGGAACATGAAACATTTTTTAGGGAGTCGGGTAGAAATTAAAGTTTTTTTTTTGTTGTTTTGTTTTCAAATTTATGAATAGATTTAGGATTAGATTTTAAATTCTATTTTAATTTTAAAATATATTTTTTATTTTTTTATTTTAAAAATAGATAGAAAGAAAGCCTTAGTTTTAAACAAACACACACAAAAAAAAAGATCTTTTTTTTTTTCCCAAAAAAACTTTCACCTGTTGAAAAATAAAAATAATAAACTCGTTTTTAAAAACTTTGATAAAAAAAATATTTTATCCTAAAAATATTAAATAAAACCAAACTTTATTTTTTTAATTATTTTTTTTAGAAAAAAAATATTTAAACTAAATAAGAAGTGAATTAATCTGTTACAATAAAACAATGAAAAAAAATTATGTAGTCTTACGATCTGATTTGATAAATTTCTAAGCAAATATTATTTAATAAATTCCTCAGTTATTTTACCGCCAAAAATGAAAAAAGCAATTTTTCAAAAATAATACGAAATAAAATAAAAATATTAATAAACTTAAACTTTAAACTTTTATAAATAAATAAAAAAATTAAGTGAAAAAAAAATGCTCTTATTTTTAAGTAAAAGGTGGTTAGGGTTTTTTTATTCAGTTTTTTTTTATTTTTTTAGAAAAAAATCAATTTTCATAAATGAAACGTTGACTTACTTTTGCATCATAGAGCACCCTCGCCTTTGTGGGGTCAGGTTCAAAGCACAAAACAACTTCACCCAGTTGAAAATTATATTTTAACAGAGCCGATCTTTTGCCAGAAGCCATGAGCATTTGTCAACACGAAGCCATTAAAAAGTCGAGCGGAAGTGGCGAGCGGCTATTTGCGGCATGTCGTAAATTTATATAAACGTCAACATTATCAAGTACTATCACAAATAAAGACAATAATCTCCGAATTTATTATTAATTAATCTCTTTACCAATATCATAATCAATTGAATTGTTTTTTTGTTCTTGGATGAACAATTATTTCTTAAAATTCGTGTTTAGAGAAAAGGAAAGGCAAGGAAGGCATTAGATGCCGTAATTTGGTCTGTATCTCGGCAATGTCGTAAAACGAGAACAAAAATTATTAACAATATAGATAGTTAGTACTTGATTTTGTCATATCGTGGGAACATTTTAAATCTATTTTAAGATATTCCATCACTTAAAAAGACACTTATTCTTTTATCTTATGTAATACAAAATAGAAAAGAATTTCATCTCAAAAACTAATTTAATTTAGAAATCTTAATTTAATTTGATACAACGGCAGAAATATATGCGACTATAATAATTTGGTTTGGTTTAAATTATTTAACGGCATATCAACCCTTTATGGGTTATTTAATTCATTTGTAAAAACAAGAAAAAAAATGAGTTTAAAAAATTGAGTTAAAAAAATTGGATATCCATCAACAATGAATAAAACAAAACGTCTTTGGTATAGAATGACCCAACAAGGGTTGACATGCCGTAAAATCCAATCAGCCAACCAACCAACCTTTCTTGTATCTTTTTAGTTCCAGAAAATAAACGAGTGCTAAGGATGTGTTGAACTTTTTCCCCTCTGGTTTGTGACTTATTTTATTCCCCTAAAACCAACCTTAATCATTTGATACAACTGAGATGTTAATAGGTACTACCACTCCATTAGGGAGGACCTGGAAGTAATGCAATGGTTGGTTGGTTGGATTCTATGTCAAGGGAGGCACGGTGGTGTACTGGTTAGAGTCGTAGGAAATGGACTCGTCGACCCGAGTTCAGATCCTGGTTGAAGCCACAGTTATCATAGCGCTAATACCCTTGGGAAAGGTGTGAATCCAATGGGTATGGGTAAATAGTAGGGAAGAATGGGCTCTTTAACCTTGGTTAGGCAACTAGTCTAGGAGAAGGAAAACTCTGAATTCAAACCTCTTAAATCTCCGCTGGGGGGGGACTACTAGAAAAAAAAAAAGGCTCAGACCTACTTAGTGATGTATTTCATTTTTTTTTAAATCAACCCATGTATTATTTTATGCCGAAGATGGTTTTTGTTTTTTTTTCTAATTCAATTCTTTTTTCTTAAACTCATTTTTTTTTATATTTAACCCTAACAGATACTACCACACCATGTTAGAGTGGACCTGGGAGTAATGGCAATGAAGGGGTACTCCGCACTCCCCAGAGCCCCAGAATAGGACCCTCACCACTAGATACAGTTTAATGTCGTACCCAGGACACCGTATTCTAGCACACATATTGTGGTTTTCTTGCCATAAGAACAATAAGGTCAGGACAATCATATAGGTGCTAGGGCTTGACGTAAGCAGCCGATTGATCAGAGGGCAGATGTGCAGTTTACGTATTCTACAGCCCCAGCCGATAAAACTTGAAAATGAAGGTGTTATATACACAAATATAGATATCTCCCGATCCACTAAATTCAACAATTCAATTCGCACACACACCACAATAAGGAGATACATACACTCGCCAACAAAACAAAACATAAGTTGCTCACCCCAAACGAAAGTTAACTCAACGGTAGCCTAAAACGAAGTGACCAAAATAACATGGTTCTACACATAGGCTCCAGCAGAACTTCCGGCTGGAAAACAAGAATTCCTGAACAATAAAAAAATAATATTATAAATAAAATTCGCATTTTCATCCAATCCAAATCATTCCCACCTTTAATAACAAAAGGGTTGAGTTGATCCGATTTCGGATCACGACAACCTATATAAGACGGCTTTGAAGAGCCGACAACAGAGATATCTTGGCGACAGCACCGAGAGCATCAACAGGGACCGACCTCGCAAAACGAAACATACATCACAAGGCGGCGGACTTACATCTATCACCTACCCCCTACCCTGACCGACCGGCAAGTTAAAGGGGCAAACATCCTACAACAACAAGACTACGCCAATTATCATACACGATACCAACCTATCGGCTACTTAAACACAAGAGCCTAGCCAACATCTAACTACTACCACTGGTTCATCTGCCCACATCACCACCTACACTACAACTGACTCGGCCACCGGACCCTTCACTGACTTTATTATTCTCGTCACAACTATCACCAAAAATCAGACCTTCTCTTTAAAATTCACTTCTAGCCTTTCCTCGCCATTCATGTTCCTTTTTTCCAATACAATTGTTTAAACTTAAAATCTGTGTTTGTTTTTTCCTTGCCACAATACGCTTCATACTAACCCTGTTTATTACAAAGGGATGACTCCATATACTACAGGGATCCAGAACTAGAGCTTTCCCCCCAACGGATGCAATTTAATGTCTTACTCTGCCCCCCTCCTTTTGCGTGCGTTGGGGGGGGGGGTCTTACACTTTTGCAAGGGATGTTGTTGGAGTATTCTAAAACCCACCACCAGGGCTAAATACCCAATGAAAATTTACAAACACACCCATAGTCCTATGAGAAAATAAGAAATAAAAATTATTTACCATACGGGTTGGATTCGGCACAAGGTCAGAATTATGGGGCATCTAACGAGGATCGAACTCATTTTTCAGAAGAAATAGATATGCGAGACGAGCTTGCTAATCGTTACAACATGATCGCCATATGTAACATCAGTCACTGTTTTAATTCTAACATTTTGTTGTTGGGTTCGTTCATTCGGGGTTTTTACAATCTTGACACGGGTTTGGTTTGGTTTACCACTTTACCACTTAGGTTGATATAACCTAAGTGGGTCATTTAATGCCGATAAAGTTTTGAAATAAATTAATTCTTAATGGATACTCAATTTTTTAAATAAAACATTAAGGGCAATAGGTTTAGGACAATCATATAGGTGCTAGGGCTTGATAGGGCCAGCCGATTGATCGGGGGTGGGGGTGGGTCTCTCCGACCGCCCGTCTAACCTAAGTAAGTGTTTAAGTAGAATGTTGTAAGAGGATGTAACACAGGTAGCTGAGCGGTCCATGACATGCAACACACTACTTAGGTTAGACGGAGAGACCCCCTCCGATTAATCGGCTGGTCACGTCAAAACCTAGCACCTATATGACTGCCCTGACCCGTCCAGAACTGGAATCTCACCATCAGTTCAACGTCATTCTCAGAACATGAAGATCCTCAGCCACCGCCTTCTAGCACATATATGATAAAATAAAATTATATGATAAAATATTGCCATAAGGCCAATCATATAGGTGCTAGGGCTTGACGTGACCAGCCGATTGATCGGAGGGGGCACTCTGACCACCCGTCTAGCCTAAATAAGTCTTTAAGTAGAGTGTTGCATGTCACGGACTGCTCAGCCACCAGGATTCCGTCCTTAAGCATCACAGGTCACAACCCATTGCCAATAGTTGGCCCCGTTGGTGGGGAGGGTCTTACCCCTCTACAGAGGTGCAGTTGGCGTATTCTACAGCCCCAGCCGACAGGGTGGTCACACTTCACGGGAACACGTCTGTTAGGTTTAACCATTTATTACAAATTGAATCAACAATAAAAACAAGGGCAACAAAACTTCTGGTATTCGGATGTAACAATATCAGTAATGTCTATTACTGCTTTATTACCAGCCCTGTCGGCTGGGGCTTTAGAATATACCGACTGCACCACTGCAGAAAGGTAAGACTCTCCCAATGGGGCCACCTGTTGGCCATGGGTGGCGACCCGTGATTCTTAAAGATGTAACACAGGTAGCTGAGCAGTCCATGACATGCAACACTCTACTTAGGCTCGATGGGTGGTCGGAAAGACCCCCTTTGATTAATTGGCTAGTCATGACCTAGCACTTATATGACTGTCCCGACCCGTCCAGTACTGGAACCCCACCATCAATAAGAGTTCAATGTCATTCTCAGGACATGAAGATCCTCAGCCACCGCCTTCTAGCACATATATGATAAAATATTGCCATAAGGGCAATAGGATTGGACAAATCATATAGGTGCTAGGGCTTGACGTGACTAGCCGATTGATCGGAGGGTGGCCCTCCGACCGTCCGTCTAGCCGAAGTAGAGTGTAGCATGTCATGGACTGCTCAGCTACCAGAAATCCCTCCTTTAGCATCACGGGTCGCCACCCACGGCCAACAAGTGGTTCCATTAGAGGGATCATACCACTCTGCAGAGGTGCAGTCGGTGTATTCTAAAGCCCTAGCTAATAGGGCATGTTCTGGAATTAAGTTTACTTAACATCAGAAATATTAAATTATCTAATACAGAAATTAAGCTTTTAATGTGACTGCATTCGTGTCACTATGGTATTGGAATCAAATGAATTAAAGTTGTGACAGAGAACACGAATCAAGTGACGGAAATGAGGACTTACCGTATTCTCGAAGGAAGCGCGTTAGGCTTTGTCTGGCGTGTAGGACTTTGATCTAAGATCGAACCTACGTCCTTCTGAATACGAAAAAGCGATAGTTGAACGTAGTGCTGAAGATTGGGTTAACCCAAATTCCCGTATGTTAAAACCAGATGCGCGTATGATAGCTACAAGCACCTGGTCACTGGGTGTGTTAATAGACCAGCAGAAACTCAGGTGGGTCAGAGAGATGAAAAAACGCGTGTTACGAGATCACAGAGAGGATAGCAGAAGAAGAAGAAGAAGAAGAAGAAGAAGAAGACTGTGACGAGACAGGAAATGGAGAAGAAAAAGGAAAGGCAAGATTAGTTTGCCAATAAGACTTGGATTTTTATCCCCCCTCAACAGAGACTATCAGAAAAATGATAGTTGAATTATCTTCCCCTGCCACCAGAGGGCGAATTGCCAATGTACGGTATTGGCGCCAACTTTAAACCCCATGACGAAAGGCACTTATCAAGAGGCCCGTCAACCAGGCGAGTCGCTTTAACAAGCGCTCCCTTCACCTTTCACTTATCGTATGAACTTTCACCAGGCAAGACGCGACTTTCAAGTACTCCCTATCGACAGCGAGTAGAATTGTATTCTAGCGCAACTTCACCTTACCCCAGTAAGATTAGTCTGCTCGCAAATGCCACTAAATTTGCAACCCCCCATTTTTTGTATTTTTTAATATATGTTGTTTTAATTTTCCACTGTTGTTTTCGTTTTCTTTCATCCGAAATTATTTGCCTGCCGCTGGGAGATTCGTCTTATGATCTGTGTGTGTGTGTGTGTGTGGCGGGGGGGGGGTAGGATAGGTCAGTTTTAAACTTTTTTTAATATCAAAATGATTCACCTGTGGAAAGTTGGGCATTGGTATGATAAGTACTGACACCAAAAAGTAGATTTCTAACTTGCACCAATTTTGGAGCATTTAGGGGTTATAATTTCAATTGCTGCTTGTGAAATTTAACAAAAATAAATTTCAAATCATTCGTATCATTAAACTAAACAGTCTTAAGGAAGCAACGGTTGATTAACTCAGCTTTAGTAAATATATATATATATATATATATATATATATATATATATATATATATATATATATAAAAGTGTTGTTATGGGTTCAACGGGAGAAAATTAGATATTCTATAAAAAAAAAGTTTGCAAAAAGGATTATTATTAACTTACATATGAGACACGTGTTTCAGATCTGTTATCTTCTTCAGTCATTGAATAACTATATTTTGTGTGATTTCTGATATTTGATAGGTTGTGTGTGTTTTTGTAACTTACTTTTTGTTATATATATATATATATATATATATATATATAGAGAGAGAGAGAGAGACAGACAGACAGACAGACAGACAGACAGACAGACAGACAGACAGAGAGAGACATACATACATACAGACAGACAGACAGACAGACAGACTCTTTAAGACGAACAATGTCTGTTATTCTATTAGCAATTTAAATGCTAATTTCGATATATCTTATTAATTTTACTAGCAAATATATGCACCCTCCGGGTGCAAGTATTTTAGTTAAATTTTATAATAAAATATGATATTAAATTAGAAAGGCTAATGAAACTGAATAAGAATGCAGATAAAAAGATTTTGAACAGAGAAGGTATGATTGAAAAATAGAACAACTTTGAAACTAACACTTCCATCATTTTCCGTTACTCCCGTCTTTCATTGGTAAATTTTCCTAATTTAAAGGGTTTAGTTAAAATAGGAAGTAAAGAATAATATTACAGTTATTTCTTCTTGTTAAGGGATTTCTTTTAAGATTTATTGAAGAGATTTTTGCTCATATTCAATAAGATAAAACCAAACAATTAGAAATCAATAATACTAAGCATATATTTATTAAAATCAATTTTTTAAGATCAATATGCAAATTAGCCTTTCCATTCATACTGTAAACCGCTATTTTGTTGTATATATAAATACAATTGCATGTTATTAGTATGTAGATATGGTTAACAGTATTAATAATGTAAAACAATTTTATTAATAATTGAGGTTAAAATAAGGATACATTCATGGTGAATGTGACGTCAATTACTAAGGGAATTGTGACTTTGAGTAGTCATTTAGTTTCGGTTACAGACAGACAAACACACAATCTCCATTATAATAAGATTTGAATAGAATAGTTTGATAATCTTTTCTGGATTGAAATAATGATAAGATTTTTGAGTAATTTCATATCTAAATGTATTATAAACAAGGATTTTGGGAGGCTTCATGGGAGACGATTTTTAAAACTAAATGCTCAAAAATTAGGTGCAAGTCAGTACTTATCATATCCAACTTTCCCCGGGTGCATCTTTTTGATTTTCAAAAAGGTTGAAAATCGACCTACCCTAGTGTGTATGCGCACGCGCGTGTGTGTGTGTGGTCAATACCAGCATGTAAGGGAGATAACTACGTAAAATCGAGTACGAATTGATTTTTACGTGCAGCTAAGTCAAAATCTATGGTAGCCTATACGGTAAAATTATACTGCGTATTCTTGGTCCGAGTCATAAGGGGAGAGAACTGTTTTGAATACGTGTGGAGATCCGTTAACGAAAAAATATATCGTTGTTAATAATTTTTAAGTATACAAGAAATCTCGGAAAATATGTTCCGCAAAGTTTTGCAAAGTTGATTATTCAATTTTCTTTTAATAAGATAAGCTATTTATTATAAAATTAAGTCAATTATGAATAAAGTGGTGTAAATTTCATTAAAATCGGACAATTCCGTGATATATATATAGATATATAAAGTTAAACCTAATGAGTCAGATATACCTACTAATAATTTCACTCAGTAGTTCATCAGGGAAAGAATCTGACTCATATTTTTGCCCTGATTAGCTACTTAGCAAAATCATTAGTAGGTACATCTGACTTATTAGGTTTAACTTTATTATTTGCTCTACTTAGGTATTGAGCACTTTTTATATTTTAGCTTTAGATAATTCTAGCGGTTTATATATATATATATATATATATATATATATATATATATATTACTGCTGTAAATAGACCTCTTAACGGATTAATTGTAAGGAGAAAAATAAGAAACAAATATTTTTCTTCTTTGTTATACTATAGAAGGGGGTAAAGGGAGAGTAAAAACGAGTTGTCAGCTGACATGTTTCGATCCTCACTCAACAGAGCTAAATATCGAGGATAATAAAAAATAAAATATTAAGTGAATGGGACAAGTACAAAAAAAAAGAAAAAAAAGAATAAGACAATTTCTCTTTTCTTCTTCTTTCCCTTTCTTTCTCCTTTTCTATATCTCAAAACAGGGGGAGAAGATCTAAATGTTGATGATATTCAAACCGAGTTTGTTGTCAGAGTCACATAGCAAAATTATATTGGGAAAAAATAACAACGATTTTGATTTTTAGCATTATAGACTATTTCAGGGAACCTAGATGAATTATCTAGTTGATCCCATCCTCAGATGCAAAATGAGGATTCTTTTATTATTTTTAAGTCAGTTGAAAACATTTTTTTTTTTTATTGTCATGTGTTCCTCGGTGTAGAGCACTCCTGAAAGTAAATTAACTGTCGGTCATAAATTAACATTTTCTCCAGCTGATTGTCTGTTGTTGGTCATTGTTTATGGTTGACTATTAAATTAATCTATTTCCAATTTCCAACTAAAAACCTATTTTATTGGATTTTATTTATTTATTCATTTATTTTATTTTTTATTTATATAATTCGTTTTTTCAATTAATTATTCACTGAACTACACATATTTTTTTTCTGATATATATATATATATATATATATATATATATCTTTGTTGGGGTATTGTAGGCTGGTCCTATTCTCTAACAGTAGTTTGTTGTAGAGTTCAGGTTCCGTATGAGAGTTCAGTGCTTAATTTTTATAAACAGAGCAAATTTATTTGTGAATAATCTCGAATAAAAAGGCATTAAATACCAGGGGTATCGTGATTATGAACCATTTTCACTCATGTGTATCTGGGACCCATGTTTTTATTTTATTCGGACGTCTGAATAAAATAAAAACGTGGTCTGACGAAGCTCGGTGGGCCCCAGGTACCCACGAGTGGAAATGGTTCATAATCACGATACCCATGGTATTTAAGGTCTTTTTATTCACACACACACACACACACACACACACAAATATATATATATATATATATATATATAAAACTCGAGGAAGATTGATATTCAATCTGCCTCTCTTTACATTTGTCATGGTATCGTTAGTTAATACCGATAACTCAACTTTTTAAAAGTAAGAGTTACTTCCCTTAGATTGTAATGTTTAAAGGTGATTTTTTTTTTGTTGATATTATTTTGGATTTAACAAAACGACAAATTAATTACAAAAGGGTCGAAAAAAAACTTTTGGTTTTATGTTGTTGTTAATGATAAAAGTTTTTCGTCTAATAAACTGGTTTTTTGGGGGGGGGCGGAGACAAGGCATAAAACGCCGTAAGAAATAATTAATTGATAAATCGGTCATAGAAAGAAAGAACTATTAAAAGAATGAATGAATGAATTCGTTCATTCATTCCTTAACCTAACCATGACAACTGAATTCTGCTAAAAAAAAATGTCATAATGTTGACATTTTTAAGCAGAATTCTGTATTCATGTTTATTTTAACTAAAAAAAAAAAAAAAATCCCGTATAGAAACTTATAAAAAATCTTCTGATATAATTATTCAGACTCTTATCTTTATAGAAAAAAAAATTAGTCATTTTTTATCAGTTCATTTTTTTTTTCAGATTTCATAAAATAAAATGGGTCTCGTAAAAAATTCCCCCTAATATATTTTAAGAAAAACCATTTCAAACATAATTTCATTAAAAGGTAAGTAATTACCGAATTTTCGTGAAAATTTTTCTCTTAATTGATTTTTCATATAATTCTTTTTAAAGCTGGTAGTCAATTTCAATTGATTTAATGGTACGAAAATGTAAACATTGTTTTTGTTCATAATTTTCTTATTTCCGTAGGCGAATTTTTTTAAAAATCATCAGGAGTTTTTTTTTCATGGTTCTTCTTTTGAATGGTCCAAAAGTTCTGAAGATAATATTAACCTTTTCATTGTGTTTAGTGTGGCATTGTATTAACAGGGGTAGCATTGAATACTTGGCACACACAGACAGCAGTCACTCCGTCTAGATAGATACAGTGTAAGCGAAAAAAACGTGAGGCAAATGAGATAAATCCGAAAGGCTGGCTTTATTTAAGCATAGGCTTCTAGCTTATTAGACACGCGGCGCAAATGTCATTCGACTTCCGTCTGTTGAAACGATAACTTATCGCCACCGAACAGTCGAACAGTGCTCAGGTGCACCGCAACACATCAAAGTCTCATGTATAGTACATATAATAATGTATTAATGTCAGGAACATGAATAGCATACAGTAATAATATACATGTATGTGTGCGTGTGCGTGCATATGTGGGTGGAGGGGAGTATCAGGTATCATGCTGGCGGATTACAGAAAGCATGGAGGCTTTGAAAGGTGCACTGTTTCGGTAGCCTACAACAGATGCAGGCAGTTTATTCCATGCCTCGGCAACTCTGAGCGTGAAAAAAATGTTTCCGAAAATCATGTGAGCTATGCTGTTTTCTGACTTTGTAGGCATGCCCATGTGTGTTAGAAACATGGAGATCAAATTATTATGCTTCCGAGATTTTGTATTTTCAAAATATCTGGTGGGAAAATGCGACAACCATTCTATTCTATTCCAATCTATCTATCTATCTATCTATCTATCTATAAAGGTCAGTTTTTATGTATGTATGTCCGGAGGAAACTAAGAAAATAAAACAATTAATAACAAAGTAAACATTGACTATCACTACATCATGATCTTTGAGCAAAAATGATGAAGATTTGATTTATATTCATGAAGATAATTAGAAAATAGAATTTAAATGATAACAGCATGGAATTATTTCTTTTATTTTTTATTATTTTTTTTTTTTTTTGTTTGTTGCATTTAGTATTTTGAATAGGAGCCATTCATTTTTCTTTTCACAGTGTCTGGATCAACGCAAAGTATTTTTTTTTACGTAGGGATTCTAATGGGGCATCCTTCAAGGATCCAACTCGTGATTCAGTAATTATGGATCTGCGATATTAACTTTTTTTTTAGATTATTTCCTATAATTCTAACATAAACAAAGGGGAACCACTCTTGACTGATGAATCATTTATTTATTTATTGATCTACTAGGAAAAAAGGGTTAGGGTAAGGGGTTAGAGTTAGGGTTTAGGGTTAGTTTAATGGGAAAATAAATAAATAATTTATCAGTCAAGAGTGGTTCCCCTTTGTTTATGTTAGACTTATAGGAAATAACCCTTTTTTATCATGCCACTACTCAGGTAACGCTGGGTAGCTGCTTCTAGTTTACAATATAATTCGTCAATCAAAAACAACATTATTTTTCCGTGTTTTGAATTAAGAAAAAAAAAAAAAACGAATATTACTTGGCTCAAACGTTACCAACGTGTGAGTAATTTTTCTGCACAGTGTATATTTTTTTTTTTTTTATTTATTTATTTATTTTTTTGCTATTAAGTTCTAAGAATAAACCTTTAAAAGTGTTTTAAGATGTTAATAAGATGTTTTATTTTGGGTGCGTCGCAAATCTTCACTTAGTCATTTTTGCGGCGAATTTAATTGTTTAAAATTTATTTGAAATAAATTACACATGTAATATTGTTTTTCTTTTTTTTTCTTTTCTTTTCTTTTTTTTTTTTTTTTTTTTTACTAATGCCCATTATGTTACTACTTTTCGACTTAAACAAAAAATTTGACCTTTAATAATCAATATAATTAATTTTGATTCGTTTTTAGACTGAAAATCTTGAATGATAAATTATTTATTTATTTTCCCATTTTGGTGGTACCTATGATAATTTGATTATTACATTTGATGTGTTTACTTAAGAGCTATTGGGAATAGTTCAATATGTAAAAAGTATAATAATCCTGAATTAACTCTCTCTCTCTCTCTCTCTCTCTCTCTCTCTCTCTCTCTCTCTCTCTCTCACACACACACACACACACACACACACACACACACACACACTTTTTTCTTTCTTTCTTTTCACAATTTCATTATGTTCAATCGAAACAGATTAGCGTTATCGCTTCAGCGCGCTCACTCCCCCCTCTCTCTCTCTCTCTCTTTCCCATACTCTCTCTCTCTCTCTCTCTCTCTATATATATATATATATATATATATATATATATATATATATATATATATATATATATATCTTTCCCATACTCTCTTTCTTTCTTTCTTGTTATATTTCTTCTGCATTGCATGTTCTTACAGATGTAATATTATTATTATTCCTTTTGAGTTTTCACATCAGTGTTAGCTGATGGTCTTTCACTGGAGTCTGAGTGACAGCAAGTCTCCTCAGGTCTCCAGGACTCTTCTGAGTATTCTGGCAGATTGCAGCAGTGCAGTGTTCTGAATGGTTTCAATCCTTCCTCTGATATCCAAACTTTCCAAACCTTTTTCTAATCCTTTTGGGACTGTTCCAAGTGCACCAACTACAATTGGTATAACTTTCACTTTCATATTCCATAACTTTTCAGTTCTCTGCAAGGTCCAGATATTTGTCAATTTTTTCATTTTCCTTTAACTTCACCCTGTGATCCGCTGGCACTGCAAAATCCACCAGTTGACAAGTTCTTTCTTTTTTGTTAATCAACACTAGGTCTGGTCTTCTTGCTGGGATAAGGTGATCCGTTTTAATTTCAAAGTCCCAGAGAATTTTGTGCGTTTCGTTCTCAAGAACAGATTCTGGTTTATGCATATACCATTTTGTTGTGTGGTCAAAATTTAATTTCTTGCATAATTCCCAGTGGATCACCTTCCCAACCCAGTCGTGTCTAGTTTTGTATTCTCGTTGTGCTAGTTTGCTACATTCGCAGAGTATATGGTTAACAGTCTCATCTCTATTACCGCAAAGTCTACATTTACTATTTTGTTGGGTCTTATCAATTTTCGCTTTGATGTAGTTTGTCCTTATGGCATTATTTTGTGCAGCAATTATAAGTGATTCTGTTTCTCTTTTGAGGTTTCCCTTTCTTAACCATGTCCAAGTCTTTCCATGTGCAACCTCATCTATTTGTCGTTTGAAGCGTCCATATAATTGTTTTCTTCCCATTTTTGTTTTCTAGTCTTTGTCGTTTTTCTGTTTGTCCATCTGCCGTTTCTACTATTGTTGGCCGCCATAAGTAATTTGTCTTTGCTCTTCCTTGTGTAATCTTCAAGTTGCTGGATTGTGGTTTCTACGCATTCCTCTATGTTGGCAAGACCTCTTCCCCTTCCTTTCTTGACACATACAATCTATCTCTATCATCTCTAGGGTGGAGAGCCTTGTGCATGGTCATTAATTTTCTCGTCCTTTGGTCTATCTGTCTGAGTTCTTCTTTTGTCCATTTTAAGAATGGTCCTGAGTATCTTATAATGGGGACAGCCCAGGTATTAATTCCTTGATCAGATTTCTGCTGTTAAGTTTCGTTTCTAGAAGTTTTCTAGTTCTCCTTATTATTATTATTATTATTATTTTTTTTTTTTTTTTTTTTTTACTGATGCTCATTATGTTACTACTTTTCGACTTAAACATTATTTGGCATTGAATAATCGATTTGATTAATTTTTTTAATTTTTTTTTTTTTACTGATGCTCATTATGTTACTACTTTTCGACTTAAACATTATTTGGCATTGAATAATCGATTTGATTAATTTTTTTAATTTTTTTTTTTTTTTTACTGATGCTCATTATGTTACTACTTTTCGACTTAAACATTATTGGCATTGAATAATCGATTTGATTAATTTTTTTTATTTTTTTTTTTTTTACTGATGCTCATTATGTTACTACTTTTCGACTTAAACATTATTGGCATTGAATAATCGATTTGATTAATTTTAATTCTTTTTTTTTTTTTTTCTGATTTGTGAATCTAAGAGTACGTAAAGTTAGGTCTTTTGTATGGTAAACAATAAAAAGACACCCCCCCCCTTTCATTATTTTACGGTGGGATTGTTTATCTTCATTTGTACCTTGTATTTTTTTTTAATTTATTTTTCTTCTTTTTAAATCCGCATGTTTGAAAGGAACACCAAAAGAACCGACACTCAACAACTACAAAAAAAAAAAAAAAGCTGACGTGTCTCTTCCCCTTTGAACAAAATGAGTTTAGGGCCTATCTGTTAATCCTAGATCATCCTTCTTCTAAAATAAAAAAAAAATAAAAAAATAAACAAGTTAATCCCCGAGGAGTTGCGGGAGCCACAAGAAAAGATTAGCATTTCATTTTATACGCTTCAGTGGAAAGAGCTGGTCGGGTCTGATGTTAAGCCTTTTAAGGTCTTAGGAAAGGCCGGGAATAGGAAGAGCTACCAGAAATAATATAGCGACGAGGCTCTCTCGTTGGCCTCACCTCAGTATCCATTGCCCTCTACCCCTGTTGGGTCACCCCACACCATTGTAGTTGGCGTCAGGCTACTCTAAGCTTAGCAAATAACGAGGCGAAGTTCAGCTGAGAGAAAAAGGAGCACATTTTGAGTGTTCGTGGTTAGTAGGTACCACCAATTTTCCCTGTGAAATTTATCCCACCCTATATTTTATACAAAGAAACTTGCATAAAGGTTAATATTATCTTGAATTTTTTTATCCATTCGAAAGAAGAAACATTAAAAAAAACGCATGATGATTTTCAAACAATTTTTTCAGCTCACGGAAATAATGAAAATTATAAACAAAAAACAATGTTTACATTTTTGCACTGTTAAATCAATTGAATTTTAACATAGCCAAAAATAAGTTATGATTAGAGGTTGTTTTTTTTAATTCTATGAAAAATCAATTAATGGTCCGATTTTCACGAAAATTTCCACAATTACTTACCTTTTGATGTAGATATGTCTGAAATAGTTTTTTCCTAAAATATATTAGGGGAAATATTTTTTACGAGGTCTATCTCCCCCCACCCCCCATATTTTATTTTATGAAATATGAAAAAATGAATCGACAAAAAACGATTTTTACTTCTGTTCTATAAAGATAAGTGTCTGAATAATTATATCAGAAGATTTTTATAAGTTTCAATGTCAGGGTTTATTTTAGTAAAAGAACCATGAATACAGAATGCTGCTAAAAATACCAATAAAGAAACTGACCATGTTGTAAAAAAAAAACGGACTGTTTTATTTATTTTTCAAGATAACGGTGAGGAATATTTCCCCAATCGGATAATTTGATCTTTGAATTAACTGTTTTTCTTTGTAACAACTCTTTATGTTCGTTATTTCTTTGTTGCGATATTTAAAATAAAAAGTTCAAAGATATTTACGTTTCTTCCTTCAATATGGCCTAAACTGATGACGAGACGTATTTTGGTGATACCTACTGAGAGAGAAGAGAACACATATTAAGTGTTAGCGGTTAGTTTTTTTTTAATTTTCAAGACAAGGCAAGCCCCCCCCCCCTTATGGATCGGTCCAAGGCAATATTTTGAACAACCTCCACCCCTCCCTATTTCACTTCATTCACTATTTTGCCTATGGTTAGCCCGAGTAACACACAGAGACAGACACGCGTGTATACTTATATATATATATATATATATATATATATATATATATGTGTGTGTGTGTGTGTGTGCTACTTAACTTAGTTATTTATGAATTATATTTTTCTTTGGCCTAATAAATAAGGAAATTTAAATGTTGTTTTTTTTTTAGTAAACTCATTAACATAAGCGTATCTGAAGCTCGCTCGTATCTCACAACACACAGCAAAAGATCAACCAAGAGAAAAACTCGTAACTCGGAAAGCTCGTAAGTTAGGGAACTCGTAAGTCAAGATGCCACTATATTTCAAACGCTGATTTTCAAGCTAGTCAAGCACTTGAAAAATTGGCGCTACACAGTCTTTTAATCCGAAAGTTGAGCGCACTTACAGTGTAGCACGCTAGTTATTAATCCTGTGTTGCATCAGATCAATCAGCTGGTGGAGAGAGTTCGATCCTCACCGTGTGCTCCAATCCTGTGCTAGACTAAGCTAAGTTTAGTAAATTTATTTTCATTTTGGTTTGTTTTTTTTTTTACGGCATATCAACCTCAGTGGGTCATTTACTGCCGACAAAGTTGTGAAATAAATTCATTCTTAATGCATAATACAATTTTGTTTATCAACTCATGTTTTTCTATTTAACCCATAGATGGGACCCTAACAAGTACTACCACTCCGGGTCAGAGTGTACCAGGGAGCAATGGTGATGAAGGGTGCTCCACATTCCCCAAACCTCCAAAACTGGAACCTCACCATCAGATAGAGTTTAACGTCATTCCCAGAACATGTAGACTCTCAGTCACCGCCTTCTAGCACCCATATGATAAAAAGGGGCTGGGGCTTGCCATAAGGGCAATATGGTTGGGGCAATCATATAGGTGCTAGGGCTTGACGTGACCAGCCGATTGATCGGAGGGGGCCTCTCCGACCGCCCGTCTAGCCCAAGATAGGGTCAAAGTGGAGTATTGCAAGTCATGAACTGCTCATCCACCTGGGTTCTATCCTTAAGCATCACGGGTCGCCACCCACGGCCAACAGGTGGCCCCATTGGGGGGGTCTTACCCCTCTGCAGAGGTGAAGTCGGTGCATTCTAACGCCCCACCGACAGGGCGGTGTCATTTTGGTATTTATTTATTTCAGATTCAGACAGTCCCTCTCCAGTTGGTATATTGGCGCAACACAGTCTTCATAACTCCATGATGTTCTGGGTATGATGTTAAACTGCATCTAATGGCGAAGTTCCGATTTTGGAGCTGTGGGGAGTATGGAGTACCCCTTCATCGCCATTACTCCCTGGTCCACTCTGACCCGGAGTTAGGTTAGGGTCCCATCTATGCGCTAAACAGAACAAAATGAGTTTTTAAAGATTGAGTTAAAAAGAAGATATTGAATTGAAAAAAATTGAATACCCATCAAAATTTTTTTTTAAATTTAGTGTTAGTGAAAATAGATCCCTAATTAGGACTAAGCCTATTCTAGTAGTGACCAGCCCAAGCGGAGTTTAACAGGTTTGAATTCAGAATTTTCCTTCTCCTAAACTGGTTGCCTAACCAAGGTTAAAGAGCCCAGTCTGTCCTACTATTTACCCATCGCTGAAGGGAGAATAGGGTAATCTGAACATTAGTCACATAAATGAGAGTAACCTGTCCTTGTTTGTTTCACTTTGGGGAAGCCGTATGTTTTGTGTTCTTAATAACAATTAAGTTCATTTCAAATAATGCGCAAGCACAATTAAGAACAAATATTATGATATTTTCGTGTTAAAACATGCAGTTGTATTGATTCGAACAAATTCGTATTTTCAGTGTAGATTTACGTTGAAATGAAAATGGCCGACCAAAACATACGGCTTCCTCAAAGTGAAACAAACAAGGGGAGGTTACTTTCATTTATCTAACTAATGTTCAGATTACCGAGAGAAGTTTGATTCATACCTTTCCCGAGGGTATTAGCACTATGTGAACTGTAGCTTCGTCCAGGATTGAACTCTGGTCGACGAGTCCATTTCCTATGACTCTAACCATTACACAAAGGCCTCCAACAGAGAATGAATAAAATGTCTTTGGCATGAAATAACCCAACAGGGCTTGACATGCCGTTAAAACCAACTAACCAACACTTACCAAGTTTCGTAAACTTCATTTTACGGACAACTTAGTAAAGTTTAGTATACTAAGATTTTCAGTGGGGTGTTCTTTGCGTGGTGTAATAGCAAACAAGCAAATCTAGAGACAGATTTCTTTTTGTTTTAGCGAGTTCGATTCTCACCGGGTGTCCGATACTTCTGGCTTTGTGCCCCAAATAAGATAAGCTTAAAAAATTATTTTTTTTACCCTACAGGTAGGATTTGATCCCGAGTCACAAGTATGGGGAATCCAGCGAGGATCGAACTCGCTTTTCGGTAGTAACTGAGTAATCTGAATAATAATAATAATAATAATAATAATAATAATAATAAACTGAATAATAATTTAGTCAACTAATTAATTAATTAAGCTAAGCTTAAATAACGACTAAGATTTCCAGTTTTAACTGTTCTCTTTTGTAGTAATAATGGAAGCGGAAATATTTAAGAGGGGAGATAACTCATGGTGTCTTAAAAGTTGTGTATCGTCAGTGAGTTGCGTAGTCTTTGTTCCTTTACCTTTTAAAATGACAAAAATAAAAATGTCTATCCTAGACACCTGCGTGACCCCAACGCCCTATCGATCAGTCTTGGAGGTTTGGGAGATTTTTATCACCGTTGTCATAGTATCTTCGCAATTCTAGCAGCAGACAACGAATTTTTTTTTTCCTGTATTAAATTCAAGAAAGCTGGTATTATCTCTTCTCAGATATTTCATTTTATCTATTACAAAATAGACTTGGGTTTCCGATGTAGCTGCGATCCATAATGATATTCGTACTTCTATTTAGAAAGGAGTGAAGGGTTCTAATGAGCATTTAAATTTTTCCTGTTTCGTTATGTTGAATGATTCATTATGTTAGATGACGTTCGGTGCGGATGCAGACCCCACAGAATTATTATTCGGTCGCAAATTAAAGTGGAAAATTGCTTTGTTTTCTACGTTAGGGCATTTTTAAATGACTTGCTCGAAAAAGCATATCGCTACGATGCGCCGTTTCAGCTGGGTAACTGTCGCACACACACACACACACACGCACACACACACACACGCACACACACACGCACACACGCACGCGCGCATACTCACACATACATGCACGCACGCATGCGCACATACACATACATATATACATACACACGCACGCTTGCACACACACACGCACACACATACATATATATATGATGTTGTTATGGAGTCCACGTATGCTTCTTTGTCGGTATAGCTGATGAATCTCTCTCTCTCTCTCTCTCTCTCTCTCTCTCTATATATATATATATATATATATATATATATATATATATATATATATTATGTATTTGCTAAAATAATTTTTGGTTGTTTTAGAAGCATGAAAAAGAATGAAGATCAGAAACAAAATGACGAATTTTGTGTTGTAAATTTTATATATTTACTAATATTTTGGGGTGCGACTCTCTTTATCGAAGGTTTGTAATAGACTGTTATTTTTTTTCCTGACTTTCAGTTTTTTCATGCTTCTAAAACAACAAAAAATTATTTTCCGAAATTGGCTCATTATATATAATAATAATAATAATAATAATAATAATAATAATAATAAATGATATAATGATAATAATATAATAATAATAATAATAAATGATATAATAATAATGATAATATAATAATAATAATATAATAATAATAATAATAATAAATGATATAATAATAATAATAATAATAATAATAATAATAATATAAAAAAAAAATTTTTTTTAAATTAAAAAAATTTAAATTTGACCATACAACAAAATGGTATATGCATAAACCAGAATCTGTTCTTGAGAACGAAACGCATAAAATTCTCTGGGACTTTGAAATAAAAACGGATCATCTTATTCCAGCAAGAAGACCAGACCTAGTGTTGATTAACAAAAAAGAAAGAACTTGCCAACTGGTGGATTTTGCAGTGCCAGCAGATCACAGGGTGAAGCTAAAGGAAAATGAAAAAATGGACAAATACTTGGACCTTGCCAGAGAACTGAAAAAGTTATGAAATATGAAGGTCAAAGTGATACCAATTGTAGTTGGTGCACTTGGAACAGTCCCAAAAAGATTGGAAAAGGGTTTGGAAAGTTTGGAAATCAGAGGTAGGATTGAAACCATTCAAAACACTGCACTGCTGCAATCTGCCAGAATACTCAGAAGAGTCCTGGAGACCTGAGGAGACTTGCTGTCACTCAGACTCCAGTGAAAGACCATCAGCTAATGCTGATGTGAAAACTCAAAAAGAGCAAATAATAATAATAATAATAATAATAATAATAATAATAATAATAGTAATAAAATAATATATAATGTGTTTAGCTATAACTAAAATGATATATACTAGTACAAAATATAAAAAACACACTCCGGGCGATGTAAAAATAGATTTTTGAAACATATTGCCTGAGGGGTGGTAGTAAAAAAATCAACGTCATCGAGTTTGTACTCTAAGTAAAATCATCAAATTCATTAAAGGATTAAAAATTAAAACAATTTGAAATGTAAACTTTAAATATGTATTAAAATAAAACAAACTATATATAGATATATAATACCAGTCATGTATTTATTAAAACTTGTTTTAAAAAACAATGAGGACTGTCTAATGTTGCATGTTCAAATTTTGAGGGTATTTATTCTATGTTATGATGATTTGGGGTAATGTGACATTAGCAGTGACGTAATTTTTGTTACAGACAATAGCCGGAAGCGAATCTCCATTATTAATATATATATTGTTGTTGTTGGTATCCTTCTGTCTACGAGAGATGATGGTGTAGTGTCCAATTTTTTTTTTTTTTTAACTACATAGCCTGGGCGGGTTCATATGGAGGATGAGCTGTTTCCCAAGCAGCAAATCCCCCCTCTCCACACTGCCGCTGTGATCCAAAGGAAAGGTAAGGAGCCAATGCAGTTTAGCAGCGGTAGTGTCGCAGGAGTTGATGGGTAGCACTGAATTTCAGCATCCCACTACCTTAGGGACTCCGGCTCCTGATTTGTTTTCGGGGTTTATTCCCCTAACCTTTCCTTGATATATACACATAAAGTATATATATATATATATATATATATGGAAGAATCCAACACAATAGCAACAACCACTGTTAACACTTTTCCCACCTACACTCAGAGATCTCCCTATACACCCACCTCCAGCCAACAAAGAATTGGACTCTAAATTATCAAGACTCAAGAGATCAATATTCGACATACTGAAAAAACATACAAGGACACCACAACAAAATTTATCTAATACTCAACGACACACTCTATCAACCTTGAAAAATAAGGAACTTATATACCTACCCTCTGATAAAGGTAAGGAATTCTGCGTCATTCCCAGAATACCTATAACCAATTGGCTCTAGAACACCTTAATAATAACAACATTTATTCAGAGGTAACAAACATTCAATCAACACAAATCGAGAATTTACTTTGAAATCGATAAGACAAAAATAACATATTTTTGTTTTTATTTTTTATACGCATTGTAATTGCCTTCAAATCATTAATATATTATAACATACTTAACAATGCTTCAAGCAAATTACCAATTACTTTTATATATATATATATACATATATATATATAATTTTAGTTATTATTTTATTACTTGCATAAATCCCATAAAAAATAATGGGAATATGTGTTCAGAGCAGTATTTCTGCTGAGGATCAGAGTAGAGTATCTGCGCCCATTTTAATTCATAGTTATCAGCTGTCCATGATGGAAAGGAAGGAGTGAAGGATTCTAATTAGAATTTTATAGTTAACATTTGTCTATGATGATATTGATGCTTCTATTTAGGAAGGTGTGAAGGTTTCTAATTAGCCTTTTATAGTTAACAGCTGTCCATGATTATATTGGGGTTTCTATTTAGGAAGGAGTGAAAGATTCTAATTAGAATTTCGTAGTTAACAGTTGTCCACAATGATATTGATGTTTCTATTTAGGAAAGAGTTAAAGATTCTAATTAGCATTTTGTAGTTACCAAGGGTCCATGATGATATTGATGCCTCTATTTAGGAAGGAGTGAAGGATTCTAGTGGTCCATGATGACATTGATGCTTCTATTTAGGAAGGAGTGAAGGATTCTAGTGGTCCATGAGGATATTGATGCTTCTATTTAGGATGGAGTGAAGGATTCTAGTGGTCCATGATGATATTGATGCTTCTATTTAGGATGGAGTGAAGGATTCTAGTGTCCATGATGATATTGATGCTTCTATTTAGGAAGGAGAGAAGGATTCTAGATGAGGATGGGATTCTAGTGGTCCATGATGATATTGATGCTCTCCATGATGATATTGATGCTTCTATTTAGGAAGGAGAGAAGGATTCTAGTGGTCCATGATGATATTGATACTTCTATTTAGGAAGGAGTGAAGGATTCTAGTGGTCCATGATGATATTGATGCTTCTATTTAGGAAGGAGTGAATCAGCAGTCCATGATGATATAGATACTTCTATTTAGGAAGGAGAGAAGATTCTAGTGATGATGATATTGATGCTTCTATTTAGGAAGGAGTGAAGGATTCTAGTGGTCCATGATGATATTGATGCTTCTATTTAGGAAGGAGAGAAGGATTCTAGTGGTCCATGATGATGATGATATTGATGCTCTATTTAGGAAGGAGAGAAGGATTCTAGTGGTCCATGATGATATTGATACTTCTATTTAGGAAGGAGTGAAGGATTCTAGTGGTCCATGATGATATTGATGCTTCTATTTAGGAAGGAGTGAAGGATTTAGTGGTCCATGATGATATTGATGCTTCTATTTAGGAAGGAGTGAAGGATTCTAGTGGTCCATGATGATATTGATGCTTCTATTTAGGAAGGAGTGAAGGATTCTAGTGGTCCATGATGATATTGATGCTTCTATTTAGGAAGGAGTGAAGGATTCTAGTGGTCCATGATGATATTGATGCTTCTATTTAGGAAGGAGTGAATGATAAAAGTTAGAATTTCATATTTAACAGCAGTCCATGATGATATAGATACTTCTATTTAGGAAGGAGTGAAGGATTCTAATAAACCTTTCATTATTAACAGTGATCCATGATGATATTGATGCTTCTATTTTAGGAAGGAGTGAAGGATTCTATTTAGCATTTCATAGTTAACTGCTGTCCATGATTATATTGATGCTTCTATTTACGTAGGAGTGAATGATACAAGTTAGAATTTTATAGTTAACAGCTGTCCATGATGATATTGATGCTTCTATTTAAGAAGGGGTGAAGGATTCCAATCAGCCTTTTATTAATTAACAGTTACCAGAGGCACATGATTATATTGATGCTTCTATTTAGGAAGGAGCGAATGATACTAATTGTCATTTCATAGTTAACAACTGTCCATGATGATATTGATGCTTCTATTTAGGAAGGAGTGAATGATACTAATTATCATTTCATAGTTAACAACTGTCCATGATGATATTGATGCTTCTATTTAGGAAGGAGTGAATGATACTAATTATCATTTCATAGTTAACAACTGTCCATGATGATATTGATGCTTCTATTTAGGAAGGAGTGAATGATACTAATTGTCATTTCATAGTTAACAACTGTCCATGATGATATTGATGCTTCTATTTAAGAAGGAGGGAAGTGTTTCATAAACATTTCATCTCTAACACATACCCAACAAAATTATCCTTCAATTGCAGCTTCGATTGGAAGTTGTTTTTTTCTCAAAGTATTTCAAGTTCAAATCAAATATTCTTTAAATCTTATTATAATGGAGATTCAGTGTCAGTCTGTAACCAAAACTACATATCTACTTATGTCACAATACCCTCTGGAATTACATAAGTTTATAACGAGTATTTAATTTATAGTCAAAATCATTAATACATAGAATAAAGAACAACCCTGTATTATATATACTCAAAAATTAAGTAAGCAACATTAAACGGTCCATATTTTTTGTTAAAACAAGTTTTAATAAATACATACCTGGTATTATTGATTTATATATATTTAAAGTTATCTAACATCTAGAGTTTTATAAGAAAATTATTTACAAACTAGAAATAGTCATATAATCTTCTTCTACATTAAATCAAATGTTTGAGTATCTAACTGTATTAGGTTTAGGTTTGTGCATATCCGCTTTTCATTACGAGTTTAAATTTAATGAATGGCGTAAGTTTATCCATGAGTATTTAATTCATAGTCAAAATCATTAATACATACAATAAAGAACAACCCTGTATTATATATACTCAAAAATTTTATATACTCAACGTTTATATACTCAAAGTTTTAATAAATACATGCTTGGTATTATTGATTTATACATAGTTTGCTTTATCTTAATATATATTTACAGTAATCTAATGTATAGAGTTTTATGAGAAAATTATTTACAAACAAGAAATAGTCACATAATATTCTTCTACATTAAGGGCCGGGTTAGCTCAGTTGGTAGAGCGTTGGGCTAGAAAACACAAGGTTCCTAGTTCGATACCGGTCCTCGCTGGCTCAGCGTATGAGTAGCACAGGGATCTGTGGGGTAAAGTAAGGAGCTGATGGTAGGTGTGGCGCTCCACCTCAGATGCTAAAAATAATCTCCGTCGTATAGTGCTAGTGAAAAGGGGATAGACTCCCTCGCTGTATGGCTGATACCAACATTAGGCCACCCCGACGACTTTACTTTACTTACTTACATTAAATTTTATATTTCCTTATACTTTATATTAAAAAAAAACGTTTTGTTTTGATTATCGTCTGTCGTAAAATTTTGTTTCATGACAGAAGATCATCAAAACAGAACGGTTTTGATGCGCCTCAAAAGAAAAACCTTAGATATTTGAATTAATTTGAATTTAACTGTTAAAAAAATTTGGTTTTATAAGAAAGAAAACATATCTAGTTGAATTTTGACAGCAAAACTATTTTTTATGTCTATTAGTAAAAAAAAAAAAAAAGAATAAGATTTCAAAGATCTGTTTGTATTTTTTTTTTTTTTCACAAAAGAGTGTGGCAAAAATTAATTTTTAAACCACCTGGAGGGCGGGAATTTTTGGCTAATGTGAATGATTATGCTAAACTTTAATAAAAAAAAAACCCATCTCAACATCGTTTACTTTTTAATAATGACTATCTTCTTTCTTCCTGATAAGATAAAGTTACAATCCTGCCAAACTGTAGCCATGTCAATGCTACTGTATGGCTGTACCACTTGAACTTTTACAAAATGTTTAGAGATGACGCAAGATGGCAAGATAAGCAAGAAAACAGCTGTATGGCCACTTACTTCCTATCACATAAGCCATCCAAGTAAAATGAACAAGACATCCTGGACACTGCTGGAGAAGCAAGGATGAATTCCTGTGACACTATGGTTAAGAGAGAACATGGTCAGAAAAAAAAAAAAATATGAATAGAATGTGTTAAAGCCCAGGCATAGATATGTCTGTGAGTGGTTGTCCTTTTATGGACACAACAGATTGGGCCATAAAGTTTAAGAGAATTGAACGACCGCCATGAATTTAACCCAGTTAAAGATAAAATCTTTAGGTATCTAGCTGTTAAAAGCAAAAGGCTGTTTTTATGAGAAAATCTCTTTTGAGGAAAATTAATGGTCGGAATATTTGGGACGCACTGTCTGAAGAAAAATATAATTGCTTTAATTTCAAGGGAATTAGCAGACGAAATGTCTAAGATTAAATTAAGTGCTAAGCAGCTGGGTGGTCGGGTCTGTGAGGATGTGGGGTGGAATTTTACATATATTCATTCAAACTCCAGCTCTTAGGAGTTTGAGCCCGGCAGTTGGGGTGATAGTATTGTCTCAGTAGCAGCAGAGATAGGAAATAGCCAGGGACCCACATCAGTGAAGCCAGTAATTGACTTAGACTTAAAACAACTTTCTTGCCATCTGATATAGACCCAAGTGTACACTACTCCACCACAAACTGAACAAGTGTCACAACATCCTCTTCCGTCAGTGTCCTGTTATCCGAATTTGTGTTTGTTTTGTTTTTTTAATCCTTGAGAACCTATCTCTGTCTCGTGTCCTTCAAATCGGCCAGCACAGAATATCACAATGTTGGGGTCGTAGACATTGTGCAATGAAGGTGCACCAAGTGCAAGCCGGGTATTCTCACATTCCAGTGGACTCCTACACATGGACACACCAGTGTAGGCTGACCAACAAAAACCTACAACAATCAGCTCTGTGTGGATTCTAGATGCAGTGAACATGACCTCCCTTAGTTTCAACTATTCCTATCTAATACAAATAATTACATGGTTTAAAGTAACTATTTCTACCTAATAATAATCATATGTTTGCACACAGTTATTTGGTTTCAAGTATTCTTATCTAATACAAATAATTTGCACACAATTATATGGTTTTAAATATCCCTATCTAATACAAATAATTTGCACATAGTTATATGGTTTCAAGTATTCCTATCTAATACAAAATAATTTGCATACAGTTATATGGTATCAAGTATTCCTATCTAATACAAATAATTTGCACACAGTTATATGGTTTCAAGTATTCCTATCTAATACAAATAATTTGCACACAGTTATATGGTTTCAAGTATTCCTATCTAATACAAATAATTTGCATACAGTTATATGGTATCAAGTATTCCTATCTAATACAAATAATTTGCACACAGTTATATGGTTTCAAGTATTCCTATCTAATACAAATAATTTGCACACAGTTATATGGTTTCAAGTATTCCTATCTAATACAAATAATTTGCACACAGTTATATGGTTTCAAGTATTTCTATTTAATAGGGAGATAGTAATGGGTATTTGTGCTGCTGCTGCTGCTGCTGCCCCTGCTGATAATGATGGGGATGATGATGATGATGATGATGATAGCTAGTATGTTTCATTTGAATTTCCAAGTAAACCTAAGTAAATAACAAGTTAAGCAGTAATGAGCCAGATCAGTACTTAGATGGGTGACCACTTAGCAGGTACTGTAATTAACTTGAAGCCTGTCTGCTAGACTAAGCAAAGCTTAGTAAATAACAAGTTAAGCAACAATTAGCCAGGTCAGTACTTAGACGGGTGACAACATAACAATCTCATCTACTGTAAGAACTAGTAAACCTGACTACCAGACAGCTTAGTAAATAACAGGTTAAGCAATGGCAAGCCTGGTTAGTGCTTAGATGAGAGACCACTTTATAATAGCAGGGTTACATAGTGTAAACTCAGAGCCTTAAGTATTTATTCAAGTCCCTCAACTGACCCACAGACTTATTGGACCGTAGGAAGTTTGCCCCTGGGTAAAGTCAGAGGTCATGTGTAGTTCATGGTAGGTTAGGAAGGTTTGATAAAGAAAGTCTCAGTGATTTCATTGGGTTGCTGTTTACTAAGCTGCTGTAACAAAGTGGTCACCCATCTAAGTAGTGATCAAGATCGTCATTGCTTAACTAGTTATTGACTAAACTTTGCTTAGTCTGGCATAGATATTTCAGGTTGATTATAGTACCTGTTGTTATTAAGTGGTCACCCATCTAAGTACTGACCAAGCTTGTCATTGCTTAACTAGTTATTGACTAAACTTTGCTTAGTCTGGCATAGAGATTTCAGGTTGATTATAGTACCTGTTGTTATTAAGTGGTCACCCATCTAAGTACTGACCAAGCTTGTCATTGCTAAACTAGTTATTGACTAAACTTTGCTTAGTCTGGCATAGAGATGTCAGGTTGATTATAGTACCTGTTTTATTAAGTGGTCACCCATCTAAGTACTGAGCAAGCTTGTCATTGCTTAACTAATTATTGACTAAACTTTGTTAGTCTGGCATAGAGATATCAGGATGATTACAATACCTGTTGTTATTAAGTGGTCACCCATCTAAGTACTGATCAGACTAATTGTTGCTTAACTTGTTATTTAATAAGTCTGGCAAATAGGCCTCAAGTTGATTACAGTACCTGCTGTTACAAGTGGTCACCCATCTAAGTACTGACCAAGCTCATCATTGCTTAACTTGTTAATTACTAAACTTTGCTTAGTCTGGCACAAGGCTTTAGGTTGATTACAATACCTGCTGTTACTAAGTGGTTACCCATTTAAGTACTGAGCATTTACTTAGCCTTGCTTAGTCTAGTACACAGGCCTCAGGTTACTTACAGTACTTGCTGTTACAAAGTGGTCCCCCATCTAACAAGTGACCAAGCTCATCATTGCTTAACTGATACATTAAGCTTTGCTTAGTCTGGCAAATATGTCTCAAGTTGATTACAGTACTTGCTGTTACAAAGTTGTCACCCATCTAAGTACTGACCAGACTAATTGCTGCTTAACTTGTTATTAAATAAGTCTGGCAAATGGGCCTCAAGTTGATTACAGTACCTACCTTTACTAAGTGGTCACCCATCTAAGTACTGACCAAGCTCATTGTTGCTCAACTTGTTTTTTTATAAGCTTTGCTTAGCCTGACAAATAAGGGTCCAGTTGATTATAGTATTGCTGTTACAAAGTTGTCACCCATCTAAGTACTGACCAGACTAATTGTTGCTTAACTTGTTATTAAATAAGTCTGGCAAATAGGCCTCAAGTTGATTACAGTACCTGCCTTTACTAAGTGGTCACCCATCTAAGTACTGACCTTGCTCATTGTTGCTTAACTTGTTATTTATTGAGCTTTGCATAGTCTAGCAGACAGGCTTCAAGTTAATTACAGTACCTGCTAAGTGGTCACCCATCTAAGTACTGACCTTGCTCATTGTTGCTTAACTTGTTATTTACTGAGCTTTGCATAGTCTAGCAGACAGGCTTCAAGTTAATTACAGTACCTGCTAAGTGGTCACCCATCTAAGTACTGACCTGGCTCATTACTACTTAACTTGTTACTTACTAAACGTTTCTTAGTCTGACATATAGATGGCCTATAAATTAAACTACCGTAAATGAAAGAAGATGTTGAAAAAAATTACTTACTACCTTATTAAAGGGCGTGGAAGATAAAACATCCACATAAGATGAAAAATTATTCCAGACCGTAGCTTTATCAGTGCTACTGTACGGCCGCACCACTTGGACCCTGACGAAACGCCAAGAGAATAAACTATATATATATATATATATTGAAATGAAAAATAAAGGAAAGAAAATGTTGAATGGATAAAATAGAATTTATTTTATTTCATTTTATTGACACGTGTTTCGGCCAGGGGTTTATCCATGTACACATGTATTCTATCTATTATTATTTTAAATACAAAATAAGATAACAATGATAGAAAAATTACTATTTTAAAATAATAATAATAATAATAATAATAATAATAATAATAATAATAATAGATAAATAGATAGATAGAATACATGTGTACATGGATAAACTCCCGGCCGAAACACGTATCAGTAAAATAGAATAAATTCTATTTTATCCATTCAACATTTTCTTTCCTTTATTTTTCATTTCAACATACCGTCGAATTCGCTTCCATTTTCAACTTACATATATATATATATATATATATATATATATATATATATATATATATATATATATATATATATATATCAAAATGATAAAATAAATAGGAATATTTCTTTTATGTTGTTTATTTTTTATTGTTCTCAACTAGTTTCGACCTTAGGTAATAATCTTCTGGAGAAAAAAACTTATGTGGAAAAATAATTTGAGTTGATATGCCACAAGAAAAGAAACAAAAAAAAATGATCAAATAGGTCACTTACACCGAGCATATTGGACAAAGGACGGATTCACACCCATTCGCCTCCTGACCCCTGGGAGAAGAAAGTCCGTACCACTTGTAAATCACACGGCTTCTGTTTATCTATCTATCTATACATATATAAAGGGCAGTTGGTGAGTGTATGTGCGGATGAAACTATAAAGATAAAAACAACGACAAAGTAGATACATATATACACATTCAATATGACCAGATCTTGCTTTTTGAGCAAAAATGATGAAGATTTGATTTATATTCATAAAGATAATTTTAAAAAAACTATAATTTATATAGTAACAGCATGGATTTTGGTAATAAAGGACTATTTGCTCGTAAATTCCTACCATGAAATAAACTGAACCCCCATGTTCGTGTTTTTGCAATAAATGTTATATTTTTCTTGCACCCGTTATGTTACAATACTAAATATATTTCCTTTATTTATTTTAATATTCACTTCAATGTGTATATTCTAAAAGCTTTTATTTTGTGAGAATGCTTAGTTTTAAAGTGGGGGTTCGTTTTTACACTTTAACTTTTTACTCGTAAATTCCTACCATAAAATGTCCAAGCCTAATTTTATGGCAGGAATTTACGAGTAAAAAGTTGAATATTACCTTTTGTTATTTCTTTTCTTTTTGGCTTTGGTACTCTAAAATAAAAACGTTAGATTTTAATCATCGTCGACGAAAAAACAAAATTACGGCCATAAAAGAAAGGAGGATCCAATTTATGCCTAAATTGTAAAACGAGCCCCCACTTTAAAACTAAACATTCTCACAAAATAAAAACCCTTTAGAATATGCACATTAAAATGAATATTAAAATAAATAAAGAAAATATATTTTGTATTGTAACATAATGGGTGCAAGAAAAATAAAACATTTAATACAAAAACACGGACATAAAATGGGGGTTCAGTTTATTTTATGGTAGGAATTTACGAGCAAATAGTCCTTTATTACCTGGATTTTTTTTTTTCATTTAATATTTGAATTAAGAGACATTAATTTTAATTTTCAGAGTATCCGTGAACTTTTTTTTTTCTGACGCCCCACTAAGCCGGATCAATGCATGATCTTTTTTTTTTACATAGGGATTTTAATGGGGCATCCCGTGAGGATCCAACTCGTGATTCAGTAATAATGGATCTTCCTGACTAACTTTTTTGCCTCCCCCACCTTGATTCGGGCGACGCCAGGTAGTCGCTTCTAGTTTTAGAATAAATTAATTTTTTACTAATTTTTCGTCTGTTATACTTTTCTTGTATAGCATATTGTTATCAAACAATAATCGAAATCTCTTTTGATTTACTATGTACCACCAAAATACGTCACGTGATCAGTTTAGGCTATATTGAAGGAAGAAACGTAAATATTTTTGAACATTTTTAAAAATCTGAAAAAACCAAAAAAAAAAACAACAAATAACACCCAACATAAAGACTTATTACAAAGATAAACAGTTAATTCAAAGATCAAATTATCCGATTGGGGAAAAATTACTCACCATTATCTTGAAAAATAAGTAAAACAGTCCGTTTTTTAAAATAACAGGATCAGTTTCTTTATTGATATTTATGGTTCTTTTAATAAAATAAAAAATAAATAAATAAAATAAAAACTTCCACATAGAAACTTATAAAAAATCTTCTGCTATAATTATTCAGACTCTTATCTTTATAGAAAAAAAAAGTAAAAATCGTTTTTTGTCGGTTCATTTTGTCAGATTTCATAAAATAAAATAGGGGGTAGACCTCGCAAAAAATATCTCCCCTGATAGTATTTTAAGAAAGAACTATTTCGGACATATTTTCATCAAAAGGTAATTAATCATGGAAATTTTCGTGAAAATCGGACCATTAATTGATTTTTCATAAAAATTTTTAAAAAGTCTCTAGTCATAACTTGTTTTTGGCTACGATAAATTTCAATTGATTTAACGGTGCAAAAATGTAAACATTGATTTTAGTTCATAATTTTCATTATTTCTGTAAGCTGAAAAAGTTTTTAAAAATTATCATGAGTTTTTTTTAATGTTTCTTCTTTTGAACGGATAAAAAAAAAATTCAAGATGATATTAACCCTCATGCAAGTTTCATTCTGTTAAATAGGGAGTGTGGGGATTTCACAGGGAAAATTGGTGGTACCTATGGTTTAGAAATTTTTGATTTACAAATTAACACACTAGCTGGGTACACCAACTCACCAGCAAAACAAATTAACAAATCAAAAACACTCAGGAATAGAACCCAACAAACATACATTTTGGTTGAAGAAAGGTAACATTAACAATCTGGACGGTGAACAACCACAAGTGAATAAAACATATTCCTACGCATGTAGGCTCCATGCAGACATCCGGTTGAAATTTTAAATGTTAATGTTAAATTAACACACAATTGAAAAAAAAAGCCCCCTTTTCAACCAATCTTGAACTTTGACCCCAACACTTTGTTGGTTCGATTCTACCCGGAATAGGGTTATAAAAAGCCGACCAGAGACACGAACTTCAGTTCAACCCGGACTTGGGGTGGAAGCAGAGAGATCCATCACGTCACCCATCTTGAACAAGAGTAAAGGTGACCGCCGGTATATCAACAACTTACACAGGAACGGTTTCACACTCACTCACTTCCTGACCCCTACCAAATGGAAGAAGAAAGTCCGTACCTCTTCTAAACTGCACGTCCTTTGTTTATCTATACCAGGGTTTCTCAAAGTGGTCTACATAAACCCCCTCGGATCTATACAACAACTCAGGGTGTCTGCAAGTATTGGTGGGTCTACAAGGGGTCTATGGAAACTACTAAGCCTTCTTAGTAATTAGAAGAAATTAATTCCACAAGAATCCTGGAGAACATGCTCATGATATATTTTCAAATGTTTTCCCAATATTCATGAACTTATCAAGTCATCAGCTTTACCCATCACATTAGGAAATTTGATTCCTTGGTAAGTTATTAAGTTAGTGTTAAATACATGCAGCTCTTTTTTTTACGTGTTATGCTTACTTTACTGTTTATTTTACGGTTATTTTAGAACTAACAGTTTTGTATAAACATTTGTGCAGAATTCGTTAATTACATAATTGGTTGCAACAAAACAACTGTGAGGGGGACTGGGGTATATAAGGAGGGGTCCATGATAAGACAATCAAATTTTTGTGTGAGATTTTTAATTGTTTGGGAGGTAGTTTGAATGACTCTTATTCAAAGACTGGTTAGTTTGTCATAGAGGGGTTTGTTGTGTATGTTGGTTGGTAGGGCTAAAGGTCCGTGGGTGGAGGGGGCGTGTGGTGTTAGTGATGGTATTTTTTGGTTCCATAGTTGAGTATATTTTGAGGGCTTTTTTCTTGGCGTTTAGAATGAAGTGTCTAGAGTATTTTAAAGTTGCGAGGGAGTTTTCAAAGTATTTGTATTCTTCTTCTAGGTATAGAGGGCAGCATATGCGCAGTGCCTGTAGGTAGGAGCCTATTAAAAGGCCCGTTTAAGAGTATTTACGGGTTTCGAAGGAGCTCTTATTTCTCCGTAGTTGTAGGCAAATTGTTGGACAAAGAAGGAACAACACGAAAGTAAATGCAGACACTTGTATTGACAAAAATTACATAAATGTTTTTGAAAATTTTATTGGTATTTGCTACATGACTTATCTGTGAGTTGAGCAGAGTTCTTGGAGTAATGGTGATAACAGGGGTATTCTGTTCGTCGGTAGGAAATGTTGATAAGACGCTTCGTCTCGGTAGTTTCTCGTCCTTCCTCGTAACCGGTTCTGTGATAAGTGATGGGGGATGGTATTTAGAAGCTTCTCGCCCGGGTTAACAATTCTTTAAATGACGGTGAATGGGCCCTTTTCAAGTAGACTATCTGGTCTTCAGCCTTCGATAGTGTGCTGTGAAAAAATGCCTCCGTCCAGGTCAACGGTCCGTAGAAGTAAGCCCTGTTTTTGGGCTAAGTGATGAATGAAGTGTAGGGACCGCTATTTACGTGACTACCCTCAGTGGGTGCTCCGTGATAAGTGAAGTTTTTGGTATTGGCGTCAACATACGATGTTGGCGATTCGCCCCCTAGCGGCAGGGGGAGATAATTAACTATGGAATTTCCAATACGTTTGGATTTTGTTATTGTGTTAGGAATAGAAGTGTATGTAATCATTTTTGTTGTTGGGTTTGCGGTAGACTTTTTAAGTTAGTTTGTTTTGGGATTTTATGAGTAGGGTATCTAGGAACGGTAAGATTCTTCTTTGAAAGTGGATTTTATGGTTGGTTCTACTGAGTTTTGTTTGTTCGCGATCTGTTCTATCTTTGTTTCTTGGGGGAGGAAGGTCTATGTATCTAAAACATGTGCAATTGTTAGGTATTCTATATTTGAAGGAGCC
Organism: Doryteuthis pealeii; assembly: GCA_023376005.1. NCBI lineage: Eukaryota > Metazoa > Mollusca > Cephalopoda > Myopsida > Loliginidae > Doryteuthis > Doryteuthis pealeii. The sequence goes on from CM042178.1 coordinate 16,630,798, forward strand.
TGATACTAAAAATTCTAGGAATAGTCAGGCTAGAACGCATTTGAGTGGGCTGCCCATTGGGAGGCTGGCTTTTTGTCGGTAGTATCTGAATTTAAAATGTGTTAAGTTTTTGTGTTTGGATATCTCGATTATAGAGTTGATGGGTAGGGATGATTTAAACTTAATTTTACGTAGGTGTGTGGTGAGAAGGTTTAGGCATTTTTTTTATGGCTATATTAGTATACAGGGAGACTACGTCTAAGATATTTATAGTTGTGTTTTGGATGTCGACGCTTTTGATATAAGGTAAGATAATCCAATTGCCTGGTAAGTAGGGGGATGGTTCTGTTTGGGATCATCAAAATCTCAGTGTACATCCACAATGTATGCTCATGTAGGTGCAAACTTATAGATTTATACAAGGATTTTTTTTACGAATCCCTAAAAAGAGCTCAATGTATAATAACTAATAGATTAATTATATACAGAGGAATATTTAACGTTCAAAGAAAGAAAAAACTTAACAAACCATCATTTGGCTATAATAAATTTATTTTGACCGGAGACTTAATATGAGTCTAGTCTCATCAGATACCATTTACAAAAGACTAGAGTCTTTTGTAAATGATATATCATCATCATCATCATCATGTCGCGCAAGCAGCACGGATATCCATGACAATCTCTCGCCAACCTTCCCCATCACTCATTGCCCCTGGAAGGTCTTCTCGCATAGTTGGTCAATGTAGGTCCTTGCTGGGCGGCCCACACTAGCATTTCCATGTGTAGGCCGCCACAGGAGAACGTCGCTTATGAGATCGTCCTTGCTTCTCCAGCAGTGTCACGCATGCCAAGTCCGTCTAACTCGGATGGTCTGTGAGATAGTGGGCAGGTGGCCATACAGTTGCTTCCTTGTGGGATGCTGCTTCCACGACTTGTTCAAGACTGCTCGCAGCATTCTTATGCAGTTCCCATCCAGCTTATTCTCAAGGCCCCTCGTTATGGTCCAAGTGGTGCAGTCATACAGCAGTACATATATAACCACGGCCTGGAAGAATCGTCTCTTTAACATGTCAATGAGATCAGATCTCCATATGACTGATAATCTGTTTGTGGCTGACCATGCCTTTCCTATTCGTGTATTAACATCACTTTCTGTGGATGAGATATTACTACCTAGGTATGTGAAATGATATATATATATATATATATATATATATATATATATATATATATATATATATATCATCAAGCCTTAACCAGCTGTAGCCGCTGCAGCCGTGCCTACCTATCCAGCATCAGCCTCGCCAATGTTATTTTAAAAACCGTAACAAAAAAAAAATTAGACTGTTTTTCTGGGGTTTAGGGAGGCTGGAACGGATTAATGGCATTTCAGTTTATTTCAGTGTGTTGATATGATTTGAGTTACGAGGTGATTGAATTAAACTCGTAATTCAAGACGCAAGTGAACTGGTCAAAACTTCGCAATGGCCGACTTTATTCCAGTCAACGACACGTCACTGATTTTTTTTCTTTCTTTTTTCTTTTTTTACTTTCCTTTTTTTTCTTCTCTACGTCACAGCACGAGAATTGATTCCATTATTTGAATCATTATAACGTTTCGTTTTAACAATTTTTGTTTATCTAAGTGAAAAAGAAAAAGAAAAAATAAAAAGAAAAAAAATCACCAATCTCTAAAACAACGAACGATACAAAACACCGATCACTCAACTCCTTCGTGCAGACGGGAGGGAAAAAAAAAACCCATGGAGATTTGGAGGGAAGTCATTTCCATATTGAAATTCATTTTTGTGTTTTTTGTTGGGGTCGAAGTTTTGTACCATTTGATGTGCGGGTAAGTACCATCAGGTTTTATTAGTACCGGACTTGGTTTTGTTTGGTTTGGTACAATGCACTATAGCGCGCAAGAGATAATATCATTAGAATCGCATTTTACGTATAAATAGCATTAAGTTACGGAAACACCCGAAGTAGCCTAAACCTACCCCTAACAATAACTGTTTTGTTTTTATTTTTGTTTTTGTACAAATGCAAAATAGCGCGCAAGAGATAATATCATTAGAATCGCATTTTACGTATAAATAGCATTAAGTTACGGAAACACCCGAAGTAGCCTAAACCTACCCTAACAATAACTGTTTTGTTTTATTTTTGTTTTTGTACAAATGCAAAATACGCGCAAGAGATAATACATTAGAATCGCATTTTACGTACAAATAGTATTAGGTTACGGAAACTCCCGAAGTAGCCTAACCCTACCCCTACAATAACTGTTTTGTTTTATTTTTGTTTTTGTACAAATGCAAAATAGCGCGCAAGAGATAATATCATTAGAATCGCATTTACGTATAAATAGCATTAGGTTACGAAACTCCCCAAGTAGCCTAAACCTAACCCTAACCCTAGCCCTAAACTAAGCCAAACACTACATTAACTCTCACCCTTACCCTAAACCGAACATTTACGTCACAAAATTTTCGGGTATTTTCGTGAAATGTAATACTTTTGAAACGTAATCTAATAATATCTCTTGCCCGTTTTTCTACATTAGCACCCTTTGTTTAATGGCATATCAACTTCGTGGGTTATTTATACCAAAACCACCCCCGTAGAAGAACAGTAAAGGTAACCCATTGCTAAAGTAAAGGTTATTAATTCGAAAGTGAACATAATAACGCAATTGGAGTTCGAACTCGCTTACTACGATGTCACAGTCCAGCACGTTAGCCACTACGCCACGGAGGAGCCTCTCCGCTGATTCATTTTTAAATATATAATTACAGTTATAATTATTTATATTTTCAACATTCCGCTATTTATTTTTTTTTTGAATCTCACATTTGGTCTATCTTTGATGAAGATTCGGTGTCTGTCTGTAACCGAAACTACGTCACTACTTACCTCATAATACCCCCAGGAATTGCGTAAGTTTATGAATGAGTATTTAATTTATTGTCAAAATCATTAGTATTAATCCAAAAAAATAAATCTTATTCAATAACGATGTCTTTATGGAAATCAGAGTTAGATTTGTCTCAAAACAATTTTTAGTTATTAGTGCGTTTAAAATCCTGCAATGTGTCTTATATATCACTAAGAAATAAAATAAAAATATATAATATATGGGCTGACTTCTGATTTAAGTCGGAAAATTAAAACGGAAAGTTTTTTGGTGGTACCCATAGACAGTTTAACTACAGTCTATGAATTAACATTTTGCGAATTGGGTTACGGTTTTAGGGGATTAAGGTTGTTTTTAATTACGTATTGCTAAAAAAAAAATAAACAACAAAAAACCCAAATTACTATACATTTAATGTTGAAAAATATTTTTTAAACTCAGTTTAATTGAAATTATACATTGCAATACTAACACAAACAACTGTCTCAATAATAGATTCAATAATTAATTTCAATGGTCAATTAAATGTATATTAATTTGGGTTTTTTGTTGTTGTTTTTTTAAGCAATACGTAATTAAAAACAACCTTAATCCCCTAAAACCGTAAACCAATTCGCAAAATGTTAATTCATAGACTGTAGTTAAACTTTCATTGGGGACCACCAAAAAACTTTCCGTTTTAATTTTCCGACCTAAATCAGAAGTCAGCCCTCTAATATTGTTTTATTCTCCAACGTAATAAAATCAATCCTGTGAATGATTTTATACAGAAACGAATTAAAATATAATTAAAATAAGTGTGAAAAGGACCAAAGCGGAGTGTTGCATGTCATGGCTGCTCAGCCACCTGGGTTCCGTCCTTAAGCATCACAAGTCGCCACATACGGATAACAGGTAACCCCATTAGAGTGGGTAGGGTGCCCTTACTCCTCTTCAGAGGTGCAGTCGGTGTATTCTAAAGCCCCACCGGTAGGGCTGTTTTTCGAAGAGAAAAGAACAAATGTAATCCATTTCACTAAGCAAGATATCTGCCCTGTTACTTTCCCCTCCACCCACCCCAGTGGAATTATTTCCTATCAAACGCCACGGGGCGTCTTCGGGGGTCAAAATCAACTCGGTTCAGCAAACGATGGACACGAGACATATGTGCTAGTTCTGTCATGCTCTTTGTCGTCAACTTGGAGAAGACATCTGTTAAGCGATCACACCAGACAACTCTCCGGATTGGAAGGTCAAAAACAATAAATAAATAAATGAATAAATAATTTTTAAAAAAGCCTGGCTAATGACGACGAGGGCTGATCTTGAACAAACTATGGACCCTCATGTCTACGGATCGCGCCGCTGGAACAGCAACATTTCGGTCATAAAAGGAGGAAATTTTGTTTTTTCGTCGACGATGATTAAAATCTGACGTTTTTATTTTAGAGTACCAAAGCCAAAAAAAAAAAAAAGAAAAAAAAAAAAGAAAAGAAATAGCAAAAACAAAATGAACCCCCGCTTTAAAACTAACCATTCTCACAAAATAAAAACTTTTAGAATATACACATTGAAGTGAATATTAGAATAAATAAATAAAATATATTTAGTATTGTAAAATAATGGGTGCAAGAAAAATAAAACATTTATTGCAAAAACACGGACATAAAATTATGGTAGGAATTTACGAGGAACTTGTTCTTTTTTACCTAAGTTTATACCTAACACCATTTCCACTGTCAAGAAAGTTCAAGAATGCTGTTTTTTGTTTTTTTAATATTTTTATTTTTCTTAGATGGGACTAGTTTAGTTCAGTCAGTAGAGGACCCACCAAGGAACCACAAGGTTCCTGGTTCAATACCGGTCCCTGCAACTCAGCACATGAGTACCACAGATTGGGTAATCTGATCTGTGTGTGTAAAGTGGGTAGCTGTCGGTAGGTGTGGCGCTCCACTTATCTATTACTTTATGGTCTTATTTTTTTAAGGTATAAGAATTTACCACACCATTAGTCGAGAAAGTTCAAGAGAATCCAATTACTTATATGTTTTTTTCCATAATTCAAATACACTACTGTACATAATTTATAGGCAACCTTTCAATTATGTAACACAAAACATCAATGACTTCTCTCTGTTCTTCTGATCTTCATTCTTGGGATTTCTAATCTTTTTGTTTGTTGCTGTTTTTAGTAACGAACACAAGACTTGATATTATTTTTTAGACATCTTTATTCAACCCAAGTAAGAACATCATACGTGGAGAAATAGTGTACGGAAGGCAAACACCATTTGTATCGGTTCTGTTAAGTCACCCCGCGAAAACTGGCTTTCTATTTATCTTTGTTCTCACGCTTGGCTCTGGCCAATCAGAGACCAACTACAAGGTTATTAAAAGGTTAAGTCCTGTCAATCACTTATTGGTTTTTTTTTAACATGATTCAGAATTACGGTTGTTTTTAATTTCTACACTATCGTACAATCCAACCAACCGACCAACCAACCAATTTTACCATCTTATAATTCGTATCTTCTTCTAAGCTGATTGATTGCGTGTCCTCTATCTGTTACGTAGGCATCAGGGCTGACATCTCTCTCTTCTTCTGATCCTCCTTCTTAGGATTTCTCATCTTTTTGTTTGTTGCTGTATTTAGTAACGAACACAAGACTTGATATTATTTTTTTAGACCTCTTTATTCAAACCAAGTAAAAACAGCATGCGTGGAGAAATGGCCTACAGAAGGCAGATGCTATTTGTATCTGTTCTGTTAAGACATCCAGACAAAACTGGCTTTCTAATTATCTTTCTGTTCTCAGGCTTGGCTCTGACCAATCAAAGACCAACTACAAGGTTATTAAAAGGTTAGGTCCTGTCAATCACTTAGAGGTTGCTTTTGTTCCCGTGATTCAGAATTACCGTTGTCTTTAATTTCTACACTACCATTCATGATTTATAGGCAACCTTTCAATTATGTAACACTAAAACATTTTCTCTTTCTTTTTAAAAAAATTTTTATCTTTTTTTTTTTTTCATTATGCCAGACATAAGGCGTGTCTCGATGAGAGCATCACATCGGGTTTTTTGAAAGCCGACCGAGAGAACCGATTCAGTTTTGAGGCGTTTGACATATTGCTACAGACATTGCAAGGACGAAGATGTTGCAGCCACTGCATTTTACTGCACAAGTTGCGCTTGGGAACGCTGCTCAGACAAAAACAACCGCACGGCATCACACAATGACAGAAAGAAAAAAAAAGATATAAAATCATATGGTGAAAAACAAAGAAAAAAAGTAAAAAATAAATAAATTGAAATGATAAACAAAATATATTTATTAAAAATTTATTGTAAAATAGGGGAAAAAAAATTTCCTGACCTCCCACCATGCTGGATTAATATCGGTTTTTGTTGACATCCTTCTGTCTGCCAAAGACGATGGCATAGTGTCCACAATTTTCTTTTTTTAATATTTTTAACTGCATCTGCGTGAGTGGCCGAACAGGCCAATTTTTGAATGGCAATCTCTGTTGCAGTAACTGCTAACAAACAGTGGTGCTTGCTGGAGTTGCTGTTGTTTCTCCTTCTGGCTCGCTTTTCTGTGGCGGCTTCTTTTCTTTCTCTTTTCAGTCCTTTTCGTCCCTTGTTTGACAAGGATATGCCAGGCCGCTTAGATTTCTGCACCAGCCTCCCATGTGTTGGTGTTGAAGTGACATGTCTTCACATCTTTCTTGCAGAAATCTTTTAAGTGCAGGCATGGTCTCCCTACCGGTCAGGTGCCTTCTACTAATTTGCCATACAGTAGATCTTTGGGGATGCAGCCTTTGTCCATCCTCCTGACTAGGTTAATGAACATTATTTCTACCAATTTATTAATACACATGAAGTTAATGAACATTATTTCTACCAATTTATTGATACACATGAAGTTAACAAAAATTATTTCTACCAATTTATTAATACACATGAAGTTAATGAAAATTATTATTGGACATATATACCTATGTATTAGGGTGGCCTAAAGTTGGTATAAGCCAGTCAGCGAGGGAGTCTATCCCCTTTTCACTAGAACTACACCTAGAAGATTGTTTTTGTGTTTGAGGTGGAGCGCCAAACCTACCATCAGCTCCTCACTTTACCGCACAAATACCTGTGCTACTCATATGCTGAGTTGGCGGGGGCTGGTATCGAACCAGGAACCTTGTGACCTTGTGGTTCCTAGGTTGATGCTCTACCGACAGAGCTAAGCCGGCCCCTCATATATATATATATATATATATATATATATATATATATATATATATATACCAACCCACATGAGTAGGATGTGACACAAGATCAATTTCTTAAGTAGGGTTTAACAGTTTTGAATTGAGAGTTTTCCTTCTCCTAGACTGGTTGCCATATTTAAGGTTAAAGAACCCAGTTTGTCCAACTTTTTACCCATAGTTGGAGGGAGATTGGTTGAATTCATATCCTTCCAAGCGTTATGTAAAATACAAACAGCATCGTCCAGGATTGAACCTGTGTCGCCGTCTCCATTTCCTATGATGGTAACCATTACACCACATGCACCTCCACTCCATTTGAGTGTATATGGTATTTAAAGGATTTCAAATCCTGAATGAGGCTGTTTGCATTTCACATAGCACTAACACCTATGAATCCAACTATTCTCCTTCTAAGTACGGATATATAGTAGGGCAGATTGGATGCTTTAACCTTGCTATGACAACCAGTCTTGAAGGAAAACCCCAAACTCATACCAGTTGTAGACTTGGAGAGGGATGGGCTTTGCCAGGCTATTCCTGCCTTAGACAGAATAGATGATTAACACCTCCATGACCAAATCAAGTTATTGGGACAGTGATGATGAGGATCATGATTTTAACTGTATCAGGAATTATTTTTGTATAAAAATGTATCGGCTCAGGATTTTTACCATAAAAGTGCACTGGGAATGATTTTTACAATGAAAATGCAGTGGACGATGATTTTTACTATGAAAATGCATTGAACGATGATTTTTAATATAAAAATACATTGGACAATGATTTTTACTATGAAAATGCATTGGACAATGATTATTACTATAAAAATGCATTGGACAGTGATTTTTACTATAAAAATGCATTGGACAATGATTTTTACTATGAAAATGCATTGGACAATGATTTTTACTATGAAAATGCATTGGACAATGATTTTTACTATGAAAATGCATTGGACAATGATTATTACTATAAAAATGCATTGGACAATGATTTTTACTATGAAATGCATTGGACGATTGATTTTTACTATGAAAAATGCATTGGACAATGATTTCTAATATGAAAATACATTTGGACAATGATTTTTACTATGAAAATGCATTGGACAATGATTATTACTATAAAAATGCATTGGACAGTGATTTTTACTAGAAAAATGCATTGGACAGTGATTTTTACTATAAAAATGCATTGGACAATGATTTTTACTATGAAAATGCATTGGACAATGATTTCTACTATTAAAATGCATTGGACAATGATTTCTACTATGAAAATGGATAGGAAAGTTTCATATAAATTTATGTAAATCCATTAAAAAATTATTAGAATTTTCTTAGAAATGACTTAAAAAATTTATTTTACCAAGAAATTTATTTCATGATGATGATGATGATGATGATATAAAATTTAGCAGCAATCAGATTTGTATGATTATCCTTTTTGATCAATGTGTACTGCAGGGAATGATGGACCTTACCCGCCCCGGCAACCTATTGCCACCTTGATGCTTGCAACCGGAACTGCCTTTGTTACATCCTTGGCATCCGATTGCGACATCTCATTACCAACAAGGAGGTTTATTGCCTTATCCGTCACCATCAGGAGGAACAAACAAACCCCCCCCCCGGGTCACATTGCCCCTGGGTCATATTGGTCAGTGAGTTACATTACTCTTCTTACCGATCGTACCACATGTTACCAAAGTACTATAAAATTTTTGACTCACCCAAGTAGATTTGTAACAATATATATATATATATATATAGAGAGAGAGAGAGAGAGAGAGAGAGAGAGAGAGAAAGGGGGAGAGAGAAAGGGGGAGAGCCAGGAATGTAATAGTTATGTGTAAATTAGCATGGAAAGGTTTTTAGGAGGAATATAAGAATTATGTGTAGATTAGCATGGAAAATTTTTTGGATGAGTCAGCACAACACAATATGGCATTTTCTCATTGGTCGAGGGGATGTCACATGGCGAAATGTAAAAGAGTAAGAGTGAGAGGTGAGAATGATAGGTGAGTTTGGGTCAATGCATTGACAGGATGAGATGTGTGTCTCGCTCAGGGTAGTTTTGTCTTGGGGGAAAATAAAAATCTTATGAGAAAAAGTAAGTAACTTTGTGTGATTACTAAAAAACTGTGAATGGCACAGGGCAAGATGTCCCTCAGCACCCCAAGCATCAGCATCAGCCCAGCAAACAGATCAGAACCTCTCCACATAGTACACAGGAGATATCTCTTAACATTAACTTTTTAAAAGTCTTCATTCCTTACCAAACTGGGCATCTTCTCTATTCTCTTGATTTCCAGACACAGCATCTTCAATCTAATGAGAAAAAACTAAAAATTATGAATGGCACAAGGTAAGATGTCCCTCAGCACCCCAAGCTGGTTCCAAATGCAAAACATCAAAGAATTGCCAGCCCACTCAACATCAGATCCAACTGCCAGTTTCTAGCCTCTCCAAGTAGCACATAAAAAGAGATTAATATTTCCAACAATTATTTTTATATGACACATCATTACTCTATTCCGAAATGAGAACCGTAACGTTACAGATTGACCAATCCTGGCCAGAACACCAGCCCTTGCTCAGCTATGTGTTAAATAGTCCCACTACTATTCTTCTACAAGGATGGCTTTGGCATTAAATAACCCATGAAGTTTGATATGCCATTAAACAAAGAAACCAAACCCAACCAATTAGCTTTTGTCTTAGTTCATACAACTTTGTGCGGAATTCCCAGCTATGGGTAAATAGTAGGGCAGACTGACTTCTTCTAACCTTGGTAAGGAAACCAGTCTAGGAGAAGGGCATAGTGACTAACTTCAAAATCATAGTAAGTGAATTCGAACTCCAGTCGTGTTATTACATTCACTTTTAGACTAATACCCTTGGGAAAGGTATGAACCGCTTTCTCAGCCCTAGCTATGGGTTAAGTAGTACCAATGCTGTTCTTTTACAAGGATGTCTTTGGCATTAGATAACCCATGAGGTTTGATATGCCATTAAACAAAGAAGCCAATCCAAACCAATTGGCCTTTGTCTTGGTTCATACAACTTTGTGGAGTAGTCCCCATAGCGTAATGGCTAACACACGGGACTGCAACATTGTTGTAAGTGAGTTTGAACTATTACATTCATTTTGAAACTAATACCCTTGGAAAAGGCGTGAAACCCCCTCATCCTCCACCAGCAATGGGTTAAATAGTATTCCTACTGTTCTTTTACAAGGATGGCTATGGCATTAAATAACCCACAAAGATTTATATGCCATTGAACAACAAAACCTGGTTTGGTTTTGTTTCTTGATTTAATGGCATATCAACATTCGTGGGTTATCTGCAGTCCACAGTGCCTTTGAGGCCATTCTGTGGGTCATTTAATGCCAAATCATTTTTGACAAAGAAAGGACACAGATTGCTTACAGTACCTGCTATTGCTTAAGTGGTCACCCAATCAAGTATTGAACAGGCTCATGGTTGCTTAACTTAGGTGATCTAGCCAATTGTTTTGTTTTAGAGTATATCAACCCTTTTTGGGACATGTAATGCGGAATCAAGTTATTTTGATAAAGGACTCGCATTGCTCACAGTACCTGCTGTTGCTTAAGTGGTCACCCAATCAAGTATTGAACAGGCTCACGGTTGCTTAACTTTGGTGATTTAGCGGGGTGTTTTGTTTTAGGGTATATCAACCCTTTTTAGGTCATTTATTGCTGAATCAAGTTATTTTGATAAATAATTCAGGTGTGCTTACAGTACCTGCTGTTGTTTAAGTGGTCACCTAATTAAGTATTGAACAGATTCATCGCTGCTTAACTTCGGTGATCAAGTGGGAATCAGTGTAAAGTTTTTAAGGGCCATCCTTGGCCAGTTAAAATAGGGCTTAAAGAAAGTCCTATGTTATGGAATCCTTTGGTGATCGTATAAGTCCTATCCTGCGTATTGGTAAAGGTCCAGTGATTTAATCCTATGTCCATCGTCAAAGAATGCTGCAGTAATTATGACCAGTAGGGTGGGTTAAGTATTGTATCAGCCTCAGAGTACTGCCAGTGATTGGCCAAGGAATAGATACATGATCTTGCCTAGTCTATAAGTATGGGCGGGGATCTAGCACACACCTTATATACTAAAAAACTCAACAACCAGTGCTTTCAGTGTTATAGTAATTATAATGCTTTGATGGTATTGGGAGATAAGTATAGCTTTGACGAGTGGAAGGAGAGAAAAATATATTTTATGTGCAAAAGAAAGATTGCAACAAGCTCAAGAATTTCTCTGAATTTTTGAGATGAGGCTTGATAATTAGTATTATTTGGATTATTCGGACTATTGTCCTCATCTTTATTGTTATCTAGACTATTTCTCTAATTTTTTTAGATGAGGCTTGATAATTAGTATTATTTGGATTATTCAGACTATTGTCCTCATCTTTATTGTTATCTAAACTATTTCTCTGATTTTTTTTTAGATGAGCTTGATAATTAGTATTATTTGGATTATTCAGACTATTGTCCTCATCTTTATTGTTATCTAGACTATTTCTCTGATTTTTTTAGATGAGGCTTGATAATTAGTATTATTTGGATTATTCAGACTATTGTCCTCATCTTTATTGTTATCTAGACTATTTCTCTGATTTTTTTTTAGATGAGGCTTGATAATTAGTATTATTTGGATTATTCAGACTATTGTCCTCATCTTAATTGTTATCTAGACAATGTTTCGGACGATGTGCCCTCCGGCCTTCTTCAGGTATTTCTTGTCAGACTCTAGAGACTTCTTGAACTCTGGAACTTTCTTTTCAAACTCGGGAACCTTCTTGTAATTGGGAACTATCACAGAACTTTGAACCCAACCATTTATTCAATCCACGGTGGTATCCTGTTCTCATTCCGCTAAACAGAGCTGGGGTACAGGTGTTAAGATGTGTTAATTATTATTCTATGTTACTGTCGCCCCTGACCAGGATTGAACCTGCAGCGTAAAGATAACTGTGATTACCCAATGCCTTTATCCACTATGCTATGTGTCAAATTGGAAGGTTCCCGATTACGAAAAGAAGGTTCCAGAGTTCAAGAAGTTCCTGAGTCTGACAAGAAATACCTGAAGAAGGCTGGAGGGCACATCGGCTGAAACGTTGTATAGATAACAATAAAGATGAGGACAATAGTCCGAATAATCCAAATAATACTAAGCTCAACAATATGGTTTAAATTAGCAGTAAGAATTAACTGAGTTAAACACAAAATAGGCCCCAAAAGTGACTGTTAATGTCAAAGCTATCATTTTAGAAGAATAGTTGTGGTACTGTTGGGTTCAAAGTTATAATATCACTTATAATTGTTGGTTGAACAAAACAACTCCGACCAAGAGTGTTACATACACAAAAGGACTTTAATACAAGCACATGGAGAAGCATTTAAAACATGAATTATGTGTATACAAGATACATAAGAAAAGTTACATAGTAGATATACACGTACATAGAAAAGGGATAAGATACAATAAAAACGGATACAATGCTTATCTAAATGTACATACAAAAGATAGGGATAGTTATGGAGAGTCCATAGGTTAAAGTCACTTACTAGTGTTGTGTTGGGGGCTGAATCCCCCACCCGAGAAGGGTGTAGACATAAATGTCTAACCCATGTGTGTGAGGTGCCGCAGAAGAAGAAGAGAATTCGAATCTGGCGATTGCCTGCTTAAATAGCAAAACCCCTGGAGGTGAAAACGCGAAACAAGAGGGAAGATAACTCTTCCAACCAAAGGAAAGACAATCCCACAGTACTATCGAACCCATAGCTAGGGGAAGAATGGGGTTTCATACCTTTCCCAAGGGTATCAGTCCAAAAGTAAACGTAATAGTGTGACTGAAGTTTGAACTTGCTTACTATGAAGTAGAAGTCTACCACGTCAGCCACTACACCACAGAGCCCCCTCTCCCAATTTTGTTATAGGTAACAAGTACGAAAGAACTTCTTAGTTCATAGATTTTACCATTCCAACAGATCATAAAGTGAAATTAAATGTAAGCCAAAAAACTAGATAAATACTAGGATTTTGCTAGAGGACAGAAAAAAAATTGTGGAACATGAAGGTATCAGTGATACCAATCATAGTTGGAGCACTTGGAACAATTTTGAAGAGACTGAAAAAAAAAAAAAAAAAAAGACTGGAAGAACAGGAAATCTGGTGAAGGATTTTGACTGTCTTGATTAGTGGTTTTCAAACTTTTCGAAGCTGGGACCCCTTTCTTTTAGGGTCAATCCCCACCTCCATATAGATGAAGATGAAATCTTGTGGACCCCCATATAGATAAAAATGAAATTTATCAAAAATATTTAATGAAAATCACTTCCAATATTTGCAGTGAGTAATAGGGTAGGTCGATTTTTCACTTTTTAAAAATATCAAATTGTCCATCTATGCAAAAGTTGTGTGTTAGTATACTGAATACTGATACCAAAAAAATCTTTTACTTGCACCATTGTTTGAGGAAATAACATCAAAGATTGTCTACTAAAATGCACTAAAAATTCTCGTTTTCACAAAATTTAGCCTTTAGAAAACAAGGATTTTTAGTTCATTTTAGTAGACGATCTTTGATGCTATTTCCTATGAACTAAGCCAAAGGCCAATGGATGGTTGTTAAAGCACCACTTTATCATTTGCCTATTTTTCAATTTTATGGCAAATTTTATTTCATTGAAATTCAAAGTGTGACCAAAAGTTTTAAGTTACTCAAATAAAAAAAAAAAGGTTGAGAAACATTTTCAAAATTTTTGGAGCAGTAACACCTTTCTATTTCAAGGTCAATCTTGTGGACCCCCATATAAATAAAAATGAAATCTTGTGGACCCTCATATGAATGAAAATGAAATTTCATGCAACCCCATATAGATAAAAATGAAAATAAAGTTGCCCCCCCCCCCCCCACCTATAAGTAAAAATGAAATCCAGCAGAACCCCAGATAAATAAAAATGAAATTTTGTGCTCCCACATGTAATTGAAAATGAAATCTCGTAAATCCCCATATAAGTAAAAATGAAATCTTGAGCACCCCCATATAAATATCAAATTACCTGAAACACTGAAAGTTGTGTATTGGTTTATTAAGTACTGATACCAAAAAATTAGATCTTGAACTTGTACCAATTTTTGAGGAAATGGCATCAAATATCGTAGACAAAAATGCACTGAAAAATCTTCAGTTTTGCAATACCATTATTGCAAAACTGAAGGCATATTTTTAATTTGAACTTTAGTTATAATTCCATTATTTAATTTCACTAGTATTATCTGTGTTATTCGGACTATTGTCATCCTCTTCATTGTTATCTGTACAACGTTTTGGCCGATGTACCCTCTGACCTTCTTCAGGTATTTCTTGTCGAGTTGGGAACCTTCTCGGACTCAGGAACCTTCTTTTCGAACTTAGGAACCTTCTTGTCGTAATTGGGAGCCATCACAGAACTTTGAACCTAACCCTTTATTCAGTCCACAGCGGTATCCTGTTCTCATTTCGCTAACCATAGCTGGGGTAGAGGCTTTAAGCTGTGTTAATTATTATTCTATGTTGCTGTCACCCCTGACCAGGATTGAACCAGAGATAACTGTCACTTAGAACTGTCTTAACCTAACTTCTTTATCCACTAGGCCATGTGTCCAATTGGATAATCAAGTGTAAATTTTGGGAAAAAACCTAATGTCTTGTTTTGGCTAGAATATCTACCTATTTACTTACGTATGATTTTTTTTTCCTAGACTTAAATTAGATTAAAAACAAAAAACACCCAGGTAAAAATGAGTCTAGGTAAAAAATTGTACATAAGTGAATAGTCCGAATAACGCAGATAATACTAATCATCAAGCCTCATTTCAAACATTCAGAGAAATTTAATTTCATTTTGATAAAATAAAATGATAATATTCCCTGGTTTAAATACTGAAATTATTAGATTTTCTGATCAATTTTTTTACCAAATTTTGCAAAATGGAGAATTTTTCAGTGCATTTTTGTCTACAATATTTAATGTCATTTCCTCAAAAATTGGTTCAAGATCTAATTTTTGGTATCAGTACTTAATAGACCAATACACAACTTTTGGTGTTTCATGTAATTTGATATCTAAAAAAAGTGAAAAATCAACCTACCACCAGTGAGACGGCAAAATCATACCAACAAGACCAGATATGAAATCTTCAAACTTTTAGAAATCAGACTGAATGAGGCAAAATAATGCTGAAATAAATTTAAATTCAAATTGGAATTTATGAGTTTATTACCCAGCCACCCAGGAACAAATCCACCTGCTGAAAAACACACAAATGTTAAAAATGAAATTCCTCTATACACCACTCCCCCCGAACAGGAAGGGAGGAGTTGGATACTTATATATATATATATATACATGAATGTACAAATTCATATTCATATGATTAATCAAATCCTGAAGAAGATATCAGAAGATCTGAAACACGTGTCGCAAATGTAAGATAAAAATAAAAAATGAATTTTTTTTCTAAAAACATAATACATTTTTGCGAACCTTCTTTTTTATAATATATATATATATATATACATATATATATATATCTTATTATAATGGAGATTGTGTGCTTTTCTGTCTGTAACCGAAACTATATTCCTACTCAAGTCACAATTCTCTTTGTTATTGACATCACATTCTCCATGATTTTATTTTTATCTAAACCTCAATTATTAATAATAAAATTGTCTTATATTATTAATACTGTTAACTATGTCTACATACTGACAACATGCAATTATATTATATATACGACAAAATAGCGGTTTACAGTGTGAACAGGAAGGCTAATTTGCATATTAATATTAAAAATCGAATTTGATAAATATGTGCTTAGTATTATTGGAATATAAGCAAAATCTCTTCAATGGAAATCCATTAACAAGAAAAAATAACTGTCAGAAAAAATAACAATGAAAGTGATGGAAGAGTAAGTTTCAGTTGTTCCATTTTTATTATACTCCCTCTGTTTCAAATCTTTTATTATAATGTTTCATTAGCCTGTAATGTGCATATATTTGCCCTATCACAATGCAGGTGTAAAGAAAATAATAATAATACGGTAACAATGATGTTGTGTGTTAACCTGTATTTAATTCTTGAATTTTCGAGATAATATCTCTTTTTCAAA
>CM042178.1:16649640-16657140 GCA_023376005.1 Doryteuthis pealeii
TTATGATGTTTTTTAGAATAACACATAACAGGATTATTATTATTATTATTATTATTATTATTATTATTATTATTAATTACAGTAGTAGTAGTAGTAGTAGTAGTAGTAGTTGTAGTTTTATTCTATAATATTATTATTATTATAATAAAATAATAAAATGCCACTACTACTACTAATAATAATAATAATGATAATGATAATAATAATAGGATGGAATGATGATGATGATGATATTATGACTACTACTACTACTAATAATAATAATATTACTAATATTGTTAATAATAAAAAAAAGAAATGATAATGATGATAATTATGATAATAATAAAGATAATAAAACAAAAAAGAATAATTCTGCTACAATATAATAATAATAATAATAATAATAATAATAATAATAATAATTAATTATTATTATTATTATTATCATTATTATTATTATTATTATTATTATTATTATTATTATTATTATTATTATTATAACAGAATTTAAATAATTATAATAATGAATTTTTCAATAATAATAATAATAATAATAATATCATTATTGACTTGAAATAATATTAATAATAATAATAATAATAATAATAATAATAATAATAATCATTACTACTGAATTGAAATAATAATAATAATAATAATAATAATAATAATAATAATAATAATAATAATAATAATAATGATAATGATAATGATGATTATGATGATGATGATGATAATAATAATAATAATATTTATTATTATTATTATGTAATTCAAATAATAATAATAATAATGATAATAATAATAATTACTATTGATATTATTATGGAATTCAAGTAATAATAATAATAATAATAATAATAATAATAATAACAATAACAATAATAATAATAATTGGTAGTAATGATAATTATTATTATGGAATTTAAATCAAAATAATTATAGTAATGAATTTCTTTCAATAATAAGAATAAGAATAAGAATAAGAATAAGAAGGAGAAGAAGAAGAAAAAAGAAGAAAAAGAAGAAGAAGAAGAAGAAGAAGAAGAACAACAACAACAACAACACAACACCAACACTTAAAAGAAAAAGAAAAAGAACATAAAGGAGAAAATAATAACCAAATATAAAGACGGAGGTGGAGGCGGTTGTGGTGGTGGTTGGAGTCGAGGCGCAATTAAAGGAGTTACGTGCCCTTGTCTAGTGAACGATTTTGTCTACGTGGCGGCGCTAGTGTAGCGTCTTGTCCCTAGTCAGGGGAGACAATCATCGAGCAAAGTGTCCTTTCTTGGGTTAACGGCTGTACATCTCAAAACGACGGAACCTTCCGTCGTTAAAATCGCCATTTCTTCCCCAGTTTCTCTCCCAGCCGGACGACAAGCTGCAGACATGTGAAGGTAAGTCTCGAACTGATAGACGGACAACGTCCAGGCGCAATCAATCCTGGCGAAACGGTCGGAAAATGGTCACTTTCTACATCCGTCCAAAATCGCCGGGGGTGGTTGCGCAAGGGGTGAACAAGAAGTGGGGGATCGATTTAAGTGATGTTTTTAATGGCAAACCGTTCCCTCACTTTTTGAACACTGAGGCTGGGGGATCGGTTTTCGGTTGATTCGTCTATGTAAACTGATCCCCGACTTTTTGATCGGTTTGTGGTGTGCAAGGTATTCGGTGTGCACAAGTCCGGCGAGCTGCGTACACCACTTTGTACACACGTAGTTGTTGATGTCGATCTTTGTGCCAGGGATTTTTGGCGGGGGTTTTCTTTTTTTGTTTTTTTGGACATGATGGCAAAGAAATTCATCTTTTTTTATTTTCTGTTTCTTTCTCTTTTTTGTTGCCATGCTGGTTTTTTTTATTACTATTTTTTTTTGTCTATAATGGAAACTAATCACAGCGGGTTTTTATTTATTTATTATTATTTTTATCATTATTTTTTTAATTTTCGACAAATAAAACCAATTTCTTGGCCATTATTATCAAGATCTGACAATATTACGACCAGTGAAACCGCCAAAAGACATTTTTAAAAATGATTAAAAATCTTTTTTCTGCCTTGCATGTCTGTCTGTCTCTGACCACGGGGTGGTCGTAAAGTGGGTGTTCTTTTTACGTAATGAAATTAATTAAAAACTGTTCACCCACTTTATGACCAAAACAGAACATACATTATGTCTTTTTAAAAATTGGGCCCCAACTATGTGTGAACGAAGGTGGGGAATAAAAAGAAGAAGAAAAAAAAAAGACAAAAATGTCAGGAAAGGAAGAAAGAAATAATAATAATGATAATAATAATAATAATAAAAACCTTTTGTCTTTAGATGTCAAATATTTTATCAACTGTCAAACTGTGGGGGGTCGGGATCAGATAACATTTTTTTTTCTTTTTTGTTTATTATTATTGTAAAATTATTCCCCCCCCCACTTTATCACACATCCGAGAAATTTAAATTATTTTAAGGGGAAATACATATATATATTTATATATATATATAATATACTCCTTTCTTTACGACGATATGGCTTCAAAAAATAAATACTAATTAAAATGAAATAAAAACTCTAATTATTTATAATAAAAAAATCTTTAAAAAAAGAAAGAAAATGAACTGATTTTCATTATTATATTTTTTTGGTTGATAAATAAAACAATTTTATTCATTAAAAAAAATACAATTTTGTATTCTTTTGAATTGATTTAATTTTATATATTTACTATTAATTAAACCTTTGTTTTAATTAGTTAATTTTTTTTAATTGATTATTTTGATGATTTGTAAAACTAGTTAAATCGATTCATTTTTTTTTTCTTTTTTAAATAACGAGATATAATGAAATCTCAATGTGTTCAGTAAATTTAAATTAAAGATTTTTTTTTCTTTTTATATTGACAAAAAAAAAATTGTCTAAATTTAATTTTCTGGATTTCGGGGATAATTAAAAAAAGAAAATGCTGTTTTCTTAAATAGCGTAATCAAAATAAAATTTATTTCCAAAATGTCTTTATTTTACCTAATTTTCATGTTCAAATACGACCATATTCTCCTTCAGAAAGAAAAAAAAAAAAAAAAAAAAAATGATCCCCAAAATATTCAGGGTACATTGCTGGGTCATTTTTTTTTTTTTTTTTTTTTTTTTTTATGACCCAGGGGTTACATGGCAGCTTCCTGGATAACGGGGTTGGAGGGGCAGATAGTATTAAGTTACACAGTACCAGCGGCAGGGGAGCATATGTGACCTGTCTGCACTCTTCTCTAACCATCTTGGCATGTCAGGTATAAGATTTTTCTCAATTTATCTAGCAATGGGAAAGACTTCAGGGGAATTGATTTCATGCCTTATCCTAAGAGAAGCACAAGCGTAAGAATTTGATTCTGCTATTTCTGGCATTGATTGAACCATATGCCACTTGTTTAGTATAGCAACCACGTGGTGACAGTCATCCGAGCTAAAAAGGGTATTTGCTTTTTTATTTACCTTTTTATTTATTTATTTATTTTATTTGTGATGCTATCTTTTTTTAGAGACAGTCGAGAAATACTTATGCTAGATGGGTGGTCATAATGGCCCCCTCTGATCACTTGGCTGCAAGCATCAAGCCTTAGCACTTATATGATTGTCCCAACCCTAATGGCAAACCCCAACCCTTTTTATCATATAAGTACTAGCTGGTCGTGGTTGAGGGTCTTAGTGGCCTGGGAATTACGTTAAACTCTATCTGATGGTGAAGTTCCAATTCTGGAGCTCGAGGGAATATTCAGTTCATCATCATTACTCCCAGGTTCATTCTGACCTGGTAGTACCTGTTAGGGTCCTATCTATGAGTTAAATAGAAAAATATTTATAAAAACAAATTAATTATCCATTATGAATGAATGTATTTCAAAACTTTGTCGGCATTAAATGACCCACTGAGCTTGATACGCCGTAAAACAAACCAAACCAAACTTCATCACCATTGCTCCCAAATCCACTCTGACCCTGACCCATAGTGGTAGTACCTGTTAGTGTCCCATCTATAGGTCAAGTTGAAAAAATGACTTTAAAAAAAAAAAGAACGAATACCCATGGAGAATGAACAAAACAAAAACATCTTTGGCATAAAATGACCCAACAAGGGTTGATATGCCATAAAACCCACCAACTGAGCTTTTTATTTATCTTTTTCTTATTCTTTTATTTTATTTTATTTATTTATTTGGAGGGTACAATAAAAAGCAGGAATGTAAAATTGAAAAAAAAAAAAAATGTATTTTAATGTTCCTTCATCGGGAATGGATTTGTGTAAAATTATTTGTAGGTATTTAGCCAACCCATTCAGCATGGATAGGATGTGACACAAGGTCACAAGTTTGGAACATCCAGTGAGGATCAGGTCCACTCTGACCCGGAATGGTAGTACCTGTTAGGGTCCCATCTATGGGTTAAATAGGAAAAAAATGTGTTTAAAAAAAAAAAAAAAATTGAGTTTGAAAAAAAAATTTTGAATACCCATCAAGAATGAATAATATAATGTTTTTGGCATAAAATAACCCAACAAGGGTTGACATGCCGTAAAATCCAACCATCCAGCGAGGATCAAACTCACTTTTCAGTAGTAAGACATCTGCAAGACTAGATTGCTACCCATCATACCATGATGGTACACCTTTTTACCCGACCTGTTTGCCATGGGTGGGATGTGACACAAGGTCACAAGTATATGGCATCCAGTCAGGATTGAACTCGCTATTCAGTCATAATGGATCTGCGAGACTAGCTTGCTAACCATTGCTCTATGATAAAACCCCTATATTTATTTAATTAGTATTTAACCAACCTGTTTGCTTTGAGTAGTATATGACATAAGTTTGCAAGTATTGGGCTTCTAGCAAGGATCAAACTCGCTTTTCACTAGTAACAGATCTGCGAGACTAGCTTGCTAACCATTACACCACGATGGGACATACTTATTTACCCAACTTGTCCACCACGGGTAGGATATGACACAAGGTTTCAAGTATGTGGCATCCACCAAGGATGAAACTCGCTATACAATAGTAATGGATCTGCGAGAGAAGTTTGCTAACCATCTATACATATATAAACGGCAGTTGTATGTATGTGTGTGTATGTCCGAATGAAACTACGAAAATAAAAACAATTAATGACAAAGTAAATATATATACACATTAAATATCACTAGAGCTTGCTTTTTGAGCAAAAATAATGAAGATTTTATTTATATTCATAAAGATATGTCTGGAAAGATATTTAAAAATTAGAATTTGAATAGTAAAGAAGGGAGAGTCATTGGTTGCGTTTGTGATTAAAACATAAACAAATCAATTATGTAAGACCAAACAATTAATGGATCTGCAAGACTAACCTTTTTTTTTTTATCCCTCACCTCTAACCTGGCATATGCCAGGTAGCCACTTCTACTTACACCATAATGAGACATCCTTTTACCCAACTTGTTCACCATGGTTAGGATGTGACACAAGGTTGCAAGTATGAAGTATCCACCTAGGATCTAACACTATTCAGTTGTAATGGCCACGTCAAGCCCTAGCGCCTATATGATTGCCCCAACCTATTGCCCTTATGGCAACCCCCAATCCTTCTTATCTGGGTGCTAGAAGGCGGTGGCTGAGGGTCTACATGCCCTGGGAATGACATTAAACTCTATCTGATGGTGAGGTTCCAATTCTGGAGGTTTGGGGAATGTGGAGCACCCCTTGATCACCATTGCTCCCTGGTCCACTCTGACTCAGAGTGGTAGTACCTGTTAGGGTCCCATATATGGGTTAAATAGAAAAACATGAGTTTATAAACAAAATTGTATTATGCATTAAGAGTGAATTTATTTCACAACTTTGTCGGCATTAAATGACCCACCGAGGTTGATATGCCGTAAAACAAACCAAACCAATCAGTTGTAATGGATCTGTGAGACTAGCTTCTTAACCATTGCACTATGATGGAACCCCTTAAGTATTTATCCAACCTGTTTGCCATGAGTAGGGTATGACATAAGGTTGCAAGTATGGGGCATCTAGTGAGGATCAAACTCGCTTTTCACTAGTAACGATATGCGAGACTAGCTTGCTAACTATTATATCAGAAGTATACCTAATACCCTTGGGAAAGGTATGAATCCAATTCTCCCTCCAGCTATGGGTAAATAGCAGGGCAGACTGGACTCTTTAACCATGGCTAGGTAATCAGCCTAGGAGAAGGAAAACTCTGAATTCAAACCTGTTAAATTCCGCTTAAGAAATTGACCTTGTGTCACATCCTGCTTGTGCAGAGGGGTTGGTAAATATATATATATCAGAAGTATTTACTCAGCGTATGAGTAGCACAGGGTAAAGTAAGCAGCTGATAGTAGGTGTAGCACTCCGCCTCAGACGCTAAAACAATCTCCTTGGTCTAGCGCTAGTGAAAAGGGGGGAGGTAAACTCCCTTGTTGTCTGGCTGATAATGACTAGAGCCACCCTAACGACTTTACTTATTTGCTTTGAAATATTTTAAAGAAAATATTAAGAAAATAAACGATGGTTCATTGAAAATGAACTTTGTCTGACAGTTCAAACTTTGACCAAGATGGCATTTCAATTGGCTCAAACCCTCTTGGGGAAAGGCATGAATCTACCATTTCCCTTGTCAGCTATAGGTAAATAGTGGGGCAGGCTGGACTCTGTAGGTTTTTATGTATTTATCAACCCCTCTGCATAAGCAGGATGTGACACGAGGTCAATTTTTAAACAGAGGTTAACAGTATTATTTTGATTATTCGGACTATTGTCCTCATCTTTATTATCTGTACAATGTTTTGGCTGATGTGCCCTCCGGCCTTCTTCAGGTATTTCTTGTGTTTGTCTAAAATGTTGTACAGATAATAAAGATGAGGACAATAATCCAAATAATCAAGTTTCATCTCCAAAATTCAGGGAAATAGAGGTTAACAGGTTTGAATTTGATTTTCCTGTGCTGGTGAAGGCCGGTATTGAACTAGGAACCTTGTGATTTCTAGCTGAACGCTCTACCGACTGCGCTATCTTAGATCTGCATACTAAATCAAAAAGCTATGAGCATCACTGTGTGTGTGTGTGTGTGTGTATGTATATATATATATATATATATATATATATATATATATATATATATATATATATATGGTATTTGTGTAAAAAGTGACTTACTGGTGAAAATGGTCACAGTGGTTAGTTGATTCAAGTTTCACAATGATAAGGCAGCGATATAACAAATATAAAGTGCTCAATATGTTAGTAGAGCAAATTTATTAACATACAGGTACACTGTATTATTGATTGACAATCAACCTTTTATCGCGAAAAAAACACACGTGAAATCGACTGCAATTAATCAATATCTTGATTAATCCAGTGGATTTAACCCTGAAGATCCTTATGGTGAAACTCAAGTAGGTTAATACTGTGTACCTTTATTATATATATATATATATATATATGGTGGACTCTATTTTGAACGATAGATGAGGGTCAGTAGTGA
>CM042178.1:16658317-16680817 GCA_023376005.1 Doryteuthis pealeii
CTGGGGACAAAGCAGCAGAGATACGGTGCCTTGGCTTAACCGCGCGGTTGCATATGTTGTTCACTCGTAACTCAATTAAACATCATTGTAGCTCTTCTTTCTCCTTGCTGATTTTTTAAAATGTTTCTAAAATACACGGCTTTTGGTGTACTTGTTACTGTGTCTGTGGAAAATCTGTGGCAAACAAGAACATCTCCTTCCCCTGACCAGAATATGGATGCAGGGTTTGGGGACTGTTTGTGAATTTCATATTCCCTTGTTACTTGTTCCATGAATTCACCACAGGTGAATTCATTGGTTGGAGCCTGCTCAACCGACTTAGGATGTATGCGGTCACAGAAACTGTAGAGATTTTATTCTCAGTAATTTCAATTGTTCTGGGGTAGAATTGCTCTATGGGCCACTAAAATATCATCAGGAACCCCCAATTTGGTATTTTTTTTAGTTGATATCATCCTTCTGTCTGCGAAAGATAGAATAGTATCAATTTTTTTTTTTTTTTTTTCTTGGGTGGTTGTTTTGGTGAATGTGCTGTTGCCCAAGCAGCAGATCTCCCTTCTCCACACTGTGGTCCAAAGGAAACGTAAGAAACATATGCAGTTTGGCAATGGCAGTGTCGCAGGAGTTGCTGTTTAGCACTGAAATTCAGTGTTACTCCACCTTAGGGACTCTGGATTTGTTATCAGGTTTTACTCCTCTGTCCTTCCTCGGGATTATTTAGTCGCTCAGCGGCAATGTTTTATAACAGTCTCTTACTGGTCCTAAATGGGTTGACCACCAGGGCCAATTTGGGGGTTTGTGTGTATAGTAAGAACCCCAATCTTACTACTGTCAGTGTTGGTGGTTGTTGTGTGTGGACCGCCAGTAATGTTACATGGACTGCATTTGAGAACCACTAGTCTAACTCAAGTAAGGGCTGAAGTGGAGTGTTGCATTTTAGAGGATCACTTAAGTACCTGGTTCACAGAATGCTCAGCTACCACAAGCATCACCTCCGGTATTATAGGTCGCTACCCATGGCCAACTAGTTCGGGGGTGGTTCTTGCTCTTCTGCAGAGGTGCAGTCGGAGTAGTCTACAGTGTCAGTCGACAAGGTAGCCTTCTCCTTGGTATGTTTTTGTCACAGAGCAGCCAAAGTTACTTGTTTATATTCAAACTGACATCTTTTTGTGTTATTGTTGGGTGTAAAAGTTGATTTTGATAGATCTTGGCAAGATTGTTTTGGTGTCCGAGATGGGTCACCACACCTACCATCAGCTCCACACTTTATCGCACAGATCCCTGTGCTTCTCATATGCTGAGTTGGCATGACCCAGTGTCGAACTAGGAATCTTGTGATTCCTAGACAGACGATCTGCCGATTGAGCTAAACCGGCCCTATATATGAGGAAAAGAGGATTGGAATGAATCTGACAGAATGAGGTAAAATAAGGAATGGAAGAACAAAACTCAGACAAAAATGTGTAGTATATTTCGCTGGAACTTTATGTCCCGCTTCCTCAAGCTTTTATTGCTTGATAATAATAAATACTTGAGGAAGCGGAACTTAAAGTTCCAGCGAAATATACTACACATTTTTTCAGAGTTTTGTGTGTGTGTGTGTGTAGTTAAAATAATCTAATTGACTGGTAAGGGATGATTCTATTTGGTATCATCAAAATCTCACTCCTATAGATTTATACAAGGATTTTTTATAAATCTCTAAGAGAGCTCAAGGTATAATATTTAATAAATTAATTATATACAGAGCAATATTTAACTTTCAATGAAACAAGAACTTAAACCATCATTTGACTATAAGACATTTATTTCAACCAGAGACTCAATATGAGTCTAGTCTCATCAGATAGTATTTTAAAAGAAAAAAAAAAGTTTTTAAATACTACTAGAGACTAGACTCATATTGAATCTCTAGTTGAAATAAATTTATTATAGTTTGATAACTGTTTAAGTATTTCTTTCTTTGAAAGTCATATATATATGTGTGTGTGTGTGTTTTTGTCTTTTTTAATACAAAAAGAAACAACTTTCCATAAAATCTAATATTTGTGTGTACTTTTTTCTCCTTTCTTTCCCCCTTCTAAATAAGGGTAGCTGTCATTGCTAGGATTAAAATAGCTTTTACAAAAGGGGTGGGTGGGTCTAGAAGTGATTTTCTTGTCAGAACAAATGCAATTGACCTTGTATCCAGTCCCCTTTTTTTTTTTTTTTTTTTTTTTTTTTTTTTTTTTTTTTTTTTTTTTTTGAGAAAACACTTTTCCCCTGAAATGACTCATACACTTGGACAGGGGAAAACTGAGCGCAAAGATTTCCTTTAAGATCAAAGTGTAGTATCTTTTTATTTTTATTCTTTATTTTTACTGTAAAAAAAAACTGGTAATTTATGAGGAAGTGCGTCCCGGTCTCCTGCCTCAAAAATTGCTACCCGGTGACTATTAAAATAACGCTCCCAGCTATGTCGTCTCGGTGGTGTTACTTGAAAGAAAACAACCAACTTAGGGTGTTAAATGTATTTTAGAGGGGGAGGGGCTTCTTTTTTTTTGTCGTAATTCTTATTTATTTATCGTAATTTGTTTAGAAATTTATTTATAGAAATTTGTCGTAATTCTTGTTTAGATATGAAGATGGATATCTATCTATCTATCTATCTCAATTTGTTCATTTTTTACTTTGTTTATATATATCTACCCACCCATCTCCATCAAAAGAGAAGCCCCCCCTCCTCTAAGATACATTTAATGCCCTAAGTTGGTTGTTTTCTTTCAAGTAACACTGCTGAGACGACATAGCTGGGGACGTTATTTTAATAGTCACCGGGTAGCAATTTCTGAGGCAGGAGACCGGGACGCGCTTCCTCATAAATTACCAAAAAACTTTTGTATTTTAGGCAGGAGTTATTTAAAAAAGGGAGGGGGGCTTAAAAACAAAATACTCCTGCCTAAAATACAAATCTTATCATAGAGTTAAAAATGGAATATTGGCGTACGAGGAAAATGTTTCCTTTTAAATGATAGATTATTCTGTCACTGAAATTCAAAATCAAGACCGCTTATTCCAATTCCAGAGAGCTCAACCCATGGATATTATGTGTCTGTCTAAAACAGAAACTATATCACCACCAATGCCACAATTCCCTTAATTATTTATGTTACATTCTCCTTATTTTTGTTTCCTGAATATTTGCATGTGTGATAGTTCTAGTGATTTGAGGTAAAATAATTGTGTGGTAGATTTATCGTTGGTAAAATAATCGCGTGGTATATTTATCGTTGGTAAATAATCGCGTGGTATTTATCGTTGGTAAAATAATCGCGTGGTATATTTATCGTTGGTAAATGATTCGCGTGGTATATTTATCGTTGGTAAAATGATTCGCATGGTATTTTAATCGTTGGTAAAATGATTCGCGTGGTATTTTAATCGTTGGTAAAATGATTCGCGTGGTATTTTAATCGTTGGTAAAATGATTCGCGTGGTATTTTAATCGTTGGTAAAATAATTCGCATGGCGGATTTATAGTTGGTAAATTCACATATAGTAAAAACTAAAATATTCTAAATACGTAGTCTTTTAGTCTTAGGAAAATAGAATTAGGAACTCAAGAAAAAGAAAAGAAAAAATTGACCTTGTGTCACACTGTTGGGGGTTGGGTAAATGCATAGTTTTTTTTTTTTTTTTTTTTTTAGACAAGTTTGAATAGAATGCTCAAGGAAGCTCAAGATAGCTGGGGGTAGATGTATTTGAAAAATATTTCTTTGTACCCCCTCCTCCTTCATGGTACATTATTCAGAAAAACATTATGAATAGTTCACCTTCTGCGTTTTAACCGATGTTATACAATGATAAATCTTACTAAATGTAGAGGGAAGCCTCTTGAGGACCGAAGCCCCCCCCCACACCTCTGGGTTCCCAAATCCTTAGCTATGTCCCCTTGTGACCCAAAAGATAGGGTATGGTTATTTTTAACCTGCTGGGTCACACACACACACACACATACACACATATATATATATATATTATATATTATGTATTATTTTTTTTTTTTTTTTTTTTTTTTTTTTTTAGATTCTATCTAAATGGGTTTTGCAGGAAATAAATTGCAATGAGAAAAAACTTTGTTAGATGTTTAAAAAATGGTTTTATTTTTCTAGAAATGAATTAATATCTATAAGAAAATATCTAAACATAAATGTGTAAAAAAAAAAAAAAATAAAAATAAAAAAAAAAAATATTTAGAAAAAAAATTAATTTTAAAAGAACCTGAAATATCTTGAATTAATTAACCTGAATTAATATCTATAAGAAAATATCTAAACATAAATATATAAAAATAAAAAAAAATGAAAAAATATATTTTTTTAAAAGATTATTTTTAAATGAGCCTGATATATCTTAAAACCTGGATCCACACATAAAATGTACAAAGTTATGCAAATTGTCACTTTTTTTTTTTTTTTTTTTTTTTTTTTTCCCAGAGTAGATATATTCTAGTGCTCTGGGAGTGTGGAGTTATCCCCTTCATCTGATCCGGAGTGGTATTACAAGTTAGGGTCCCATCTATGGGTTAGATAGATAAAAAAAATGAGTTTGAAAAAAAAAAAAGAAAAGAAAAGAAAAAAAAAGAATGAATAAAATGTCTTTGGCATAAAATAACCCAACAAAGGTTAACATGCCCTGAAATCCAACCAACCAAAGTAGATATGCTAATTTCCTTTGATTCCACAAGGATTGGTTAATTCAAATGGCATGTCAACCCATCTAAGGTTATTTTATGCTAAAAGGTTAGAGAATTGTGTTCATTTTATGTACATTTATATTTACATCTTGTGTTGCCCCGTTGTCTGAGGTTGGAGAGGGTTAAGACCCCACCCCCATGGGTCAACCTGTTGGACATGTGTAGAGTCCCGTGATGCTTAAGGATGGAATCCTGGCACCTGAGCAGTCCATGATCTGCAACATTTCACTTTAGCCCTTATTTGAATATTTGATGTGGGTACATCTTTAGCCCTAACTTGGGCTAGACAGATGGTCGGAGAAACCCACCTGATCAATTGGCTGGTCATGTCAAGCTCTAGCACCTATATGATTGTCCCAATCCTATTGTCCTGGGTATAATGTTAAACTGCATCTAGCGGTGAAGTTCCAATGCTGGAGCTCTGGGGATGTGCAGTACCCCTTCAATATTGTTACTCCCAGGTCCACTCTAAACTGGAATGGTAGTATATGTTAGGGTTCCATCTATGGGTTTAATATATAAAAAAATGAGTTTTTAAACAATGTGTTAAAAAATTAAAAAAAAATTAATAAATAAAAATAAGAATAAGTTAAAAAAATTTAATACCAAACAAGAATGAATAAAACAAAATGTCTTTGGCATAAAATAACCCAACAAGTGTTGACATGCTGTAAAATCCAAGCAAGCAAGCAACCAGGATGAGGCTGTTTGCAGTTCACTTTGTGCTAATGCCCTTGTAAAATCCAACCAACCAACCAATTAAATTCCAGGCTCTTAGAATCTCTCAGTTTGGTCCCCTTTTTTTCTTTTTCTTTTCAAATTTTTTCTTTCTTTATTTTTTTGTAATGCTTTCTTGTAAGAATAAGATTTTAAAAATGTCAGCCCCCCCCTTCAAATTCGGTGGGGAGGGGGTCTTCTATATTGTCATTTAAATACCAAAGTGTTTTAAAGCAATGTCTTATTCTGTCATCTCTACCCCACCCTCCACTCCACACACACACACACCGTATACCATTTTTGTCTTTGTCTCATTTCTCTCCATCCCTTGACTATAGAAGAGGCAGTCTTAGCAAAAGATGGCTTGTTGATAAATTGGTCTGTATTTCTGGATGTTGTCCAAGAACTCAGGAATATATAGTGCCCCACATTCATCATCTGTGGAACTTGTTGCAAAAGAGTAGCAGAAGTAGTAGTAAACATAGTTCTTGTAGCGTTGCCTTATCTTGAATATATATATATATATATATATATATATATAAGTAATATAGTGTGTACAGAAATAACCTACTCGAGTTTCACCATAAGGATTTTCAGGATCTATATTGAGACTAACCCAATATTTTTTACCGGTAAGTCATTCCCTTTATATATATATATATATATATATATATATATATAATGTGTCAATTATCCTGATGACCTTTTAGGAGAAACCTAGGTAGATATTTGCAGACTCATTAGGCTTACTTTATTATTATTTATTAGCTCTACTTTTTGTATTGAGCACTTTAGTATATTTAACTTGGGCAACTCTTACAGTATTTTTTTTTCTTTTGCCAATTTTTATTGTACCATCTGAGTTTTTTTCAGGAGGTGCATATTATTTGGTCTTTTCTTTTTTTTTTTTTTTTTTTTTTTTTTTTTTTTTCTTTTTCATATATTTTTTTCTCCATGCAAAAATTTGCACTGTGTAATTACAAACTATAATGCCAGGAGTTTTTTTTATACTGTCTGAGTTTAGAAAAAGAAAAAAAAAATTTGACAAATTATTACTAAGAATTGTCTTTGGCCACAGATGGAATTCAGCTTTGCTCAATCTGAAGAAATCCAAATGGCTAACTTTGCAAAGATTGTTAGTTATTTTTGTACTGGGTGGTCCAAAAGTTGCACCACCTCCCCGACTAATTTTTAAAATTTTTCTTTGTAATAGAACATGCTGCACATCTCTTACATTCTTCCACCCTGTTGAAGAATACTCAAACTGTGCCGCCCTGTCGACTGGGGCATTAGACTACACCTCTGCAGAGGGGTAAGACTCCCCCAATGGGACCACCTGTTGGCTGTGGGTGGTGATCTGTGATGCTTAAGGATAGAACCCAGGTGGATGAGCAGTTCATGACTTGGAATACTCCACTTTGGCCCTATCTTGGGCTAGACGGGCGGTCGGAGAGACCCCCTCCGATCAATCGCTTGGTCACGTCAAGTCCTAGCACCTATATGATTGCTCAACCCTATTGCCCTTATGGCAAGCCCCAACCCCTTTTTATCATATGGGTGCTAGAAGGCCGGTGGCTGAGGGTCTACATGTCCTGGGAATGACGTTAAACTCTATCTGATGGTGAGGTTCCAGTTTAGGAGGTTTGGGGAATGTGGAGCACCCCTTCATCACTGGTCCACTCTGACCCGGAGTGGTAGTACCTGTTAGGGTCCTATGTATGGGTTAAATAGAAAACATGAGTTTATAAACAAAATTGTATTATCCATTAAAAATGAAATTATTTCAAAACTTTGTTGGCATTAAACATTTTTGAATACCAAATTACCAATAGATGTATTGGGCATAAAATAACCCAAGGGGTTGATATGCCGTAAATCCCAACCAACCAAACCAAACCAAACCAAAATCTCCCAAATAATGGAGATAAATAAAATTTAAGTGCAGAATCAGAAAGAACATACAATTTTACATAAGAATGCAAAGTTTTATCAAAATTGTTCCAAAAATAAAGAAATGGTGAAGAAATTACTAAATTCCTTGTTTTCAATTAGTCTGTATTTTATCATATTCATTTTTGTACCCTCAATTTCGGGGCTTTAAATTCTCATAACTTTTGAACCACTGAGGATATTTGTATAATTCAAACACTTCTGAACTCCATTTACAAAGTTCTATATAACTAATGTGATTAAATAACAATAACCTCAAATAAAAAAAATCAACTGGGAATGCTAATAAGATGCACAAAAACAAATTTAACCAACATTTATTTTCAAAACATTATCAAAGAACGCAACGTTAACAGAAAGTTTTAGTGAGATTTGTGAAACTGAATTCAAGTACTGTTGGTGAGTCTGATAAAATGCCCTTTGAGGGCCAGATCTGGCCTACGGGTCGTAGTTTGGTGACCCCTGATATAGATTAAAGGATTTACAGGGATTAAATCCCATTTCCTTTTTAATCTTTATCTTTGACGTTCTCAGTTTCTTTCAACAAAGTCTAATCTATTCCTGGTGCCTCTGAGGAATTTTCAGCAAGTGCGTCTTATAGCAACTCTCCAGGGTTTTAATCCTCATTGGGCACCCTACCACACCTGTAGCCTACGGGTGATAATAACATAGCATACGTAACATAGTTTAGCACATGTACCCAGTCATGGTTAACGGAATGAGAACAATCTACCCCAATGAATTAGCTAATGAGTTTGGTTAAATCGAACTTAATGGACCTAAATTCCACCATTGTATGTCACACTGCCGAAAGAAAAAAAAATACCTAAAATCAGGTATTTTATTTAAAAACTTTTATATTTTTTTAAGGTCAGTTAACTTTGAACCACATATCTTTGAGAATCTGTGTTAGACCTTAAAGATACGTCGTTCAAATTAACTGACCTGAAAAGATGTAAAAGTCTTAAAATAAAATAACTTGTGCGTTATATCTTTTATTTATTAATATATCAACACTAAAAATGTCATTAAATTTGGTTAATTCCCTGATTTTTGGTATTTTTTTTTTTTTTCTTTCAGCGGGGTGACATACGATGGTGGAATTTAGGTCCGTTAAGTTCAATTTAACCAAGAGTTTTGTTCAAAGGTTCTTGAGTTTGACAAAAACACCTCAGCCCTGTGTGCTAGGGTGTTAGAATACACCGACTGCATCTCTGCAGTGGGGTAAGACTCTCCCAATGGGGCCACTTGTTGGTGACCTGTAATGCTTAAGGACAGAACCCTGGTGGATGAGCAGTCCATGACACGCAACATTCCACTTAGACCCCTACTTAGGCTAGACGGGCGGTCAGAGAAGCCCCCTCTGATCAATCAGGTGGTCACATCAAGCCCTAGCACCTATATGATTGCCCCATCCCTATTGCCCTTATGCTAACCTCCAACCCTTTTTATCATATGGGTGCTAGAAGGCGGTGGCTGAGGGTCATCTTGTCCTAGGAATGATGTTAAACTCTATCTGATGGTGAGGTTCCAGTTCTGGGGGTCTGGGAAATGTGGAGCACCCCTTCATCACCATTGCTCCCTAGTCCACTCTGATCCAGAGTGGTAGTACCAGTTAGGGTCCCATCTATGGGTTAAATAGAAAAACATTAGTTTATAAACAAAACTGATTATCCTTTAAGAATAAATTTATTTCAAAACTTGGTCCACATTGAATTACTCACTGAGGTTGACATGCCGTAAAACAAACTAAACCAAACCAAAAAAAACACCTAAAGAAAACTGGAGGGTTATCGGCCGAAACATTGTATATATAACAATAAAGATGACAAGAGTCTGAAAAAAAAAAACAACTTAATTTTACTACAAGACTTTTTGAAGAGTTTTTGAAAGACATCTCTCCTTATCTCTTTCTCTGTCTTCTCTCTCTGTCTTTCTCTCTCTCTCTTTTCTTCTCTCTCTTTTTCTTTCTCTCTTCTCCCTCCCCCCCTCTCACTCTCTCCCCCATCTCCCCCTCTCCTCTCCCCCTCCCCTCTCCCCTCTCTCCCTCTCTGCCATTGAAATCAGTCAATTAATCAACTCCACAAAAAATGTAAATAGAAATGTACAATGGCATAAAATAACACCAGATGGGTTGACATGCCATTGAAATCAATCAATTAATCTTAAGAGACAACTACACAAAAATATAAATATGAATGTATCATGAAGGCAATTCCCTAACCTCTAGGATTAAAATAGCCCAAGATGAGTTGATATGCCATTAAAATCAATCGATCAATGTTTTTGTTGTTCCTTTTATATCATCGTCATATTTCTGTATCGATAGGATCTTTCTAAAATCTATAGCAGAATTATTTCATTAAGATATTTCGTCTTGTATCTTTTTTAATTTTTTTTTTTTTATAGATTTTTAAAAATAATCCTGGGTATCACCCGGTACCTCTGCCAGTCTATTCCATCTTCTTAGAACTATATTGGCAAAATCTTGCTTCAATATGAAAACACTAAGCCTATAATATAAGAAATCCTTTTTTTTGAAAGATATAGTATTTGTTTTTGTTTTTTTTTTGTTTTTGCTTTTTAGATTTAAAAAAAATGAACCTGGGTATCACCAGGTACCCCTACCAGTCCATTCCGTCTTCTTAGAACTATATTGCCAAAATCTTGCTTCAATATGAAAACGCTAAGCCTATAATATCATAAGAAATCCTTTTTCATTTCGAAAGATATAGTATTGTTTTGTTTTTTTTTTTTTGTTTTTGCTTTTGCTTTTTAGATTTAAAAAAAATGAACCTGGGTATCACCAGGTACCCCTAACAGTCTATTCCGTCTTCTTAGAACTATATTGGCAAAATCTTGCTTCAATATGAAAACGCTAAGCCTATAGTATCATCATAAGAAATCCTTCTTCATTTCAAAAGAAAGTATCGGTAAAACTCTATTAACTTAGTACACTTGTACTTAGAACTTATAGTAAAAGAGATGGTAAAAGTCTTGCCTAAGCTTGATTGGTTACCAATATTTCAAAAAAAATTTTAACCAGTGGTACTGAGCTCTAGTCGCTAGTATTTCTTATATTTCGGTTGTCCTTGTAAATTCTCTCTCTGGTTTATCTGACTCTGCGGATGGAACCGGTTGAGTCTACTCAGTAGATTTAGTAGTAGATCAGAATTTTATTATTCATGTCCCCCCCCCCCATTGACTCTTCTTCTTCTTCTTCTTCTTCTAAAGTTGGCCACAAGTTCCTCTGTAATTACCTCTCACTCACTAGATTCTCTCCTAATTAGCTTATTAAGGTTAATTAGCATATCTAATTAACATATGATGATGTCATCAATTGGCAGCCATGTTGGATATTGGGAACCGGGCAAGGAAATGGCTCAGTTGATAAAAACATTGGCACATTATGAATTTTGGGGTCTTGATTTCAATCTTTCATCAGGCAAATTTTTCGTTTATTTTTCTGGCGGCCATTTTTAGTTATATATCGTAAAAAAAAAAAAAAAAACACCAAAGAAATCATCTTCACAGATGGAGATGAAAAAGAATCCTTAATATCAAAGCAGAAGCTTTTATACATACTATATATATATATATATATAATCCAAAAGTCCAGAGAAGAAATCTTTCTTACGACACAAGAGTTTTATTTAAACAAAACCAAGTCGCAGTTTGAGAGCTCAATGTGTGCTCTTAGTGATGGAATCACAGAGCAAATATATGAGTAAAGAAATAACAAAAGACTTAGAGATTTAGCATTATAGTCTATTTCAGGGAGCTTAGATAAATAGTCTAAATCTCCCGACTCATCAGATGTGAATGATGAAATTTTTTATTACTTTAAAGGCATTTAAAAACAGATTTTTATTTATATATATATATTTTTTTAAAAAATTTTTTAGAATTTTGTAGTCCTGTGATATGAATTCCAAATGTAAATCTTTGCTGTTGCAAAAAAGGAAAAAGTTTTTTGTTGTGTTTGTGTTTGTGTGTAATAATATAATATCTAGATTTAATATTTAAAAATTAAACTGTTACCGTTATTTAGCATCACCTTAGAGACAAAAATAAAACAATAGTTTAGTTAAATATTAAACAGTTTTGGTAATGATAGTTTAGAAAAATATAAACAACCCTGATAATGGTTAAGAAAAAAAAACTGAAAGTACTTGTTTTACCAAGTACTTTCGGTTCTTTCGGAGAACTGATTAATACCTTTCAAGATAACATTTAAAGAATTATTAGAAAAGTTGATAGAAAAATTTAAAAAACTTGAAAACAATAAGGATTCCATTATTTTCAATCAAATTTGTTTGAGTGTGTGTGTGTGTGTGTGTGTGTAAAATAGAAAAATACAATTTAATTCTCTATTTAAAAAAAAAATGAAAAATGGAAATGAATTGGACAATATGTTGAAAGGATAAATAAATGAATGAAAGAAAATGTTGAATGGATAAAAATGGTTTAATGAAATGCCAACATGTGTTTTGGCAGAGAATAATTTGTCCATGTACACATTGTATTCTATCTTAAATATGAAATAAAGTAATAATGATAGACAAATAAAAAATATTTAAGTATACAAAGAAAAACGGCCTTCTTCAGGGCAAAATGTTTGATATTTTTCTTTCCTTTATTTATTTATCCTTTCAACATATATATATATGTACCCGACGAAGTATTCAACAAAAGATAAATTTATACATGATGGTGAAGTTAACGTTATAATGTTTCGGTTTTTAGTAAAGCTTCATCAGGACTTGAGATGGTCAGAATGTTATTTGAGTGGTGGTGATGAAGATTTGCTAAAAAAAAAAAAAAACGAAATGTTATCACGTCTACTTCACCATCAAGAATAAATTCATCTTTTTGGAATACTTTGTGTTTTACTATTATCTATATAATGTCAGGTTTGTTTCCCTATTTACTTATATATATATATATATATTTGCATGTGTGTGTGTGAAATCTCAGTTATAGTATAATGTTTAGCAAGGCATACTTACTGATCCATTACTACTGAGTTCAATCCTCACTAGGGGATCCTTACTTATAGGCTTAGACGGCAAAGCTGGAGCAGCTAAGTAAAATTAACAGCATTGATCCCAGGGGGCTGTCCCTTCCAGGCAATACCTGCCCCCTTGATTTAAAGGGGCAGGGCTGGGTTTATTGCCCAGTGCCTGAGGTGCTCCCCTTGAGGGGGAATACCAACAGGATCAACGCATTTTTTGTGCCTACCACCCACGAGCTAGGTACACATCCTGCGTCCCTGGCGCATAAAAATCTAAAAGGACAAAGTAAAATCATATCCATGCATCCCAGTGTTTTTCTTTTTTCTTCCCTAACTATTTCAAGCTAACTGTAATTACATTTCAATAGTTTCTTAGAAATGAATTACACAAGGTCGGTTACAAGGTAGGAGTTAGACGGCTTTAGTTGTTCCCCAGATCCTAAATAAAAAGCCTTCAATGTATTAAGAAACTTTAATTGGGATCCATCAAATTTCCTCGGGACTCATTTAAATCAAATATGTGTGTCTCCGGATGCACTAAATCAAAAAGGTATCAGCATCACTGTGTGTGTGTGTGTGTGTATATATATATATATATATATATATATATATATATATATATACACAGTGATGCTGATACCTTTTTGATTTAGTGCACCGGAGACACACATATTTGATTTGAATGAGTCCCCAGGAAATTTGATGGATCCCAATTAAAGTTTCTTAATACATTGAAGGGTTTTTAGTCTGTAAGTCAGCTTCTGGTTTTAAGATACATGTGGTGGTGCATAAGCATAAAATTTTATCATCTGATACAACGGGAAGGACATCCTTCTTATGTCATATTTGCATCAAACTTTGTGGATATGCAGTGGGTTTGAGGGGTCATGAGAGCAAAGGTTCTGGTGGGGGGGGTTATAGTGAGGAACGGCAGTGATCTGTAAAGATTATGCTATTCCTATATTTACCAACCCCTCCACACGAGTAGGATGTAACATGAGGTCAATTTCTTAAGCAGAGTTTAACGGGTTTGAATTGAGTTTTCCTTCACTTAGACTGGTTACCTAGCCACGGTTAAAGAGCCCAGTCTGCTCTACTATTTACCCATAGCTGGAGGGAGAGTAGTTGGATTCATACCTTTCCCAAGGGTATTAGCACTGTGTGAAATGCAAACAGCCTTGTCTAGGATTTGAACTCGCATCGATAAGTCCATTTCTAACGACTCTAACCATTAAACCACACACGTCCAACTCCAATATAACATAAATAAGGGATTCTCAAAGTGATTCATATACACCCAGGGGGTGGGGAATAATATTGCGTCTTCATCTTTCGCTCACAAAATCTTCTTAGTTCCTCTTCTGTGTAATGACCAAATTTGAACTCCTAAAGCCTAAGTTCCCTATGTTGCACTTTGGCCCTTACTTGGGCTAAACAGGGGTTAGGAGAGGCCCACTTCCATCAATTGACTGGTCACGTCAAGCCCTAGCACCTATATGATTGCCCCAACACTATTGCCTTATGTCAAGCCCATCACTTTTTATCATGGGTGCTTAGAAGGCAGTGGCTGAGGGTCTTCATGTCCTGGGAGTTAAACTCTATCTGATGGTGAAGTTCCATGCTTGGGGAATGTGGAACACTCTGACCTGGACTGGTAGTACCTGTTAGGGTCCCATTTATGTGTTAAATAGAAAAACATGAGTTTATAAAAAAAAAAATTGAGAATCCATTAAGAATGAATTTATTTCAAAACTTTGTCAGCATTAAATGACCCACTGAGGTTGATATGCCATAAAACAAACCAAACCAAACTGAACTAGAGTCGGGCAGGCTGGGCGCTTTATTCTTGATACAACAACCAGTTTTAGAGAAGAAAAACAATTGTACTCCACTCAGCTTTCAAATTTGCGTACAGAGTGAAGCAATGCGTAATGTGTCAGCACACCAACTACAACAATACTACCTACCACAGCAGGTACCCAACCAAGGCTTGAACTGCTTCAATCATGTGATATGTGGTTTCTAAAGTCTTTTTTCTTGGGTATCACTTTTTTTGCTTTGGGGTCATTCCATGTCAAAACACCAGCAAAAAGTTGAAATCTGTACCCACTGACAACGAATTACTTGAAATTTGGCACAAATTTTTTTCTTTCATGAATTAGCAAAGTGTGCCAAATTATTTTGTGTTAAACCTTACCGTTCCGATTTTAGAGGGGGAGTATAATTTTCCTATTTTGCCTCTAAATTAAGACTGTGCTGTGTTGCAGAATCTCAATGTTTAAAAAAAATTTTTAAACACATCCATATTTCTGAAATTTGGTATGTAGGGTAAATAATCCAAAATAGAATCCAAATATCCAACTATTTTAACCCTATACCTGATAGAAAATTTTATTTTTCTCTCCCAAATGCATGACTCCAAAATCAACAACTTTTCCCCTATGTAGCTAACAGTCAGTCTGTAGAAATCTGTCCTCTTCAATTTTCATATTTTTTTCCTAACATCTACTATGCCTGCCTAAGTTCACTAAAAATTTTGTGAGGGGTTCGAGTCTACTTTAGAAGATATGACCCTGCCAAGGTCAGAGTTTTTTTCTATGTACATGCAGGATTTCAGTGAAAGATTATAATTAAAGACAATCATCCTAATGCTCCATGAATTCTCAAATGTTGATATTGTGCTCAGTGACCTCTTAAACTATTCAATAATATTGTTTTTATTAATTTAAAAAAGAAAACAAATTAAATACGAGGATGAGTCAAAAGGTAATGCCATTTTGTTTAGGACAGGTATAATTACCAACACAGGAACATGTATAATAAATCAAAATGAAGCTGGTCTTCTGTGAATCACATCCCTACTTTCTAACAGTCACTGTTTCTCTCAGTAGCAATGTTCCACCTTCGAATGAGAGCATGTATTTCTCTGCCTCCTCCTGCTGCTTTCTTTTCTCTTCCCTTTGCTTCCTTCTTTTCTCACTGACTCCTGTTCACTCATTGACTAGATTCACCTCTTCAGGTAAGCGGGTGTCTTATCCCCACCCATCATCAGCATCATGTTGCACAATTAACACGAATATCCATGACAATCTCTTGCCAACTTCTCTAACATCCATTGCCCCAGGGAGGTCCTCTGTACAGCATCAGTCAGTGTAGGTACTTGCTGAGCGGCCCAAATTAGCATGTCCATGTGTTGCTTCCACAGGAGAACATTTCTTATGAGTTCGTCCTTGCTCCTCCAGCATGTCTTGTCTGTCTCACTCGGGTGGTTTGTGAGATAAGGGGCAGATGGCCATATAGCTGTTTCCTTGTGGGGCGCTGTTTCAATGACTTGTTCAAGACCGTACGCAGCATTCTTGTGCAGCTCCTATCCAAGGTGCCTCGTTACGGTCCAAGTGGTGAAGCCATACAGCAGCACTGACACAACCACAGCTTGGAAGAATTGTCGTTTTAACTTGTCTGTGAGACCCACAATGCATTGCACTCTCCTATAAGAAGCTACCTCTCCTTCCTTCTGGTTTCTTCATTTATCACAGCATGCCAGCAAGCACTCCTCGACCACATGCCCAGTTCCAGCACATTAGTAAGTACTTTTAGACCACATGATATAAGTAAGTCTGATGACTTACTTATATCATGTGGTCTAAAAGTACTTACTGGCCAAAAGTCGGTATCAGCGAAACATCGAGGGAGTCTATCCCCTTTTCAATAGCGCCAGACCAAGGAGATTGTTTTTAGCGTACGAGACGGAGCACCACACCTACCATCAGCTCCTCACTTTACCACACAGATCTCTGTGCTGCTCATAGGCTGAGTTGGTGAGGGCCGGTATTGAACCGGGATCCTTGGGGTTCCCGGCCGAACACTACTGTCTGAGCTAAACTGGCCTAGTTTATACATGCCACAAATGAGCATGAACCAAAATATAGCAAAAGTTTTAACTCGCCCTAGTATTATGTCGCAAACAACATGGAAGATAGATTTGGATTATTCAGACTATTGTCCTCATCTTCATTATTAAACGTTTCGGCTGATATGCCCTCTGGCCTTCTTCAAGTATTTCTTGTCAAACTCGGGAACCTTCTTGTCGAATTCAGTTCCCAAGTCCGACAAGAAATACCTGAAGAAGGTTGGAAGGCACATTGGCTGAAACGTGTAGATAGCAATAAAGATAAGGACAATAGTCCAAATAATATAAATTATCAAGCCTCATCTAAAAAATTCAGAGAAATAGTATGAAAGATAGAATATGGAGAACCTTGTTGAACTTGGTTCCCAAATCCGACAAGAAATACCTGAAGAAGGCTGGAAGACACATCGGCTGAAACATTTTGTAGATAGCAATAAAGATGAGGACAACTGTCCAAATAATATAAATTATCAAGCCTGATTTTAAAAAATTTGACAAGAAACACCTGGAGAAGGCTGGAAAGCACATCGGTCAAAACGTTGTGTATATAACAATAAAGATGAGGACAACAGTCAAATAATACAAATTATCAAGCCTCACTTCAAAAATTCAGAGAAATCGTATGGAAAATAGAATATGGGAGGGGGGGAAAATTGGTGGCAGACTGTGAAATGAGAATCCTGTATCACTGAGAAAATCATCATCATCATCATCATCATCGGTAGTGAAAATGTTTTTATGAAAGTCGAGCTCTCTGGTTTTTAGGATGTACACGTCTCATCTTTGGATTTTAAGCTTTTTAACAGCTGAAAAATGCAGCGTCTAAAAATGTTTTTTTAAAAAGTGACAACAAAGATGGCGACAATAAACAAGTCGGGGGAAAGGGGAGGGGAGGTAAAAACTGCTTGAGGAAAGGAATAGCATTATCAGCAGGATAGGATGTTTTGTTTAGTATCAAATGACCCATGTAGATGTCTGGGTACCTGATGCTGTGACTCTGATTAGAATTGATTCCAAATCTTTTTTTTTTTTTTTTTTTTTTTTTTTTTTTAGTCAACTTCTTTGGTGCGACTTCAACTCAACTCTGGTTTTGACTGAGGGGGTCCGGTAGCTTCAGCCCTGGACCGCATAAGTTAACATCATTGATCCTAGGGGGCTATTCCCTC
The DNA here is from genome assembly GCA_023376005.1 of Doryteuthis pealeii. Taxonomy (NCBI): domain Eukaryota; kingdom Metazoa; phylum Mollusca; class Cephalopoda; order Myopsida; family Loliginidae; genus Doryteuthis; species Doryteuthis pealeii. Next base: position 16,675,810 of record CM042178.1, read on the forward strand.
AGGCAACACCTGCCCCCTCGATTTAAAGGGGCAGGGCTTGGTTTATTGCCTGGTGCCTGAAGCACCCCCTTTGAGGGGAATGCTGACTGGATCAATGCATTTTTTTGCACCCACCTCCCATGAGCTTTGGTTTGTGGGTGGGCCCACATTAATAGGGCCTTGTGCCTAACCCGTACATGTGGGGTACGTGGTAAATATTCAACTTCTTTGTTGCGACAATAAATATCTATATTAATAGTTGTGTTCCTGATGGTTCCCAATTACAACAAGAAGGTTCTTGAGTCTGACAAGAAATACCTGAAGAAGGTCGGAGCGCACATCAGCTGAAACGTTGTACAGATAACAGTAAAGATGAGGACAATAGTCCGAATAATCCAAATAATACTCGTGTTCCTTATTTGTATGACCGTTATCATCTTGCACCACCCTCTGGTTAAAAATGAGACTGTCCAAATCATCCAAGATAAAATCATTATTTAAGAAAAGATATGACCATAAATATCTTACAATACCAGCTATTGCTTAATTGGATAACCACTTAAGCAATAGCAGGTATTGTAAGCAACATGAATCCTTTGTTTATCAAAATTGACTTGATTTGACATTAAATGACTTGAACCGCCCTGTCAGCTGGAGCGTTAGAATGCACCGACTGCACCTCTGCAGAGGGGTAATACTCCCCGAATGGGGCCACCTGTTGGCCGTGAGTGGTGACCGATGATGCTTAAGGATAGAACCCAGGTGGATGAGCAGTTCATGACTTGCAATACTCCACTTTGGCCCTTTCTTGGGCTAGACGGGCGGTCGGAGAGGCCCCCTCCGATCAATCGTCTGGTCACGTCAAGCCCTAGCAGCTATATGATTTTCCCAACCCTATTGCCCTTATGGGAACCCCCGACCCCTTTTTATCATATGGATGCTAGAAGGTGGTGACTGAGGGTCTACATGTCCTGGGAATGACGTTAAACTCTACTGATAGTGAGTTTCCAGTTTTGGATGTTTGGAGAATGTGGAACACCCCTTCATCACCATTGCTCCCTGGTCCACTCTGACCCGGAGTGGTAGTACCTGTTAGGGTCACATCTATGGGTTAAATAGAAAAATGTATTTATAAAAAAATTGTATTATCAATTAAGAATTGAATTATTTCAAAACTTTATCGGCATTAAATGACCCAATAAGGTTGATATGCCGTAAAACAAAACCACAACCAAATGACTTGAAGGAGTGTTTATTTGCCGTAAAATAAAATGAGCAAAATCAAAAGTATTTACATAAAAAAAATTTTAATTTTTGTTATTTCAAAAAAATTTTTTTAATTTAATTTTTTTTTTTTAAATTTTAATTCTTAAAATTTTTTCATTTTTTAAAATTTATTTTTTAAAATTATTTTTGTTATTGTTATTTTTTTAATTTTTTTTTTATAGAGCAAAACTAGCTGTTCTATTTCTGATTCGATAGTACAATATGAACTGCGGACGACTTTCTGTTTTCAAATAATTTTTTTTTTTTTTTTTTTTTTTTTCCTTCATCAACAGGACTTGTTTTCTTGTTCCGAAGGTTTCCAAGAATGAACTGACCATTGTAGGATCCTGTATTTAACTTTGGAAACGAATGAGAAAAGAGAGAAAGAAAGGAAAGAAAGAACAGAGGATAAAAGTTGAGTCTGAATGTTCGGGTGAGACCATTGTTCAAATACCACTTGCAACAAAAGTACTAAAGCAGCACCCCCTCCCCTCTTCGACATGCACTACCATTGGGTTTTTGTCAGTTAGAATACGTTTGGTAGGTTAGGTTTGTTTTTTTTTTTTTTTTTTTTGTTTTTTAATGACTGTCTTCTCTGGGAAAAGAATGGCCAAATAATGGGGGATCGGTTTATAACTACTTTAACATAGTAAAGAGACCCCCCAATTTATGCTCATATCTTATTTTTTTTCTTAAATAACAATTCCCAACAAGAATGTTTACGGTCTCGTAAGATGGAAAGCACTGGTTCCCACTAGATCCCCTAAGTTAAGCAATGATGAGCCTGTTCAATACTTAATTGGATGACCACTTAAGCAATAGCAGGTATTGTAAGCAACCTGAATCCTTTGTTTATCAACAACAGTAAATCCCCCCCCAATCCTCGACATGCACTATCACTGTTTTTTTTTTTTTTTTTTTTTTTCAGTTAAAATACATTTAGTAGGTCTTGTGTTTTTTTTTTTTTTTTTTTTTTTTTTTTTTTGTGAGTGACAGCTGAGGGCACCTGCAGCAATTCGTACTCTATATTTTATTTATTTAGTGCGTATATATTATTAAAATGATACTTAACCTGCCATAAACTGAGTTTCTTATATATTTCACACTCCATACTTCACACTAAATCCCAAATAATATATATTTTAGACATTTATATATACATAACCTATATACTAATATAATATATACACTTTGAGAACCAGACTCACCAGATATATATATATATTTGGTTGTAATTATTGTTCCCATGTAAATAAATAAAAACTAAACTTTTATTTGTTCATTCATTCATCTATATATATATATATATATATATATATATATATATATATATGAGGTGTGTCATAAGTATCGAGATTGAAGCTGTATTTACCAAGATAGAAATGAACAAGGAATGGAATGTTATTTTTTTTCAGAATACAAGATGTGTCAAAAGTACAAATACATTTTTGACACACCTTGTATATGTAATGACAAAATCTAAACTATTTAAATCTGTAACTAACTTAGATTAAAAAAAAAAAAAAAATTTCTTTTCAAAAGTGCAAATTTTCCAAGCGTAAATATCAAGTAATCATTTGATAATATAAAAATTCAAATGTTAAATATCTTTTCTTTTCTTTTTTTTTTTTTTTTTTTTTTTTTTTTTTATATGTGAGGTTACCTAATTTTTATATTTATTTTTTTTATTCTTTATCATATATTATTTTTATATCTTGTTTTTTATTTTAATTATATAGATAGTATATATGTATTTGTGTATATATTTGTGTGTTTGCATGTATATGCACATATGACATTTGTATTGTGTGTGTGTGTGTGTGTGTGTATATATATATATATGTATATAGCCTACTTAATTTCTTAATATTCAGATATTAAATTTTTTATATTCATTGTAAAATATAGGTAAAAAAAAAATCAGCCTTGATTTGGTCAAGGCTGATTTTACCGAATAAAATTGATTAAAAAGATTCTTGAAATCCGGAAGACAAAATAACTATGGACGTCTATCATGAGATTTGTTTTCATTATTTATTTATTCATTTTCTTTTTTTTTCAAATTTCAAATGAAGGACACACTTAGAAATTTTCTCTCTGACCTTGAAATTCATTTTGGCTAAAATATTTCCAACCCTTTTTATTTAATTTATCCAACAATTTAAAAATGTGATGAGGCTGGAGAAATTTAAAAATGGGGGTGGAAAAATTTAAAAGTGTGAGTGTGTGGGGTTGAAATTTTTTTTTTAAAGTGAGGGTGGTGGTGGAAAAATTAAAAATGTGAGGGGGCGGAAAAATTTAAAAATGTGAGGAGGGGGAGCTAAAAAAGAGAGGGGGCTGGAAAAATTAAAAAATGTGAGGAGGGGGCTGGAAAAATTAAAAAATGTGAGGTGAGGGGGGGCTGGAAAAGGAGGGGGCTGGAAATAATAAAAATGTGAGGAGGGGGCTGAAAAATAATAAAAATGTGAGAGGGGGCTGGAAAATTAAAAATGTGAGGAGGGGGCTGGAAAATAATAAAATGTGAGGAGGGGCTGGAAAAAATTTTAAATGTGAAATGGGGGTCTGGAAAAATTTAAAAATGTTAGCAGGGGTAGGGAAAAATTTTTAAATATGAGGTGGAATGAAAAAAATTACAAAGCTATAAACCCCTAAAAAAAAAAAGAAAAAAATGCTTTTAAAGTGTTAATATTTTAAACCTTGAAGAATCGCGGCTATGGCTGCTGTTTTGTAGAGCTGGGAGACTCTTAGTATTATTTGGATTATTCGGACTATTGTCCTCATCTTTATTGTTATACTAATAATCAAGCCTCATATAAAAAATCCAATGAAATTGGGAGACTGTTTTGAAATTACAAAAACGTTTTTTTTTTTTTTTTTTTTTTTTTTTTTTTTTCCGATTTTAATGCTAATGAATTAAGTCGGACTTCTCTTCATGTTTATCCAACGCAATCCTCTTTTTTTTGGTTTAGCACTACCGAAATCGAAGACTCTTCATTTGGCGTTTCTATTAACAGAACACGAGTGATGATACAAGATAAATATCTTCGTTTTGATTCTCTGTACACTTAACACCGCACGAATATTATATCAATATTAATATGACTCTGTGGTTGTCTCGTGATTATGTTCAGGGGTTCATTTTAAAAATCGACCCTTTCTCTCCTCATAAACTTATTGTTTACGACCCCTGTATATGTTGATGTACACATGTGCAAATATTATATTAATATGACTCGGTAGTTGTCTTGTAATTATGTTCAGGGGTCATTTTTAAAAATTACCCCTTTCTCTCCTGATTAACTTACTGTATACGACCCCCTTACGTGTTGATGTACACATAATACATTTTTATTATATTCAGGGTTCATTTTAAAACTTTTATCCCTGATTAACTTTTTTTTTAATTGTTTTGTATACGACCCACATAGGTGTTGATATACATATGCCTGGATGTATAACGTACCTAAATATTTTTGTCTCATAATGATGTTCAGGGTCATATTAAAAATAGCCCCTTTCTTTCCTGATTAAGTGTTTTGTATACGACCCCTATAAGTGTTAATGTGCACATGCCTAGATACAACGTACCTAAACATCTAGATCATTATTAGAAATATTTAGTGGGTGTCCTGTTGTTTAATGGTTAGCAACCTAGTCTTGCAGATCAATTACTATTGAAAAGTGAGTTCGATCCTCACTGGATGCCTTATACTGGCGACCTTGTGTCATCAAATCTTACCCAGGGTGAATGGGTGGGGTAAAT
>CM042178.1:16693317-16698133 GCA_023376005.1 Doryteuthis pealeii
TACATACAAGCACATTGTTGCATACCTAGAAATGGAATTTTCAATTCATCGAGCTAAATTATTTAAACATAGAATTCAGTCACATATACAGTGTAAATACTCCCGTATATATGCTAATCTCTCTGCATATGAAATATAAATGCAGATTCTTATATATATATAAGCTAAGGTAGCGTGTACAGGAAGTCAACACCTGGTTTGGTCTGAAGATCTCATTGGTGAGAAACTGTCAGTAACCAGGTGTCCACCCTACCTTAACTTAAATATAAGCGCTCTATTAATATTATATTGAATATGGAAATATAGCTCCCATATTATCTACAAAAAGTATATATAATGTTAGTGTTGCATGGACAATAGACATGAAGTCAATGATGCTTGGCAACTGATAGTTTCTCGCCTGTGTGATTTTCAATTTGGTTTTGTTTGAAACAAGCCTAGGCGAAAAACTCCGAGTTAGTAAGCACTGTTGACTTCATGCCCACACTACTCTAACTTTTTATATATATATATATATATATATATATATATATGAATCTGCATTTAAATGCATATGCGGAGTGGGGCAGGAAAGATCTGTGTATATACTTATACATGGTCTATCAACTATATTGAGCTCTATTAACTTAAAAATATAGCACATTATATTTTTAATGTGTGTGTGTGTGTGTATATATATATATATATATATATATATATAATGACCTGGTGAGTCATCTGAGAAAACAGAAGGATACAGTGTCAAATGCTACTGGCACCCAACTATGATAAAAAATAAAAAAAACAGGAAATGGTCTTACATGAACACGAGTTGACAGCCAACGACACACATATATATATATATATATATATATATATATATATATATATATATATATATATATAGTGGTATCTTGAATTATGAGTTCCCCGGAATTTTCTGAGTTATGAGCTGTTCCGAGGTCATTTTTTTTTCTTTTCCTTTTTGTTTACAGCTAAAATTTGAGGTACAAGCGAGCTTCAGATATGCTTATGTTAATAGATTCACTAAAAACATTTTCCAAATTAATCAAAACAAATAAAAATATTATTTATAAGAAAATAGATATTAAAACATATTACAGCACATTTATTTGTGGCATTCTATTTCATTATGCTTTTGTACAATACACTGCTATTTCTTTTATTAAAAAAAAGAAATTTAGGGTGTTTTTTTTGTGGGGTGGGGGCTGGAATGGATTAATAGAATTTCAGTTTATTTTAATGGTGAAAATTGATTTGATATACGATGAAATTGAGTTACGAACAGAACGAATTAAACTCTCAAGTCAAGGTATCACTCGATTTCATTTGTCTCAATTTCAGTAAAAAAAAAAAAAAAAAATTTTTTTCTTTGACCATGTCTCGTATTGCAAAGATCTTTTATTAAAAAAATTAGGGATTTTTTTTTTTTTTTGGGAGGGGGTGGGTTGGAATAGATTAATGGTATTTCAGTTCATTTCAATGGTAAAAATTGATTTGATATACGAGGATATTGAATTACTAGCAGAACAAATTAAACTTGTTAGTAAGTCAAGGTACTACTCTGTGTGTGTGTGTGATATATATTATATATATATATATATATATATAGTAAAGTTGTCGGGGTGGCCTAAAGTTGGTATCAGCGAGGGAGTCTATCCCCTTTTCACTAGCGCTATACCAAGGAGATTGTGTTTGCGTCTGAGATGGAGTGCCACACCTACCATCAGCTCCTTACTTTACCGCACAGGTCCCTGTGCTACTTATACTCTGAGTTGGCAAGGGCCGGTATCTAACTAGGAACCTTGTGGTTTCTAGCCGAACACTCTACCGACTGAGCTAACCCAGCCCTGATATATATATGTGTGTGTGTGTGTGTTGTCATGGGTCCAACAGGGGAAAATTAAATATTTTATAAAAAAGAAGGTTCGCATTATGTTTAAAAAAATTATATATATATAGAGAGAGAGAGTAAGGAAATGAATCTGATGGTATATGTATAGATAAAAGTGTATGAAAACACACAATGCTGTTAAAATGAAAATATTAATATCAATGTTAACTATGAATATGATATAAAATATTTTCATTTTAACAGCATACACTTTTATCTATCTATCTATCTATCTCTCTCTCTCTCTCTCTCTATATATATATATATATATATATATATATATATATATATATATGGCATTTTAGTTTATTTCAATGGTGAAAATTGATTTGATATAAGAGGAAATTGAGTTACAAGCGAGATAAATTAAACTTGTTAGTAAGTCAAGGTACTACTCTGTCTCTGTGTGTGTGTGTGTATATATATATATATATATAATGAATTAATCCTGTGTGGTATGGATCCTGAATGGAATACATTTATTTATAATACTCCGTATATGTAAAATTAAATACTCAATTCTCTATATGTACATTTGAGTTCTCAATTTTGGTTGAATCCTATCACGGTAACACTTGATACCATTCACCACACACACACACACACACACACACATATACATATATATATATATATATATATTATATATATATATATATATATATGCTATCTCTTCCACAGAGCCCCTAGAGCCATAAAATGTTCTGGTTGATCATAAATCAGCCTCTGTCTCTTGCTCGTACTCCCTCTCTCCGGTGATGCGCACCTGTTTCTGTATGCATCTACAGGCTTGTCTGTGTTGCACAAACTTCATGCTTGTCTCTACCAGACTCTCTCTCTCTCTGCTCACTCTCTCCCACACATATGGAATTAATCACTTTCCCCCCTCAAATCAATAAAAATGGTATGGCTTGCTGTGGTAGAGTCCATCTCTCAAATTGGAGGGGTGTGTGTGTGTTTGTGAGAAGGTTGACAAAATAAAGCTGTTGTTGATCAATTTCCATTTACTCTCTCTCTGTTATTTGTATCTCTCTCTCTCTCTCTGTTATTTATATATCTCTCTCTCTCTATTATTTGTCTCTCTCTCTCTCTCTGTTATTTGTCTCACTCTGTTATTTGTCTCTCTCTCTCTCTCTCTTTCTCTGTTATTTGTATCTCTCTCTCTCTCTTGCTCTCTCTCTCGCTCTCTCTCTCTGTTAGTTGTATCTCTCTCTCTCTCTGTTATTTGTATCTCTCTCTCTCTCTGTTATTTGTATCTCTCTGTTATTTGTCTCTCTCTCTCTCTCTGTGTTATTTGTAATCTCTCTCTCTCTCTCTCTGTTATTTGTAATCTCTCTCTCTCTCTCTGTTATTTGTAATCTCTCTCTCTCTCTCTCTCTCTGTTATTTGTATCTCTCTCTCTCTCTCTCTCTCTGTTATTTGTAATCTCTCTCTCTCTCTCTTCTCTCTCTCTCCTCTCTGTGTTATTTGTAATCTCTCTCTCTCTCTCTCTCTCTGTGTTATTTGTAATCTCTCTCTCTCTCTCTCTGTGTTATTTGTATCTCTCTCTCTCTCTCTCTTCTCTCTCTCTCTCTCTCTGTGTTATTTCTCTCTCTCTCTCTCTCTCTCTCTCTGTAATCTCTCTCTCTCTCTCTCTCTGTGTTATTTGTAATCTCTCTCTCTCTCTCTCTCTCTGTGTTATTTGTAATCTCTCTCTCTCTCTCTCTCTCTGTGTATTTGTAATCTCTCTCTCTCTCTCTCTCTCTGTGTTATTTGTAATCTCTCTCTCTCTCTCCTCTCTCTCTCTGTTTATTTGTAACTCTCTCTCTCTCTCCTCTGTGTGTTATTGTAATCTCTCTCTCTCTCTCTCTCTCTCTCTCGTGTTATTTGTAATCCTCTCTCTCTCTCTCTCTCTCTCTGTGTTATTTGTTCTCTCTCTCTCTCTCTCTCTCTCTCTCTCTCTCTCTCTCTCTCTCTCTCTGTTATTTGTAATCTCTCTCTCTCTCTTCTCTGTGTATTGTAATCTCTCTCTCTCTCTCTCTCTGTATTTGTAATCTCTCTCTCTATCTCTCTCTCTCTCTGTTATTTGTCTCTCTCTCTCTCTCTCTCTCTCTGTTCTCTATCTCTCTCTGTTATTTGTAATCTCTATCTCTCTCTGTTTTTGTAATCTCTCTCTCTCTCTCTCTGTGTTATTTGTAATTCTCTCTTCTCTCTCTCTCTCTCTCTGTGTTATTTGTCTCTCTCTCTCTCTCTCTCTCTCTCTGTGTTGTAATCTCTCTCTTCTCTCTCTCTCTCTCTCTCTGTGTTATTTGTAATTCTCTCTCTCTCTCTCTCTCTCTCTCTGTTGTATTTGTAATCTCTCTCTCTCTCTCTCTGTGTTATTAATCTCTCTCTCTCTCTCTCTCTCTCTGTGTTATCTCTCTCTCTTCTCTCTCTCTCTCTCTCTCTGTGTTATTTGTAATCTCTCTCTCTCTCTCTCTCTCTCTGTGTTATTTGTGTTATCATCTCTCTCTCTCTCTCTCTCTCTGTGTTATTTGTAATCTCTCTCTCTCTCTCTCTCTCTCTGTGTTATTTGTAATCTCTCTCTCTCTCTCTATCTCTCTCTGTGTTGTAAATTCTCTCTCTCTCTCTCTCGTTCTTTCTTGTTATTTGTAATCTCTCTTCTTTCTCTCTCGTTCTGTGTTATTTGTAATCTTCTTTTCTTCTGTGTTTTTGTAATCTCTCTTCTCTCTCTCTCTCTCTCTGTGTTATTTGTTATTCTCTCTCTCTCTCTCTCTCTCTCTCTCTGTGTTATTTGGTAATCTCTCTCTCTCTTCTCTCTCTCTGTGTATATTTGTAATCTTCTCTCTCTCTCTCTCTCTCTGTGTTTATTTGTAATCTCTCTCTCTCTCTCTCTTCTGTGTTATTTGTAATCTCTCTCTCTCTCTCTCTGTGTTATTTGTA
>CM042178.1:16698233-16705733 GCA_023376005.1 Doryteuthis pealeii
CTCTCTCTCTCTCTCGTGTGTTATTTGTATCTCTCTCGTCTCTCTCTCTCTCTCTTGTGTTATTTGTAATCTCCTCTCTCTCTCTTCTCTCTCTCTCTGTGTTATTTGTCAATCTCTCTCTCTCTCTCTCTCTCTCTCTGTGTTATTTGTAATCTCTCTTCTCTCTCTCTCTGCTGTTAGTTGTAATCTCTCTCCTCTGCTCTCTCTCTCTCTGTATTATTTTGTAACTCTCTCTCTCATTTGTGTTTGTATGTGTGTGAGTGATATATATATATATATATATATATATATAATATATATATATATTTGTGTTTTGTATGTCTTTTATTAATTTCTCCCTTTTCTTCATCTCTTTGTTTTTGTGTATGTGTGTGTGGTCTCTCTCTCTCTCTCACTTTGTCTTTTATTGGCTCTTTGTGGTCTCTCTCGATTCTCACATTTCCTCTCTTATTTGGTGTTTGTCTTTTATTTGTCTCTCTCTGCTTTAAATCCCATCTTATTTGCTTCTCTTGTTCTCTCTCTCTCTCTCCCCTGCTTAAGATTTATTCCTTTTTTTCTTTCTTTGTCTTCCTCTTCAAATAGCCAGCTAGAATCTTTAATCTCTCTCTCTCTCTCTCTCTCTTTAATTTCATCTCTAACTCTTCTCCACCTTCTTCTTAAGGGAGTTCTCAGGTTTATTTATTTCTTTTTCTCCTCTCCTACTCTTCTCTCCCTCTCTTGTATTTGTAATCTCTCTCCCTCTTGTTATTTGGTATCTCTCTCCCTCTCTGTTATTTGTACTCTCTCCCTCTCTGTTATTTGTATCTTCTCTTCTCTCTTCTCCCCTCTCTGTTATTTGTTAAATCTCTCTCTCTCTCCCCCTCTCTGTTATTTGTATCTCTCTCTCTCTCTCTCCCCTCTGTTATTTGTATCTCTCTCTCTCTCTCCCCCCTCTGTTATTGTATCTCTCTCTCTCTCTCCTGTTATTTGTTATCTCTCTCTCCCCCCTCTGTTATTTGTATCTCTCTCTCTCTCTCTCCCCTCTCTGTTATTGTATCTCTCTCTCTCTCTCTCCCCCTCTGTTATTTATATCTCTCTCTCTCTCCCCCCTCTGTTATTTGTATCTCTCTCTCTCTCACTCTCTGTTATTTGTAACTCTCTCCTCTCTGTTATTGTATCTCTCTCTCTCTCTCTGTTATTGTATCTCTCTCTCTCTCTGTTATTTGTATCTCTCTCTCACTCACTCTCTGTTATTTGTATCTCTCTCTCACTCACTCTCTGTCATTTTATCTCTCTCTCTCTCTCTCTCTCTCTCTCTCTGTCATTTGTATCTTTCTCTGTCATTGTATCTCTCTCTCTCTCTCTGTCATTTGTATCTCTCTCTCTCTCTCTCTGTCATTTGTATATATCTCTCTCTCTCTGTCATTTGTATATATCTCTCTCTCTCTGTTATTTGTATCTCTCTCTCTTTTCCCTCTGTTATTTGTGTGTGTCTCTCTCTCTCACTCTCTCTCTTTTCCCTCTGTTATTTGTGTGTGTGTGTCTCTCTCTCTCTTACTTAGTCTGTTATTTGTATCTTGCTATCTCTTATTTCTCAGGTTTATTCCTTTCTTTCCTTCTTTCTCTCTCTCCCTCTCACCCTGTCCCTTTTTGTCTCTCTTTCCTCTCTCCCCCTCCCTGACGTAAAACTAGCCAACACTGTAGATCAATGCCACTTTTTGTCATTTGTCAACCCTTCTGACAGACCGGACAGATCATCTTGATGACTATTTATCTAATGACCCATTTCATTAGGATCCACCCACCAACGCCAATCGACACATCTCATCTATTTACAACTCTCAATTACCAGACATTTTAATAATTTAACTAACAAAATAACGTTCCATTCATTAATGTTTTTCAGTATACAAGGTGTGTCAAAAAAAGTACCAAGTTTAAAGCTGTATTTACCAAGATAGAAATGAACAATGAATGGAACATTAATTTTCTCAGAATACAAGGTGTGTCAAAAAAGTACCAAGTTTAAAGCTGTATTTACCAAGATAGAAATAAACAATGAATGGAACATTAATTTTTTCAGAATACAAGGTGTGTTAAAAAAAAGTACCAAGTTTAAAGCTGTGTTTACTAAGATAGAAATGAACAATGAATGGAACGTTAATTTTTTTCAGAATACAAGGTGTGTCAAAAAAGTACCAAGTTTAAATTTGCATTTACCAAGATAGAAATGAAGAATGAATATTTTTTTTTTTTTAATACCATTGTCTGATGATGCGCATACAGTGTGAAATGGTTTAATTTCTTTGTTTAATGGTATATCAAACTTCGTGGGTTATTTAATTCCAAAGCCATCAATGTAGAAGAACAGTAAGTAAAAAAAAAAAATGATTGTCAATTTTATAATATGTTAAATGCATATTGTTTGAATCAATATGGTTGGTTAGTTGGTTGAATTTTTATGGCATGTAAACCCTTGTTGGGTTATTTTATGCTGAAGACGTTTTTGTTTCATTCATTATTGTTGGCTATTCAAATTTTTTTTTCTTTTCTTGAAACATTTTTAGTAGACCTAGGAGTAATAGCCCTTTCGGCAGGGGCTTTAGAATACACATCTGCAGAGTGGTAAGACTCCACCCACTACAACCTGTGATGCTTAAGGATGGAACCCTGGTGGCTGAGCAGTCTATGACATACAATAAACCACTTTGATCCTTACTTAGACTGGATAGGTGGTCGGAGAGGTCTCCTCCAATCAATAGGCTGGTCACGTCAAGCCCTAGCACTTCTATGATTGTCCCAACTCTATTGCCCTTATGGCAAGCCCCAACCCTTTTTATTATATATGAGTTTCCTGGGTATGATGTTAAACTCTCTGATGAAGTTCCAATACTGCAGCTCTGGGAAGTGTGGAGTACCCCTTCATTACGATTACTCCCAGGTCCACTCTGACCCAGAGTAGTAGTACCTGTTAGGATCCCATCCATGGGTAAAATAGAGAAAGTACCCATCAAGAATGAATGAAACAAAATGTCTTTGGCATAAAATAACCCAACAAGGGTTGACATGCCATAAAATCCAAGGGGGCTCCAGAATATGAACCTCTCCACAGACATAAAGACTCGGCATCTACTTATATATTTACCAACCCCTCCGTACGAGCAGGATGTGACACAAGGTCAATTTGTTAAACGGAGTTTAACAGGTTTGAATTCAGATATTTCTTTCTGATTGCCTAACCAAGGTTAAATAGCCCAATATGCTCTACTATTTACCCATAACTGGAGGGAGAATAGATTCATAACTTTCCAAAGAGTATTAGTGCTATGTGAAATGCAAACAGCCTTGTCCAGGATATAATAAAAAGGGTTGGGGATTTGCCATAAGAGCAATAAGTTTAGGACAATCATACATATGCTGGGGTTGGACGTTACCAGCTGATTGATCGAAGGGGGTCTCTCTCTATCTAAGTAAGGTCCAAAGTGGAGTGTTGCATGTCATGGACTGTTCTGCAACCAGGATACTGTCCTTAAGTGTATATGGTTTCAAGTATTCTTATCTAACACCAATAATTTTTGTATGGTTGTTTCTTAAGAGTTTTTGCACACATTTAGGATCTCAAGTATTCCTATCGAATACAAATAACGTTTTCAAGTAATTATTTCTATTTAGTAATAGTCATTTCTTAATATAAATAATTTGCACACAGTTATATGGTTTCAAGTAACTAATAATAATAATCCTTAGTAAACAATTATAGCTTCAAGTAACTATTCTTAATACAAATAATTTGTACACAGTTCTATGGTTTCAAGTAACTAATAATAATAATCCTTGGTAAACAATTATAGCTTCAATTAACTATTCTTAATACAAATAATTTGCACACAGTTATATGGTTTCCAGTAACATAGCTTCAAGTAACTATTCTTAATACAAATAATTTGCACAGTTATATGATTTCAAGTAACTAATAATAATAATCCTTAATAAACAATTATAGCTTCAATTAACTATTCTTAATACAAATAATTTGTACACAGTTATATGGTTTCAAGTAACTAATAATAATAATCCTTAGTAAACAATTATAGCTTCAATTAACTATTCTTAATACAAATAATTTGCACAGTTATATGGCATCTATACAAATAATTTTTAAATTGATCTATTTGATCCCTATAATGGGGCCTTAACAGCTCCTAAGGACAAAGTTAAAGTTGCTGAAATGTTCAAACCCTTCACCTTAAAACTTGAACACAGGACCTTGGTGTGGGGGTGGGGTGATTGAAAGATTAAATATAGTGTTGTATATTTATTACCTCATCTATCTTTATCTCTACCCCTGGTTTCGGTTGACTTGTTTGTTGCTCGTGATTTTATTGACAAAGTAAGAAAAAAAAAATTGATGCAGAGTATTGGAGCGAAAACCTTAAGGTTAACAATGCATCAAATGGAATACGTGAAGCATGTTTAAATTTCTGCGTTTTGTATTCGCTTCACCAACCCTTGGGGGTGGTTGGGTTGGAAACCATCTCTTCTTAGCTTGGCTTTGCATTGAATAATAATATAGAATCTCAAGCCTTAGCAACCAGTTTAGGAGAAGGATGATTCTGAATTGAAAACCAGGTTTGGTTTAGTTTTTTAATAAAAGCAGCTACCTGGCGATGCCTGGGTAGAGGGGAGGGGGTAAAATCGTAGTCTAGCAATTCCATAATTGTGGAATTGCGAGTTGGATCCTCACAGGATGCCCCATTAAAATCCCTATATAAAAAAGACCTTGCGTTGATACAGACACTATGAAAAGAAAAATTGTCTCATTAAATGAATGAAAAAAAAAAAAAAAATTCCATGCTCTTATCATTGAAATTTTTTTTTTTTTTTAAATTTTCTTCACTAATATAAATCAAATCTTCATTATTTTTTTCTCAAAAAGCAAGCTCTGGTGATAGTGAATGTGTGTATATATATTTACTTTGTCATTAATTGTTTTATTTTCATAGTTTCTGTGAGGATGATGTGCTGTAAAACAAACCAAACTTGGCTTCTTCAGGTGTTTTTTGTTGAACTTGGAAACTTTCTTGAACTCTGAAGCTTTCATTTCGTAATCAGGAGCCTTCACAGAACTCTCTCTCTCTCTCTATCCTCTTCTCTTCCCCCTCTCTCTCTATCTCTCTCTATCCCCCTCTTCTCTTCCCCTCTCTCTCTATCCCCCTCTTCTCTTCCCCTCCTCTCTCTATTCCCTTCTTCAGACATCATGATGATGATGATTGTAATAGACAGCTATTACTATCATCATCTTACGCCAATACCACAGATAACATGACAATCTCTCGCCAACCATCCCTATCATTCATTGCCCCTCGGAGGTCCTCTGCATAGCATGCAATATCTGCACAGAGCTGATCAATGCATGTCGTTGTTGAACGGCCCACAATGGCATGCCCATGTGATGGCTTCTACAGGAGAACATCTCTCTTATGAGTTTGTTCTTGCTTCTTCAGCAGTGTCTGGCGTGTCTTTTTACTCAGATGGGCTATGTGATAGGGGGCAAATGGCCTTACAGTTGTTTTCTCATGGGGTGCTGCTTCCATAATTTGTTCGATTGCACGCAGCATTCTTGTGCAGCTCCCATCTAGCTTATTCTCTAGTCTTTTCATTGGGGCACCAAATGGTGCAGCCATACAGTAGTACTGATACAACTATAGCCAGGAATAATTGTTGCTTTAACTTATTAGTGAGGTCAGATTTCCATATGACTAATCTATTTATAGCAGACCATGCCTTTCCTACGCATGCATTAACATTGCTTCCTTTAGATGAGATATTACAGACCTAGGTATGTGAATTACTATCAAACCTTTACAAATGCACCTAATTTTAGCATTAGATAACCCATAAGGAGTTGATATGCCGTTAAACAATTAAACCATCAATGGTTCTTAATTGGGCTGTGTCAATGCTTAAATGGACTTTTCCTTCATTTTGACAATTCTCCCTTGATCAGTTCATGCCTTTATTTTTAAATAGCCCCTTTTTTATTAAAAAAAAAAAAATCTTTTTGTCTTCCTTTCTGTCTTCTTCATCTCAAAATATACCCTCTCCCTTGTTCCCAGCAGTTGTCAAAATTATCTTCCATTGTCTTATATTTTCAAAATACATTTTTCACTAGGGTCAGGAGTTCATTGAGGGGAACCATCTCTTCAAGTCTGTTCCCATGCAGTTGCTAAAATTATTTGCCATTGTTCCGCCACCAAATGCCAACCGTACATTTTTTGACAGGTGGTAAAAACCAACAATGACAGGGTTGAACGCCGGGCACTACCAATTTCTAGGCCTTTTTTATTTATTCATTTATTTATTTTTTTAAATCAAGACACTCTGCCCTCAAAACGAAGCACTCTCCATTTTTAGTTCATATGATATTTCTCTAAAACAATCTCACCACATGAGTAGCACAGTATGGATCTGTAAAATCCAGCCAGTTAACCAAAGAAAAATGGGGAACCAAAAGTTAGCCTGTAATAAACTAATCCAAATAGATGGTTTGTCTAAAATGTCCAGATTTTGTCTGCAAGATATATATAAATATCTCGAGACACTTATATTTTGTCAGGACACTTTGCTATCAAAACAAAGCACTCTCCTTTTAAGAGTCCCCTCCGCGGCTGGTCATGTCAAACCCTAGCACCTATATGATTTTCCCAACCCTATTGCCCTTGTTGCAACCCCCAATGCTTTTTATCATGTGCTAGAATGTGGTGGCTGAGGGTCTACATGTCCTGGGAATGACGTTAAACTCTATCTGATGGGGAGATTCCAGTTTTGGAGGTTTGGGGAATGTGGAGCACCCCTTCATCACCATTGCTCCCTGGTCCACTCTGATCTGGAGTGGTAGTACCTGTTAGGGTCCCATCTATGGGTTAAATAGAAAAATGTATTTATAAAAAAATTGTATTATCCATTAAAAATTGATTTATTTCAAAACTTTATCGGCATTAAATGACCCACTGAGATTGATATGCCGTAAAACAAAACAAACCAAACCAAATCAAACCCTAGTACTTATATGATTATCCAAACCCTATTGCCCTTGTGGCAACCCCCAATGCTTTTTATCATGTGCTAGAATGTGGTGGCTGAGGGTCTTAATGTCCTGGGTATGATGTTAATCTCTGTGGAGTACCCCTTCATCACCATTACTCCCAGGTCTAATCTGACTTGTAGTGGTAGTACCTGTTAGGGTCCCACCTATAGGTCAAATAGAACAAAATGAGTTCTAAAAAAATGTGTTTAAAAATTGAGAGTTGCCCATTTTAGGGTTAAACTATTCTTCTGTTGCATCACTTAATATTCCAGTACCTCCCTTCTCTCTCCCCCACCTCATATCCCCATCACTTTTAATCTCATCCCTCATTTCACATCCTCCCCCCTACTTCCTCTCTCTCCACATCTCCCCCTCCCCATATCCCCTTTCTCCACCCCCCCCCGCCCCCACAATGTTGATAGTGTAATTATACA
>CM042178.1:16708233-16718233 GCA_023376005.1 Doryteuthis pealeii
ATAATTAATAGGCTACCTATTAATCATCTGTCTAGTCATCTTCCTCATCAGATAAGTCACCTGTTGGCAGGGGCGTTAGAATACACTGACTGCACATTTGCAGAAGGGTAAGACTCACCCAAATGGGGCCACCTGTTGGTCGTGGGTGGAGACTCATGATGCTTAAGGATAGAACTCAGGTGGCTGAGCAGTCCATGACTTGCAATACTCCAATTTGACCCTTTCTTGGGGTAGACAGGTGGTCGGAGAGACCCCCTCTGATCAATCAGCTGGTCATGTCAAACCCTAGCACCTATATGATTGCCCCAATCTTGTTGCCCTTATGGCAAGACCCAACCCTTTTTATCATATGGGTGCTAGAAGGCGGTGGCTGAGGGTCTTCATGTCTTGAGAATGACGTTAAACTCTATCTGATGGTGAGGTTCCAGGTTTGGGGAATATGGAGCACCCCTTGATCCCCATTGCTTCCTGGTCCACTCTGATCCGGAGTGGTAGTAACAGAGTCCCATCTATGGGTTAAATAGAAAAATGTATTTATAAAAAGAATTGGTTATCCATTAAGAATGACTTTATTTCACAACTTTGTCGGCATTAAATGACCCACTGAGGTTGATATGCCGTAAAACAAAAAAGACCAAATCGTTGGATAAGTCTGCTGGTGGAACTACCTAACTCTTACAAATGGCACATAGTACTGTGTAACATGGTACCATTACGAATCTTCGGGGGGTGAGGACTTGGCTATGTAGTGGTACCTTGACTTAAGAGTTTCATCAATTCAACTCGTAACTCAATTCCCTTGTATATCAAATCAATTTTCACCATTGTAATAAACTGAAATGCCATTAATCCGTTCCAGCCCCCCCCCCCCTAAATAAAAACCACCTGACCTTCATCAGGTGTTTCTTGTTTCACAGGACTTCGAACCGAGCTCTTTATTCATTCGGCCTCGTTAAACTGTTCTAAATTCACTAACAATGACTGGGTTGTTAAGTTTTTATGGGCCATCCTTTTGGCCTTAAAGAAGGAGCGTTTGTCCAGTGGAATTGGATCCCTGGTAAAGAGTTCCTCGATAATGAATCCTTTGGTTACTCTGGTAAAGAGTTCCTCGATAATGAATCCTTTGGTTACTCTGGTAAAGAGTTCCTTGATAATGAATCCTTTGGTTACTCTGGTAAAGAGTTCCTTATAATGAATCCTTTGGTTACTCTGTAAAGAGTTCCTTGATAATGAATCCTTGGTTACTCTGTAAAGAGTTCCTTGATAATGAATCCTTTGGTTACTCTGGTAAAGAGTTCCTAATTACTCTGGTTCCTTTGGTTACTCTGGTATAATGAATCCTTTGGTTACTCTGGTAAAGAGTTTCTTCTGGTAAAGAAAAATGAATCCTTTGGTTACTCTGGTAATCGTATAAGTCCTTCCTGAGTATTGGTAAAGATCCGGTAATCCTATGTCCGTCTTCAGTGAGCGCATTTGTAATTATGACCAGTGGGGGATGTTTAAATAGTGTGTCTTCCATGCAGGGTTAGTGATTGGCTACAGGAGTAAATCATGTGACCTTAGCCAGTCCATAAATCTTGGTGGGGAATTAGAGCACATCTTATATAAAAATATTCCAACATGGGTACTAGTGTTAAGCTATGTTAAATATTCTGTTATTTTCGCCCGTAGTCAGGATTGAACCTGCAACCTCTAAATAATTGTCACTTAGAATTGTATTAATTCAATCCCTATATCCATTGTGTCATGTATCCAAGTGGACACATGGGGCAATGTATATCCTAAGATATCGCATAATTGTAAAATTTTAACTTTTCAATTTTTTTTTAAATATCGAATAATGGTAAAATTTTAATTTTTTCAGCCAATCAATTTCTCTTGTGAGAAATTAAACGAAACCTTGAAAAATTCGAAAAAGATTCCAGAATGGTAAGGTTGTACACATTTTTCAATTTCATACACATATATATATATATATATATATATATATATATATATATATTTAAAAATTTGTTTTGGGATGAAACAAAGAAATCACAGTGCTCAACAACAAATTTGTAGGAGCTTTATTTATTTGTTGAATTTTTTAAATATAAAAGTTTTTCATAAGCAACTACCCAGGTTTCAGGCTATTTCACCATTGTCAGGCTGCTAAATCTTCTGGTGTTTATTTGAAGACATTTCTTGTTATCTGGATTTAATAACAACAAGAAATGTCTTCAAATAAACACCAGAAGATTTAGCAGCCAGACGATGGTGAAATAACCTGAAACCTGGGTAGTTGCTTATGAAAAACTTTTACATTTAAAAAATTCAACAAATAAACAAACAAAAATATATATATATATATATATATATATATTTTAAAATTTGCTTGAAGCATTATGTGTATATTTGATTTCATGCACACACATTATATATATTATATATATATATATATATATATATATATATATATATGTGTGTGTGTGTGTGTTTTCGCATATGATTCTAAATTATTTAGTCAAGAATTAATGGAAAAAATGGATGACATAGGAAATGAATGGAATTTTTTTATTTGTTCCATTCATTTCATTCATTTTTTATTTCAGTCATTCATTCATTTTTTCCATTAATTCTTAAACACACACACACACACACACACACACACACAAGGTATGTCAGAAAAGTTCCAGGACTGTTGTGACAAAAGATCTATTTCAAACCCATCCACTGCAAGTTCTTGCCAAAGGGCCAGACGATCAGCCAGCATTTCTACAAAGAAATACTGCGGCGTTTGCTTCGTTCAGTGTGCGAGAAGAGGTGAGAGATGTGGCAGGACAACTCGTGGGTGTTTCACCATGACAACGCGCCTGCCCACACTGCCTGAGTATCTGAGAGTTCCTGGCCCTGAGGAACATTACTGCGGGAGCAACCTTCCTGGCTCCATATGATTTTTTAATCTCTTCCCCAAACTCAAGGGGGTCATCAAGGGAATCTGTTTTGAGGATATGAAAGACATCAAAAAGGTTGTGATGACAGAGGTACAGAGAATCCTGGAAGAATCCTTCCAGTAGTGCATGCAAGCATGGCAGAGAAGGATGGGGAAAGTGCATTAGACTCCAGGGGGATTACTTTGAAGAGGATAGTTTGGATTTTAAATAAATTTTTTGTGACACCAATCCTGGAACTTTTTTGACATACCTCGTATAGTTTTAAGATTTGCTTGAAGCATTATGTGTATATTTGTTTGGGAGGTTATCACAATACGAAAGAAGAGAAGGTAACGAGTATGTTGTTCATTTACCCATATTATTTCTATGTTTTCTGGATATTTCGGTATGAGATATCCTTCTTTAGAAGATTTTGGAGTCCTATGAAGGGATGTTCACGGCTATTTGTATTAATCAATATGTGTGCGGTGGTAGACGTGTGTTTGTTTTTAGTGTTAGAATGTACATAAGAATAGGAATACTTAGTATTATTTAGATTATTCGGACTATTGTCCTCATCTTCTTTGTTATCTGTGCAACGTTTCGTCTATGTTCCCTCTGGCCTTCTTCAGGTATTTCTTGTAGGACTCGAGAACCTTTTTTAACTTGGGATCCTACTTGCCATCATGGAACTTTAAACCTAACCCTTTATTCAGTCCACTAACTAATTATCAAACGTCATCTAAAAAAATTCAGAGAAATAGAATAGGAATACGTTCAAATACTAAAGCAAATACAGAAATATACATATTACTACCACTACACAAATATAGATTAATACAAACGGTGGTGAATATCCCTTTATGGGGCTTCGAAGTCATCTAAAGAAGGGATATTTCATCCTGAAATATTAAGGAAACACTAGAAAATACATGTAAATGAACAACATACTCGTTGCCTTTTCTTCTTTTGCATTCTGATAAGCCTTTAGAACCAACCTCCAAACCAAATATATATATATAGCAAGGCTGGGCTGCTATCACACCCAAGGAAACACAAAATGTCTTCTTGATAGCATGCACAACATGGGAAGAAATAAATCACTCACTGCTGACCCTCATCTATCATTCACGATAGGAGTGTCCACCATACATAGATATAGATATATATATATATAATTTTTTTTTTTTTTTTTTTTTTTAACTCTTAATGTCCTATACCACCTCATTCCACCTGGCCAGAAGTCACATTTGTTTTCCTAATCCGCCCAAATGATAGCCTTTGTTTACATGTAATTTTAAACATATTTAGAAGTCTTTGTTTTAAGGGAAATAACAGGTAACTTTAAATGAAAATGCCATTTATTGATAAATCCTTAGAGGAATGGGGCTCTGGACTTAAGAAAATTCTCAACAGGATGTTAAGAGTTAAATCACTAAGTATCACATGACTAAAAAAAAAAGCCACTGCAATTATTAAAATAAACTTTCAAAATATTTTTATCCACTAATTTTTGTGTAGAAGTAGAATAATGTTTACTGCTTTCCCTTCCCCATGATTAATTGTTAGGCTATAAATTGCTTAACTTACTCACATGATCATCTCTTCCCCCCCCAAAAAAAAGAATAGCCCCCCTCCAACAAAAATGTCTTTTATATGATACTAAAATGATTACGCTACAAATTGCTTATTAACTTACTCATATGATCACTTCTCCCTATCGGTAGGGCTATGAATATGTTCCCCCGCAAAAAATGTCTTGTTTATTACACTAAACTGCATCTGATGGTGAGGCTCAATTTCTATTACTCCCAGGTCCACTCTGAACTGGAATGGTATCCCATGATCAAATAGATCTGTTAAAAATTATTTGTATTCGAAAGGAATACTTGATGCTATATAACTGTGTGCAAATTAATTAAGAATAGTTACTTGAAGCTATAATTGTTTACTAAGGATTATTATTATTAGTTACTTGAAACCATATAACTGTGTGCAAATTATTTGTATTAAGAATAGTTGCTTGAAGCTATAATTGTTTACTAAGGATTATTATTATTAGTTACTTGAAACCATATAACTGTGTGCAAATTATTTGTATTAAGAATAGTTACTTGAAGCTATAATTGTTTAAGGATTATTATTATTAGTAGTACAAAATAAAAAACGGCCTCCGGGTGATGTAAAAATAGATTTTTGAAATATATTGCCTGAGGGGTGGGAGTAAAAAATTCAATGTCAGCGAGTTTGTACCCTAAGTAAGTAAAATCAAATTCTTTAAAGGATTAAAAAAATAAAACAATTTGAAATGTAATATGTATTAAGATAAAACAAACTATATATAGTTATATAATACCAGTCATCTATTTATTAAAACTTGTTTTAAAAAACAATGAGGACTGTCTAATGTTGCATGTTCAATTTTTGAGTGTATTTATTCTATTATGACGATTTTGGGTAATGTGACGTAAGCAGTGACGTAACTTTTCTTACAGACAAAAACCGGAAGCCAATCTCCATTATTAATAGATGTATATTAGGGTAGGTTGATTTTTTTTTTTTTTTTTTTTAATATCAAATTACATGAAACACCTAAAGTTGCGTATTGGTGAATTAAGTATTGATACCAAAAATTAGATCTTGAACTTGTACCAATTTTTGAGGAAATGAAATCAAAGGTCGTAGACAAAAATGCCCTGAAAAATCCTCTTCAGGACACGGACGGAGTTCTTGTATTGAAGGATTCAGTTCTCTTACAAGAACCCGCTTCCTGAAGAAGGTCTGACATTACTACAGTTAATGAACATCCATCCAGTACAACATCCCGTGTTTGTCTACTTTTCGCCACATATTGTCAGATTGATTTCTTTTTTTTTACTCTTATATATATATATATATTATACTAAAGCTGAGTTAATCAACTTTTGCTTCCTAAAGGCTTTTTTTACTGTTTAGTTTAATGACACGAAAATTATACTAAATTATTCCTTACTTTTAGGATTGAATTATGTTTGGAAAAAAAATTGTTTTAGTTAGTTCTAATTAGTCGTAATTTGCAATTAAGTCAAAAACCGACCAATCTCTTACTTTACTCTGTGTCTATCACTTTCTTCCCTTCTATGTATCTGTTGGCTACCCCCTCGTTATATATTGTTAGTTTCTCTGGAGAGAAGAGAGAGTGAGAGACGGGAGAATTTGAAATGTATTTCTATGTTAAATTTTACAACCAGCAACCCAAATGAGGTCAAACATTTCCTTTCTTAGAAAGCTAACAAAATGATTTTAAGGTTTCGTCCGGCCGTATTATTTATTTTATTTAAATTTTATTCGCTTTGCTAAGTCCGTTTTTCCTAATCTCAATTATCTACCCAGAGCTGAATGGGTGACCCAATCGGTCACGTTTTGTCTGATATATAATTTTTTAATTTTTTTTTTTTTTAAGAGGAAACTCATTACTGTTGTTTGTTCCTATATCCTTTGTTCCAAAATATCTTTCCATATGTTTTTTCTGTTGGTCCCGAGGAGAGAGAGATATATATGTGTGCTAAGAAACAGTGGATTTAACACCGCCTGATAATTTCAACTGACTTCTTCTTTCCTTCCTTCCTTCCTTCCTTCCTAGCACGGGTCTCTAGCCCAATATCCGTGCTATCATTTTAGCCCTTATTTAAAGTGCCCCTGGCTTTAAAAGTCGACTCTCCACAACCTGCTAGTCACAGATCCTCAGCTTACTGCTACACACACATACGATAACAACCTTCATTCGCTCTCTAACTTAGAAATACAACAAAAAAAAAAGAAAGAAAAAAAAGAAAGAGCATAAAAACAAGTAAATAAAAAAGTAAAAACACACACACACACACACACACACACACACACATTCAAGTTCGTTTTTAAAATAAAAAATATATAAATACCAAAAAAAAAAAAGACCTCCCCTCTCCCCAAAATACAACCCTGAAAATACCGTGTCCTTTTACAAGTGCATTTGGTTGGAGAATATTATTTTTTTTTTAAGTGTCACGTAAATATATAATATATGTGCAAAAATTTACAGCAGTTTTTATTTTTTGTGGGGGGGGGGGTGTAAATATTTTTACTTTATATTCGGGTTGTGCTTTTTTTTGGGGGGGGGGGTAAATATTTTTACTCTGTATTCGGGGATCTGATTTTTAAAATTTTTTCATTTACATTCCAATTAAAAAGATAAAGTAAATTTTTAGAAATTCAAAAAGAGAAAGACTGAATAATTTTACAATGTTTTTTTTTTCTTCTTTTCTTCTACATGTCAACCCATCTAGGGTTATTTTATGCAAAAGGGGTTAGGGAATTGCGTTCATTGTACGTTTAGATTTTTTTTGTGTAGTTGTTTTTAATATTCCTATTTATTTATTTATTTATTTTGTTTTGGTGGGTTGATTTTTTGACTTGTCTTTTTTTTGTGGTGGTGGTGGGTAAATATTTTTACTCTGTATTATTCGAGCTCTGTTTTTCATTTTTATTATTTATTTATTTATTTATTTTCAATCAATAAGATAAAGTAAATTTTATAAAAAAGAAAAAAAATCACTTTTTCATTATTTTTTCTTCTGAACTGTCAAGCCTTTTAGGTTTATTTTATGCCTAAGAAAGAGGTTAGGGAATCACGTTCATTATATATATATATATATATATATATATATATATATATAAATTTGTGTAGGTGTTTCTAATATTCCTGTTTTTTGTTTGTTTATTCATTGTTTTGTTGGGGCTAAAGATTTTTTCTACAGTTTTTTTTCTCAATGAATAATATAAAAAGACTGGATAATTTTACACACATTTATTTATGAGAAAATTTTATTTTTTTCTTAATTGAAAGAAATAATACGAGGGTGGGTGCTGAAAAGTTCATAGGGTGACGTCATATCTGCTTTTGATGATTTTTTTTGTTGTTGTCCAATGGGGTCCAAGCACTGCAACACCGATACCGCAAAGGAGACTATGTTGAAAAACAAACCTCATTTGGTCACATTCCAATAAAGTATCTTGGTGAATCTAAGAACTTTTCAGTTGACGCTCATATAGTTAAAGGGTTATTTCTGCATTTTTGATAAGTAGATTCTTTATTTCTCCCTTTTGATGACATTTATGATAGGTTTACTGATGATTTAGCCTTATGCCAGACTTGCTCTGTTTATTTGGCCTTATACCAGACTTGCTCTGTTAATTTGGCCTTATACCAGACTTGCTCTGTTTATTTGGCCTTATACCAGACTTGCTCTGTTTATTTGGCCTTGTACCAGAGACTTGCTCTGTTTAACTTGCTCTGTTTATTTGCCTTATACCAGATTGGCCTTATACCGAACTTCTGTTTATTTGGCCTATAACAGACTTGCTCTGTTTATTTGGCCTTATTCTAGATAATGTGTCACTTGTTAATAATAGCTATTGGTCTAAAATAGATGCTCTGTTAATTTAGCCTTATACCAGACTTGCTCTATCAGCCTTTTTATTTAGCCTTTTACCACACAAAAACAAAACGAAAAAACTAAGAAAAGACATTCCGTTTCACCCCCACCCCCACACACATTTCTTTTTTTTTTTTTTTTTTTTTAAATATTTTTGTCTGTCTTCTACATTAAATTTTTCTGCTGATGAATTATTTCAGAAATAAGGTGACTAGAAATATCTCTCTCTCTCTCTCTCTCTCTCTCTCTCTCTCTCTCTCTCTCTCTCTCTCTCTGCCCCAGGAGGTAATCCACCTCGTGCAATGTGAAATATTTCTAGTTCAATGGAAATCCTAAGTTTGTTGGAGTTTGTCACTGGAAAATAAAAAATAAAAATTAAAAAAAACCCTCCATCCATTATCGATCTGTGGTCTCAAAGATCTCCATTGGATTTTTCTCTTTTCCTTCTTTCTCACCTTTTTAAGCCGACAGGTAGATGCAAGGTGGTTCACAAACACAAACATTCTCTCTCTGCTAAAATATTATTATACACACACATATATATATATATCGGGAGGGGGTATATAGGTAGATGAGAATAGACTGAAATAGATATGAAGAGACATAGGCAAGTAGATAGATAGAGACTTAGATAGATAGATAGAGACTTAGATAGACTTAAAGAGATAGAGACTTAGATAGACTTAAAGAGATAGAGACTTAGATAGACAAGTAGATAGATAGACTGAGATAGATAGGCAAGTAGATAGATAGATAGATAGGCAAGTAGATAGATAGATAGGCAAGTAGATAGAGATAGATAGATAGATAGGCAAGTAGATAGATAGATAGATAGATAGATAGACTGAGATAGATAGGCATAGATAGATAGATAGATAGACTGAGATAGATAGCAAGTAGATAGATAGATAGACTGAGATAGATAGGCAAGTAGATAGATAGATAGATAGGCAAGTAGATAGATAGATAGATAGATAGGCTAGATAGATAGATAGATAGGAGATAGATAGATAGATAGGCAAGTAGATAGATAGACTGAGATAGATAGGCAAGTAGATAGATAGATAGATAGACTGAATAGATAGGCAAGTAGATAGATAGATAGATAGACTAGAGATAGATAGGCAAGTAGATAGATAGATAGATAGACTGAGATAGATAGGCAAGTAGATAGATAGATAGATAGATAGAGATAGATAGATAGATAGACTGAGATAGATAGGCAAGATAGATAGATAGATAGATAGATAGATAGACTGAGATAGATAGGCAAGTAGATAGATAGATAGACTGAGATAGATAGGCAATAGATAGATAGATAGATAGACTGAGATAGATAGGAGTAGATAGATAGATAGACTGAGATAGATAGGCAATAGATAGATAGATAGACTGAGATAGATAGGCAAGTAGATAGATAGATAGACTGAGATAGATAGGCAAGTAGATAGATAGATAGACTGAGATAGATAGGCAAGTAGATAGATAGATAGACTGAGATAGATAGGCTAGAGATAGATAGATAGGCGGAGATAGCAGATAGACTGAGATAGATAGGCAAGTAGATAGATAGATAGAGATAGATAGGCAAGTAGATAGATAGACTGAGATAGATAGGCAGTAGATAGATAGATAGGA
>CM042178.1:16720733-16730082 GCA_023376005.1 Doryteuthis pealeii
TTTTAGAAAATTGAATGTGTGTATGATATATATAAGTGTGTGTGTGTTTTATAAGAATTGTCTGAATTAAGAGATTATACACACACACTCCGAATTTTTAGAAAACCTGTACACATTGTGTGTGTGTGTGTGTGTGTGTGTGTGTATAAATATATATATAATTATTACACACACACACACATGCAGAATTTAGACAACTGTGTGTGTGTGTATATATACACTCAGTCTTTTAGAAAACGTATGTCATCAATAAATGTATGAACAAAGAAAATTAAAACACTTATATATATAATATATATATATATATATATATATATATATGTATATATATAATGTAATATTATTTTTAAGCGTGTATCATCTGTTGTTACGCGTATATTCTTTGAAATTATTACACACATTTCCTTGTTGAGTCCTGGGCATAACTTGCGCGCGGTTTAGCGTGTGAAAGTGAAAAGGCTAATACATTTTATCTTCTCCTTTTCTTTCTTTTCTTTTTCCATTTCTCAATTGAACGTCATTCTGGACTAAAAGCCTTTGCAGAATAAACAGCACTCTCTCTCTCTTTCTCTCCCTCTCTCTCTCTCTCTCTCTCTCGTCTTCGTGTCATCGACCTCCCCCTCCAACACCGCCACCCTCCCTCCAACACCACGGCTGCTCCCTCTCCACGCCTCCTCTCTAGATCTCTTTCCTTCTCTGGCTGGCTCTACTCCTTGCTTTAACGAAATAGTCCTGCTTCCAGGCCAAATGATAGACTGGCAGGAGAGCCAGCCAGCCAGCCACTCTAGAAGTACAACAATGGACGGCAGGCGGGTGGGAGGAGGGGGAGAAGTAGGAGGAAGCGGGGAAAAAAAGAGCTATGGACGGGCAGACAGTTCACTGCTAACCCGTTGCCCACCCGGCCTGCTACCATCATTTGCTCTCCAATCGCATCCTGATGACTGTGTGAGGTCGCCATTGAACGAATATTTTATTTACCTCGTTTCTCTTTAACCAGGTGCGTGTGGTTGCTTGCCTTCCTGCTTGTGTGTGTGTATATGTGTCGGGTCCTCTTTTTTTGTTTTGTTTATAAGCAGGGTTTTTGACAACCTTGCTTACCACAAACTCGTTGTCTAGCCTTGACTGGCCAACACCTCAACCTTACCCGCTCTTAGAGGTGACCAGCCATTATCATCATCATAGCTAAGTGTTAAGACGACTACTGTGGCCTTTCTTTCTTTTTATTCCTTCTTTTTTTCTTTTTTACCTTTTTGGCTTTCCCTTTTCTCTTTGATTTCATTTCTTTCCTTTTTTTCTTTCTCTTTCTTTTATTCTTTTATTTCCTTTCTGTTTCCTTCCTTCCTTCAATATTTCTGTCTTTTTTTTCCTTCCCAGCCTAGGTCAGTGAAACTGAGGAAGTGTTGATGGTAGCAAATGTAGAAGGAAGAATTTTGCTTCTTGTACTGTTAGCATAGGAACCGGTGCTTTGTGTCTGTGTGTTAGACACCACCACTACTACTAATACTAATACTACTACTAATAATACTACTAATACTACTACAACTACATGTACTTGTTTCTCACTATAACACAGCTCATTCATTCATTCATTCATTTATTAGTAGTAGTGGTTGTAATACTACTACCTTTTTGGTACTTGCTTACTTGAATCTTTTGCTCTCTTGCAGTTCTTGTCATTATTTCCTCCGTCTTTTTCGGTAGACAAAAATGTCATTTTTTTTTCATCTGTGTGTGTGATGGATCAAAAAGGAATACTTGTAAAAGTCTCTTGTTGTCGTCTTGTATAGATATTATTGTGAGTTTTTTTTTTAGTTTTAGTGTGAAATAGACAATATGTATGTATATATGGAGGGTTTTTGTTGTTGTCGTTTTATCTTTTTCTTGGTAATTTTGATTTTTTGTCGTCCCGTCCTCCTGTCCTAATATAACACTATGTTTTAGCTCGCCGGCGTTGGTCGAATTTCCGACCCAACTTAGATATTTTCCGAGTCGTATTTTTGTCGCTTTTAGTCGGTAAATCAAAACAGATATTTAACATGGCCTCTGCGCACCCAGATTTTTATGAGCAAATTGGTGTAGATTGGAGTTCTTATTCTTATTTCATAGTGGTGGTGGTGGGGGCATTGTGAAATAAAAACGCACAGAGCATACGGTAATGAAGGACTATTTGCTCGTAAATTCCTACCATAAAATAAACTGAATCCCCATTTTATGTCCGTGTTTTTGCAAGAAATGTTTTATTTTTCTTGCCCCCGTTATGTTACAATACTAAATATATTTCCTTTATTTATTTTAATATTCACTTCAATATGTATATTCTAAAAGCTTTTATTTTGTGAGAATACTTAGATTTAAAGTGGGGGTTCGGTTTTACACTTTAACTTTTTACTCGTAAATTCCTACCATAAAATGCCCAAGCTAATTTTAGGGCAGGAATTTACGAGTAAAAAGTTGAATATTACTTTTTGTTGTTATTTCTTTTCTTTTTGGCTTTGCTACTCTAAAATAAAAACGTCAGATTTTAATCATCGTCGACGAAAAAACAAAATTACGGTCATAAAAGAAGGATCCAATTTATGCCTAAATTGTAAAACGAGCCCCCACTTTAAAACTTAACATTCTCACAAAATAAAAACTTTTGGAATATGCACATTGAAATGAATATTAAAATAAATAAAGAAAATATATTTTTTTATTGTAACATAACGGGTGCAAGAAAAATAAAACATTTAATACAAAAACACGGACATAAAATGGGGGTTCAGTTTATTTTATTGTAGGAATTTACGAGGAAAATAGTCCTTCATTACCGAGCATACTGTATGAAAATTGTTTCGAAATTTGCGTTTGAGTTATATAAAAATCCAATTGAAATTTGGGACCATATGACCTTTAGGCACCTCTTTTTGATCTCGACTCAGAAGGACATGTTTTTCATTTACACCGTCAATATCCCATTGTTTGTTAACAGACGATTTTTAGGGGTTTTGTTTTAAATTATAAAACTAACCCCTAACCCTAAAACCTTACAAACAACCTGATTTTGACGGTGTAAATGAAAAACATAACCTTTTGAAGTGAGGTTCCTAATGGTCATATGGTCCGAAATTTGTACAAATACAATCGAAAAAACATTTCTTAAAAGTGGGCGACAGTGTAAAATATTTACATTGATTTGCCGATAAAAATCTAGGGGGAAGGGCGTTAAAATATCTATTTTAATTTGCCGACGAAAAAATCGACAAAAAAAAAAAATAATAATCTGCATCTGAGCAAGTGACTCGGCAGGCCAATTCTTGAGTGACAGTCTTTGGTGCACTGAATGCATTCAAACTGTGATGCTTTCTGTGGCTGCTGTCTTTTCTCCCTATTTCTGTCTCTCTTTGCTGTCGAGGCTATTCTCCTCTCCACCTGTCCCCGCTCCGTGCGTTATATATATATATATATATATATACTAGAAGTGGCTACCCAGCGTCGCCCTGGGTAGGGGGGATTTTTTAAAAGTGAGTCTCGCAGATCCATTATTACTTATCACAAGTTAGATCGTCACTGGATGCCCCATAAAATCCCAAAGTAAATATATAAAGATATAGTGAGAAATTTGAATTCAATAATTTAGAATTAAAAAAAACAAAAAACAATATAAATGAGGCGATTAATTCAATCAATCAACATCATATTTCAATTACTTTCTGTTACTTACAAATTTTAATTTTTGAATATCGTCCCAAATATAAATAAAATCTTCATTATTTTTGCTCAAATCCAAAACTTAGTGATAGTGAATATATATATATATATATATTAAATAAAATTTTTTGCCTCCCCGGCGGGAATCGAACACCGCTCTCCCGCGAGACAGGCGGGGATACTTACCACTATACTACCGAGGAAGACGCTGAAGGTATTCTTCATTGTATTCAATTTGTCCAACAAAAAAGAAAGGAGATCAAACTTGTTTGATAAATTTAAAAAAAAATGTAGGGCCTCCCCGACGGGGAATCGAACCCCGGTCTCCCGCGTGACAGGGGGGGGGGATACTTACCACTATACTACCGAAGACAGACGCTGAAGGTATTCTTTATTGTATTCGAATTGTCCAACAAAAAAGAAAGGAGATCAAACATGTTAGATAATTTTTTTAGAAAGATGTATGGCCTTCCCGGCGGGGAATCGAACCCCGGTCTCCCGCGTGACAGGCGGGGATACTTACCACTATACTACCGAGGACAGACGCTGAAGGTATTCTTCATTGTATTCGAATTGTCCAACAAAAAAGAAAGGAGATCAAACTTGTTGATAAATTTAAAAAAAAAGTATGGCCTCCCCGGCGGGGAATCGAACCCCGGTCTCCCGCGTGACAGGGGGATACTTACCACTATACTACCGAGGACAGACGCTGAACGTATTCTTCATTGTATTCGAATTGTCCAACAAAAAAGAAAGGAGATCAAACTTGTTGGATAAATTTGAAAAAAAAATGTATGGCCTCCCGGCGGGGAATCGAACCCCGGTCTCCGCGTGACAGGATACTTACCACTATACTACCGAGGACAGACGCTGAAGGTATTCTTCATTGTATTCGAATTGTCCAACAAAAAAGAAAGGAGATCAAAAATTTGAAAAAAAAAAGTATGGCCTCCCCGGCGGGGAATCGAACCCCGGTCTCCGCGTGACAGGCGGGGATACTTACCACTATACTACCGAGGACAGACGCTTATTCTTCATTGTATTCGAATTGTCCAACAAAAAAGAAAGGAGATCAAACTTGTTGGATAAATTTGAAAAAAAATGTATGGCCTCCCGGCGGGGAATCGAACCCCGGTCTCCCGCGTGACAGGCGGGGATACTTACCACTATACTACCGAGGACAGACGCTGAAGGTATTCTTCATTGTATTCGAATTGTCCAACAAAAAAGAAAGGAGATCAAACTTGTTGGATAAATTTTAAAAATGTATGGCCTCCCGGCGGGGAATCGAACCCCGGTCTCCCGCGTGACAGGCGGGGATACTTACCACTATACTACCGAGGACAGACGCTGAAGGTATTCTTCATTGTATTCGAATTGTCCAACAAAAAAGAAAGGAGATCAAACTTGTTGGATAAATTTTAAAAAAATGTATGGCCTCCCCGGCGGGGAATCGAACCCCGGTCTCCGCGTGACAGGCGGGGATACTTACCACTATACTACCGAGGACAGACGCTGAAGGTATTCTTCATTGTATTCGAATTGTCCAACAAAAAAGAAAGGAGATCAAAGTTGTTGGATAAATTTTTAAAAAAGTATGGCCTCCCCGGCGGGGAATCGAACCCCGGTCTCCCGCGTGACAGGCGGGGATACTTACCACTATACTACCGAGGACAGACGCTGAAGGTATTCTTCATTGTATTCGAATTGTCCAACAAAAAAGAAAGGAGATCAAACTTGTTGGATAAATTTTTTTGAAAAATGTATGGCCTCCCCGGCGGGGAATCGAACCCCGGTCTCCCGCGTGACAGGCGGGGATACTTACCACTATACTACCGAGGACAGACGCTGAAGGTATTCTTCATTGTATTCGAATTGTCCAACAAAAAAGAAAGGAGATCAAACTTGTTAGATAAATTTTTAAAAAATGTATGGCCTCCCCGGCGGGGAATCGAACCCCGGTCTCCCGCGTGACAGGCGGGGATACTTACCACTATACTACCGAGGACAGACGCTGAAGGTATTCTTCATTGTATTCGAATTGTCCAACAAAAAAGAAAGGAGATCAAACTTGTTGGATAAATTTTAAAAAATGTATGGCCGGCGGGGAATCGAACCCCGGTCTCCCGCGTGACAGGCGGGGATACTTACCACTATACTACCGAGGACAGACGCTGAAGGTATTCTTCATTGTATTCGAATTGTCCAAAAAAAGAAAGGAGATCAAACTTGTTAGATAATTTTTTAAAAAAATGTATGGCCTCCCCGGCGGGGAATCGAACCCCGGTCTCCCGCGTGACAGGCGGGATACTTACCACTATACTACCGAGGACAGACGCTGAAGGTATTCTTCATTGTATTCGAATTGTCCAACAAAAAAGAATGGAGATCAAACTTGTTGGATAAATTTGAAAAAAATAAGTATGGCCTCCCCGGCGGGGAATCGAACCCCGGTCTCCCGCGTGACAGGCGGGGATACTTACCACTATACTACCGAGGACAGACGCTGAAGGTATTCTTCATTGTATTCGAATTGTCCAACAAAAAAGAAAGGAGATCAAACTTGTTGGATAAATTTTTTAAAAAATGTATGGCCTCCCCGGCGGGGAATCGAACCCCGGTCTCCCGCGTGACAGGCGGGGATACTTACCACTATACTACCGAGGACAGACGCTGAAGGTATTCTTCATTGTATTCGAATTGTCCAACAAAAAGAAAGGAGATCAAACTTGTTGATAAATTTTTTAAAAAAATGTATGGCCTCCCGGCGGGGAATCGAACCCGGTCTCCGCGTGACAGGCGGGGATACTTACCACTATACTACGAGGACAGACGCTGAAGGTATTCTTCATTGTATTCGAATTGTCCAACAAAAAGAAAGGAGATCAAACTTGTTTAGATAAATTTTTAAAAAATGTATGGCCCCCGGCGGGGAATCGAACCCCGGTCTCCCGCGTGACAGGCGGGGATACTTACCACTATACTACCGAGGACAGACGCTGAAGGTATTCTTCATTGTATTCGAATTGTCCAACAAAAAAGAAAGGAGATCAAACTTGTTAGATAAATTTAAAAAATGTATGGCCTCCCCGGCGGGGAATCGAACCCCGGTCTCCCGCGTGACAGGCGGGGATACTTACCACTATACTACCGAGGACAGACGCTGAAGGTATTCTTCATTGTATTCGAATTGTCCAACAAAAAAGAAAGGAGATCAAACTTGTTTAGATAAATTTTTTAAAAAATGTATGGCCTCCCCGGCGGGGAATCGAACCCCGGTCTCCCGCGTGACAGGCGGGGATACTTACCACTATACTACCGAGGACAGACGCTGAAGGTATTCTTCATTGTATTCGAATTGTCCAACAAAAAAGAAAGGAGATCAAACTTGTTAGATAAATTTTTAATGTATCCCCGGCGGGGAATCGAACCCCGGTCTCCCGCGTGACAGGCGGGGATACTTACCACTATACTACCGAGGACGCTGAAGGTATTCTTCATTGTATTCGAATTGTCCAACAAAAAGAAAGGAGATCAAACTTGTTAGATAAATTTTAAAAAAATGTATGGCCTCCCCGGCGGGGAATCGAACCCCGGTCTCCCGCGTGACAGGCGGGGATACTTACCACTATACTACCGAGGACAGACGCTGAAGTATTCTTCATTGTATTCGAATTGTCCAACAAAAAGAAAGGAGATCAAACTTGTTGGATAAATTTTAAAAAATGTATGGCCTCCCCGGCGGGGAATCGAACCCCGGTCTCCGCGTGACAGGCGGGGATACTTACCACTATACTACCGAGGACAGACGCTGAAGGTATTCTTCATTGTATTCGAATTGTCCAACAAAAAAGAAAGGAGACCAAACTTGTTAGCGGGGAATCGAACCCCGGTCTCCCGCGTGACAGGCGGGGATACTTACCACTATACTACCGAGGACAGACGCTGGTATTCTTCATTGTATTCGAATTGTCCAACAAAAAAGAAAGGAGATCAAACTTGTTGGATAAATTTTTAAAAAAATAATGTATGGCCTCCCCGGCGGGGAATCGAACCCCGGTCTCCCGCGTGACAGGCGGGGATACTTACCACTATACTACCGAGGACAGACGCTGAAGGTATTCTTCATTGTATTCGAATTGTCCAACAAAAAAGAAAGGAGATCAAAGTTGTTGGATAAATTTTTAAAAAATAATGTATGGCCTCCCCGGCGGGGAATCGAACCCCGGTCTCCCGCGTGACAGGCGGGGATACTTACCACTATACTACCGAGGACAGACGCTGAAGGTATTCTTCATTGTATTCGAATTGTCCAACAAAAAAGAAAGGAGATCAAACTTGTTGGATAAATTTTTTAAAAAAAATGTATGGCCTCCCCGGCGGGGAATCGAACCCCGGTCTCCCGCGTGACAGGCGGGGATACTTACCACTATACTACCGAGGACAGACGCTGAAGGTATTCTTCATTGTATTCGAATTGTCCAACAAAAAAGAAAGGAGATCAAACTTGTTAGATAAATTTGAAAAAAATGTATGGCCTCCCCGGCGGGGAATCGAACCCCGGTCTCCCGCGTGACAGGCGGGGATACTTACCACTATACTACGAGGACAGACGCTGAAGGTATTCTTCATTGTATTCGAATTGTCCAACAAAAAAGAAAGGAGATCAAACTTGTTGGATAAATTTTAAAAAAATGTATGGCCTCCCCGGCGGGGAATCGAACCCCGGTCTCCCGCGTGACAGGCGGGATACTTACCACTATACTACCGAGGACAGACGCTGAAGGTATTCTTCATTGTATTCGAATTGTCCAACAAAAAAGAAAGGAGATCAAACTTGTTGGATAAATTTTTTTAAAAAAATGTATGGCCTCCCCGGCGGGGAATCGAACCCCGGTCTCCCGCGTGACAGGCGGGGATACTTACCACTATACTACCGAGGACAGACGCTGAAGGTATTCTTCATTGTATTCGAATTGTCCAACAAAAAAGAAAGGAGATCAAACTTGTTGGATAAATTTTAAAAAATAATGTATGGCCTCCCGGCGGGGAATCGAACCCCGGTCTCCCGCGTGACAGGCGGGGATACTTACCACTATACTACCGAGGACAGACGCTGAAGTATTCTTCATTGTATTCGAATTGTCCAAAAAAAAAAGGAGATCAAACTTGTTGGATAAATTTTAAAAAATAATGTATGGCCTCCCCGGCGGGGAATCGAACCCCGGTCCCGCGTGACAGGCGGGGATACTTACCACTATACTACCGAGGACAGACGCTGAAGGTATTCTTCATTGTATTCGAATTGTCCAACAAAAAAGAAAGGAGATCAAAGTTGTTGGATAAATTTTAAAAAATAATGTATGGCCTCCCCGGCGGGAATCGAACCCGGGTCTCCGCGTGACAGGCGGGGATACTTACCACTATACTACCGAGGACAGACGCTGAAGGTATTCTTCATTGTATTCGAATTGTCCAACAAAAAAGAAAGGAAACTTGTTGGATAAATTTGAAAAAAATATGTATGGCCTCCCGGCGGGAATCGAACGGTCTCCGCGTGACAGGCGGGGATACTTACCCACTATACTACCAGGACAGACGCTTGAATTTCCTTATTGTATTCGAAATTCAAAAAATCATACTCTCTCTATCTCCTCTC
>CM042178.1:16730182-16737682 GCA_023376005.1 Doryteuthis pealeii
CTTGCCTTATCTATCTCAGTCTATCTATCTATCTACTTGCCGCTTATTAATCTATCTACTTGCCTATCTATCTATCTATCTATCTATCTACTTGCTATCTATCTATCTACTTGGCCATCTATCTATCTATTCTACTTTGCTATCCTATCTCAGTCTAATCTATCTACTTGTCTATCTAAAGTCTCTGATCTCTTTTAAAGTCTATCTAAGTCTCTATCTACTTTTAAGTCTATCTAAGTCTCTAATCTTATCTATCTAAGTCTCTATTCTATCTACTGCCTATGTCTCTCATATCTATTTTCCAGTCTATCTCATTCTACCTATATACCCCTCCCAATATATATATTATATGGTGTATATAATATTTTAGCAGAGAGAGGAATTTTGTGTTTTGTGAACCAACCTTGATCTACCTGTCGGTTAAAAAAGGTTGAGAAAGAAGGAAAAGGAGGAAAAATCCAATGGAGGATTCTTTCGAGACCACAGATCGATAATGGATTGGAGGGTTTTTTTTAATTTTTATTTTTTATTTTCCAGTGACAAAACTCCAACAAACTTAGGAATTTCCCATTGAACT
The DNA here is from genome assembly GCA_023376005.1 of Doryteuthis pealeii. Classification (NCBI taxonomy): domain Eukaryota; kingdom Metazoa; phylum Mollusca; class Cephalopoda; order Myopsida; family Loliginidae; genus Doryteuthis; species Doryteuthis pealeii. The sequence continues at coordinate 16,730,760 of CM042178.1, forward strand.
AGAATTATTCACATTGCACGAGGGGATTACCTCCTGGGGCAGAGAGAGAGAGAGGAGAGAGAGAAGAGAGAGAGAGACGGAGAGAGAGAGAGAGATATTTTAGTCCACCTTATTTCTGAATTAATTCATCAGCAGAAAATTTAATGTAGAGACAGAAAAAAATTATTTAAAAAAAAAAAAAAAAAAAAAAAGAATGTGTGTGGGGTGGGGTGAACGGAATGTCTTTTCTTAGTTTTTCGTTTTGTTTTTGTGTGGTGTTAAAAAGGCTAAATAAAAAGGCTGATAGGAGCAAGTCTGGTATAGGCTAAAACAGAGCATCTATTTTAGGAACCAATATAGCTATTATTAACCAAGTGACACATATCTAGAATAAGGCCAAATAAACACGAGCAAGTCTGTATAAGGCCAATAAACAGAGCAAGTTCCGGTATAAGGCCAAATAAACAGAGCAAAGTTCGGTAAGGCCAAATAAACAGGCAAGTTCGGTATAGGCCAAATAAACGAGCAAGTCTGGTATAAGGCCAATAAACAGAAGCCAAGTCGGTACAGGGGCCAATAAACAGAGCAAGCTGGTACAAAGGCCAAAATAACAGGAGCAAGTCTTCTAGGTACAAGCCAAATAAACGGAGCAAGTCTGTATAAGGCCAAATAAAGAGCAAGTCTGGTTATAAGGCCAAATTAACAGAGCAAAGTCTGGTATAAGGCCAAATAAACCAGAGCAAGTCTGGCATTTAAGGCTAAATCATCAGTAAAAACCTATCATAAATGTCATTCAAAAGGGAGAAATAAAGAATCTACTTTATCAAAAATGCAGAATAACCCTTTTTAACTATATGAGCGTCAACTTGAAAAGTTCTTAGATTCACCAAGATACTTTATTGGAATGTGACCAAATTTGGAGGTTGTTTCTTCAACATAGTTCTCCTTTGCGTATCGGTGTTGCAGTGCTTGGACCCCATTGGACAACAACAAAAAAAATCATCAAAAGCAGATATGACGTCACCCTATGAACTTTTCAGCACCCACCCTCGATTAATTTCTTTTCAATTTAAGAAAAAAATAAATTTTCTCATAAATAAAAGTGTGTAAAATTATCCAGTCTTTTTTATTATTCATGAAGAAAAAAACTGTTAGAAAAAATCTTTTAGCCCCAACAAAACAATGAATAAACAAACAAAAAAACAGGAATATTAGAAACCCTACACAAATTTTATATATATATATATATATAATATATATTATATATATATAATGAACGTGATTCCCTAACTCTTTCTTAGGCATTAAAAATAAACCTAAAAGCTTGACAGTTCAGAAGAAAAATAATGAAAAAGTGATTTTTTTTCTTTTCTTATAAAATTTACTTTATCATATTGATTTTGAAAATAAATAAATAAATAAATAAATATTAAAAATGAAAACAGAGCTCGAATAATACAGAGTTAAAATATTTTTACCACCACCACCACAAAAAAAGAAAGTCAAAAAAAAATCAAACCCACCAAAACCAAAATAAATAAATAACACTCTCACACTCTCTAAAACAAACTACACAAAAAATCTAAACGTTACAATGAACGCAATTCCCTTAACCCCTTTGGTACATTAAAATACCTAGATGGGTTGACAAGGTAGAAGAAAAGAAAAAAAAAACATTGTAAAATTATTCAAGTCTTTCTCTTTTTGAATTTCTAAAGATTTACTTATCTTTTTAATTGGAATGTAAATGAAAAAATTTTTAAAAATCAGATCCCCGAATACAGAGTAAAAATTATTTACCCCCCCCCAAAAAAAAAGCACAACCCGAATATAAAGTAAAATATCTTACACCCCCCCCCCCCACAAAAATAAAAACTGCTGTAAAATTTTTGCCAATTATTATATATTTACGTGACACTTAAAAAAAAAATATTCCCAACCAAATGCACTTGTAAAAAGGACCACGGTATTTTTTCAGGGTTTATTTTGGGGAGAGGGGAGGTCTTTTTTTTTTGGTATTTATAATATTTTTTATTTTTAAACGAACTTGAATGTGTGTGTGTGTGTGTGTGTGTGTGTGTGTGTTTTACTTTTTTTATTTTACTTGTTTGCTCTCTTTTTTTTTCTTCTTTTTTTTTGTTGGTTGTATTTCTAAGTTAGAGAGCGAATGAGGTTCTTTATCGTATGTGTTGTGTAGCAGTAAGCTGAGGATCTGTTGACTAGCAGGTTGTGGAGAGTCGACTTTTAAAGCCAGGGGCACTTTTAAATAAGGGCTAAAATGATAGACGGATTATTTGGGCTAAGAGACCCGTGCTAGGAAGGAAGGAAGGAAGGAAAGGAAGAAAGAAGTCAGTTGAAATTATCAGCGGTGTTAAAATCCACTGTTTCTTAGCACACATAATATATCTCTCTCTTCCTCGAGCGACCAACAGAAAAAAACATATTGGAAAGATATTTTTGGAACAAGGATATAGGAACAAACAACAGTATGAGTTTCTCTTTAAAAAAAAAAAAAATTAAAAAAATTATATATTCAGACAAAGGTGACCGACCTTGGGCACCCATTTCAGCTCTGGGTTAGATAATTGAGATTAGGAAAAAACGGACTTTTAGCAAAAGCGAATAAATTTACAATAAATAAAATAACGGCCGACGAAACCTTAAAATCATTTTGTTAGCTTCTAAGAAAGGGAAAGGTTTGACCTCATTTGGGTTGCTGGTGTAAAATTTTAACATGAATACATTTCAATTCTCCCGTCTCTCACCTCTCTCTTCTATGTATCTGTTGGCTACCCCCTCGTTATATATTGTTAGTTTCTCTGGAGAGAAGAGAGAGTGAGAGACGGGAGAATTTGAAATGTATTTCTATGTTAAATTTTACAACCAGCAACCCAAATGAGGTCAAAAACCTTTCCTTTCTTAGAAAGCTAACAAAATGATTTTAAGGTTTCGTCCGGCCGTATTATTTATTTTATTTAAATTTTATTCGCTTTGCTAAGTCCGTTTTTCCTAATCTCAATTATCTACCCAGAGCTGAATGGGTGACCCAATCGGTCACGTTTTGTCTGATATATAATTTTTTAATTTTTTTTTTTTTTTTTTAAGAGGAAACTCATTACTGTTGTTTGTTCCTATATCCTTTGTTCCAAAATATCTTTCCATATGTTTTTTCTGTTGGTCCCGAGGAGAGAGAGATTATAATGTGTGCTAAGAAACAGTGGATTTAACACCGCCTGATAATTTCAACTGACTTCTTTCTTTCCTTCCTTCCTTCCTTCCTTCCTAGCACGGGTCTCTAGCCCAATATCCGTGCTATCATTTTAGCCCTTATTTAAAGTGCCCCTGGCTTTAAAAGTCGACTCTCCACAACCTGCTAGTCACAGATCCTCAGCTTACTGCTACACACACATACGATAACAACCTTCATTCGCTCTCTAACTTAGAAATACAACAACAAAAAAAAAAGAAGAAAAAAAAGAAAGAGCATAAAACAAGTAAATAAAAAAAAGTAAAAACACACACACCACACAACACACACACACATTCAAGTTCGTTTTAAAAATAAAAAAATATATAAATACCAAAAAAAAAAAAGACCTCCCCTCTCCCCAAAAATACAACCCTGAAAATACCGTGTCCTTTTACAAGTGCATTTGGTTGGAGAATATTATTTTTTTTTAAGTGTCACGTAAATATATAATATATGTGCAAAAATTTACAGCAGTTTTATTTTTTGTGGGGGGGGGGTGTAGATATTTTTACTTTATATTCGGGTTGTGCTTTTTTTTGGGGGGGGGGTAAATATTTTTACTCTGTATTCGGGATCTGATTTTTAAAATTTTTTCATTTACATTCCAATTAAAAAGATAAAGTAAATTCTTTAGAAATTCAAAAAGAGAAAGACTGAATAATTTTACAATGTTTTTTTTTTTCTTTTCTTCTACCTGTCAACCCATCTAGGGTTATTTTATGCAAAAGGGGTTAGGGAATTGCGTTCATTGTACGTTTAGATTTTTTTTTGTAGTTGTTTTTAATATTCCTATTTATTTATTTATTTATTTTGTTTTGGTGGGTTGATTTTTTGACTTGTCTTTTTTTTGTGGTGGTGGTGGGTAAATATTTTTACTCTGTATTATTCGAGCTCTGTTTTTCATTTTATTATTATTTATTTATTTATTTATTTTCAATCAAATAAGATAAAGTAAATTTTATAAGAAAAGAAAAAAAAATCACTTTTTCATTATTTTTCTTCTGAACTGTCAAGCCTTTTAGGTTTATTTTTATGCCTAAGAAAGAGGTTAGGGAATCACGTTCATTATATATATATATATATATATATATATTATATATTATATATAAATTTGTGTAGGTGTTCTAATATTCCTGTTTTTTGTTTGTTTATTCATTGTTTTGTTGGGGCTAAAGATTTTTTCTACAGTTTTTTTCTCAATGAATAATATAAAAAGACTGGATAATTTTACACACTTTTATTTATGAGAAAATTTTATTTTTTTCTTAATTGAAAGAAATAATACGAGGGTGGGTGCTGAAAAGTTCATAGGGTGACGTCATATCTGCTTTTGATGATTTTTGTTGTTGTCCAATGGGTCCAAGCACTGCAACACCGATACCGCAAAGGAGACTATGTTGAAAAAAAACCTCATTTGGTCACATTCCAATAAAGTATCTTGGTGAATCTAAGAACTTTTCAGTTTGACGCTCATATAGTTAAAGGGTTATTTCTGCATTTTTGATAAAGTAGATTCTTTATTTCTCCTTTTGATGACATTTATGATAGGTTTACTGATGATTTAGCCTTATGCCAGACTTGCTCTGTTTATTTGGCCTTATACCAGACTTGCTCTGTTAATTTGCCTTATACCAGACTTGCTCTGTTTATTTGGCCTTATACCAGACTTGCTCTGTTTATTTGGCCTTGTACCAGACTTGCTCTTTATTTGGCCTATACCAGACTTGCTCTGTTTATTTGGCCTTATACCAGACTTGCTCTGTTTATTTTATACCAGACTTGCTCTGTTATTTGGTTTACCGAACTTGCTCTGTTTATTTGGCCTTATTACCGAACTTGCTCTGTTTATTTGGCCTTATACTTGCTCAACTTGCTCTGTTTTTGGCCTTATTCTAGATAATGTGTCACTTGTTAATAATAGCTATATTGGTCTAAAATAGATGCTCTGTTAATTTAGCCTTATACCAGACTCTATCAGCCTTTTTATTTAGCCTTTTACCACACAAAAAACAAAAAAAAACTAAGAAAAGACATTCCGTTTCACCCCACCCCCACACACATTCTTTTTTTTTTTTTTTTTTTTAAATATTTTGTCTGTCTTCTACATTAAATTTTCTGCTGATGAATTATTTCAGAAATAAGGTGACTAGAAATATCTCTCTCTCTCTCTCTCTCTCTCTCTCTCTCTCTCTCTCTCTCTCTCTCTCTCTCTCTCTGCCCCAGGAGGTAATCCACCTCGTGCAATGTGAATATTTCTAGTTCAATGGAAATCCTAAGTTTGTTGGAGTTTGTCACTGGAAAATAAAAAATAAAAATTAAAAAAAACCCTCCATCCATTATCGATCTGTGGTCTCGAGATCTCCATTGGATTTTTCTCTTTTCCTTCTTTCTCACCTTTTTAAGCCGACAGGTAGATGCAAGGTGGTTCACAAACACAAACATTCTCTCTCTGCTAAAATATTATTATACACACACATATATATATATATCGGAGGGGGTATATAGGTAGATGAGAATAGACTGAAATAGATATGAAGAGACATAGGCAAGTAGATAGATAGAGATAGATAGATAGAGACTTAGATAGACTTATAGATAGAGATAGATAGACTTAGATAGACTAGATAGATAGAGATAGATAGATAGATAGGCAAGTAGATAGATAGATAGGCAAGTAGATAGATAGATAGATAGATAGATAGGCAAGTAGATAGATAGATAGGAAGTAGATAGATAGATAGACTGAGATAGATAGGCAAGTAGATAGATAGATAGACTGAGATAGATAGGCAAGTAGATAGATAGATAGACTGAGATAGATAGGCAAGTAGATAGATAGATAGATAGGCAAGTAGAAGATAGATAGATAGATAGATAGATAGCAAGTAGATAGATAGATAGATAGGCAAGTAGATAGATAGATAGACTGAATAGATAGGCAAGTAGATAGATAGATAGATAGACTGAGATAGAATAGGCAAGTAGATAGATAGATAGATAGAGAGGCTAGATAGATAGATAGATGTAGATAGGCAAGTAGATAGATAGATAGACTGAGATAGATAGATAGCCTGAGATAGATAGGCAAGATAGATAGATAGATAGACTGATAGATAGATAGGCAAGTAGATAGATAGATAGATAGATAGATAGATAGAGATAGATAGGCAAGATAGATAGATAGATAGACTGAGATAGATAGGCAAGTAGATAGATAGATAGATAGACTAGATAGATAGGCAAGTAGATAGATAGATAGACTGAGATAGATAGGCAAGTAGATAGATAGATAGACTGAGATAGATAGGCAAGAGTAGATAGATAGATAGACTGAGAGATAGCAAGTAGATAGATAGGCAAGTAGATAGATAGATAGGCAGATAGACTGAGATAGCAGATAGACTGAGATAGATAGGCAAGTAGATAGATAGGCAAGTAGATAGATAGACTGAGATAGATAGGCAAGTAGATAGATAGACTGAGATAGATAGGCAAGTAGATAGATAGATAGGAACAGACTTAGACGTATACCCCATACTTCCTTATCTGTCACTATCTGTAGTGTATACGTACATATAAGAATGATATACGTACACACCCAGCTTATTTATTAATATATCTTATATTCTTCTCCCTTTTTAATCGTCTCTGTTAATAGGCGGGTAGGGTCTATTGCTCATACTGACAAAATGAT
>CM042178.1:16740182-16762682 GCA_023376005.1 Doryteuthis pealeii
ATATATATACACACACACACACATGCAGAATTTAGACAACTGTGTGTGTGTGTATATATACACTCAGTCTTTTAGAAAACGTATGTCATCAATAAATGTATGAACAAAGAAATTAAAACACTATATATATATATATTATATATATATATATATATATATGTATATATATAATGTAATATTATTTTTAAGCGTGTATCATCTGTTGTTACGCGTATATTCTTTGAAATTATTACACACATTTCCTTGTGAGTCCTGGGCATAACTTGCGCGCGGTTAGCGTGTGAAAGTGAAAAGCGCTAATACATTTTATCTTTCTCCTTTTCTTTCTTTCTTTTTCCATTTCTCAATTGAACGTCATTCTGGACTAAAAGCCTTTGCAGAATAACAAGCACTCTCTCTCTCTTTCTCTCCCTCTCTCTCTCTCTCTCTCTCGTCTTCGTGTCATCGACCTCCCCCTCCAACACCGCCACCCTCTCCTCCAACACCACGGCTGCTCCCTTCTCCACGCCTCCTCTCTAGATCTCTTTCCTTCTCTGGCTGGCTCTACTCCTTGCTTTAACGAAATAGTCCTGCTTCCAGGCCAAATGATAGACTGGCAGGAGAGCCAGCCAGCCAGCCACTCTAGAAGTACAACAATGGACGGCAGGCGGGTGGGAGGAGGGGGAGAAGTAGGAGGAAGCGGGGAAAAAAAGAGCTATGGACGGGCAGACAGTTCACTGCTAACCCGTTGCCCACCCGGCCTGCTACCATCATTTGCTCTCCAATCGCATCCTGATGACTGTGTGAGGTCGCCATTGAACGAATATTTTATTTACCTCGTTTCTCTTTAACCAGGTGCGTGTGGTTGCTTGCCTTCCTGCTTGTGTGTGTGTATATGTGTCGGGTCCTCTTTTTTTGTTTTGTTTATAAGCAGGGTTTTTGACAACCTTGCTTACCACAAACTCGTTGTCTAGCCTTGACTGGCCAACACCTCAACCTTACCCGCTCTTAGAGGTGACCAGCCATTATCATCATCATAGCTAAGTGTTAAGACGACTACTGTGGCCTTTCTTTCTTTTTATTCCTTCTTTTTTCTTTTTGGCTTTCCCTTTTCTCTTTGATTTCATTTCTTTCCTTTTTTTTCTTTCTCTTTCTTTTATTCGTTTATTTCCTTTCTGTTTCCTTCCTTCCTTCAATATTTCTGTCTTTTTTTTCCCTTCCCAGCCTAGGTCAGTGAAACTGAGGAAGTGTTGATGGTAGCAAATGTAGAAGGAAGAAATTGGCTTCTTGTACTGTTTACCTGTTAGCATAGGAACCGGTGCTTTGTGTCTGTGTGTTAGTCACCATCACTACTACTACTACTACTACTACCACTACAACTACAAGTACTTGTTTCTCACTATAACACAGCTCATTCATTCATTCATTCATTTATTAGTAGCAGTGGTTGTAATACTACTACCTTTTTGGTACTTGCTTACTTGAATCTTTTGCTCTCTTGCAGTTCTTGTCATTATTTCCTCCGTCTTTTTGGTAGACAAAAATGTCATTTTTTTTTTATCTGTGTGTATGATGGATCAAAAAGGAATACTTGTAAAAGTCTCTTGTTGTCGTCTTGTATAGATATTATTGTGAGTTTTTTTTTGTTTTGTTTTTGTGAATGTGGGGTTTTTTTTTGGGGGGGGGGTTCCAGCTGTAGTTGTTATATTATCTTGTGTGAAAAACGTCTCTAGGGAAAAACAATAACTATTGGGTTGTGTGTGTGTAGTCGTAGTTGTCGTCGTATCTGTGTCATCTATAGTAGTAGTAATCTATGTGTCAATATTGGGAATATCTACACTTCGGGTGTGTCTTGTGTTTGTTTATTTTTGGCGGGTAGGGGGGTAGGATATCTTGACTTTATCAACATTGATTGGCCAGACTTGCAAATTGTCGTCAAAATTAAAACGGAAAATTTTGACGACTATTTGCAACACACCAAACTAAATTTTGAAATTAAGATTAATTTTAAAAATCCGATTCAAAATACTTGACTTTTTTTTTTTTTTTTTGGTAAGTCAGGTTAGTAATTGTTTTATTTCATTTATTTAACGAATCTTGAAATATTTTCTAAACTAAAATATTTATGTGCAGTTTAGAAAATATTTAAAGATTCGTTAAATAAATGAAATAGAACAATTACTAACCTAACAAAAAAAAAAAAAAAAAAAAAAGTAAAGTATTTTGAATCGGATTTTTAAAATTATATTTTAATTTCAAAAATTTAGTTTGATGTGTTGCAAATCGTCGTCAAAATTTTCCGTTTTTATTTTGACGATGATTTGCAAGTTTAGCCCATTGACTATAGATATGTCAGTTAGATATGGTAATTTATATGATCTTGTTATGAGGTCCACGTATGCTTTTTGTAGGTATATCTGATTAGTGTTATATATATATATATATATATATATTACAATATGAACTCCAGCAGCTAACTGTAATTAATCAATATTTTGATTAATTCAGTGGATTTAACCCTGAAGATCCTTATGGTGAAACTAGAGTAGGTTATTTCTGATTGAGAATTTTGTTGGTGATTCTATATGTTTTACAACAGGCTTAGGTGTGTGCATATGATTTCTGTTTATATGGTAGGGTCCCTGAACGGGGTCCATATGAGGGTTTTTTGTTTTTTTTTGTCCACAATAGTATTTTAATGGGCAGTATATTGAACTAGTAAGATATTTAATATCTGTGTGATCCCAGGGTGCCATTTCCCCAGGCAGATCCTGCCCACTCTATTTAAAGGGGAAGGGCTGGGTTTATTGCCCAGTGCCTGAGACGCCTCAAAAGAGGAATGCCAAGGATATTAACGCATTTTTTTGAACACTATCCACGCATGAGGTTTGGTTTATTCTTGGTTCTCCACTATATTGATACTTGTGTTTGACTGACATGGTGGTAGTTAGATTTGCTTCAAAACAGCCCATGTTATTAATGCATTTAAAATCCTGCAATGTGTCGTATATATTTTGTTACAGTAAAACTTAAATTCTTTCTTTAGAATACATTGACTGCACCTCTGCAAAGGGGTAAGAACACCCAAATGGGCCACCTGTTGGCTGTGGGTGACCTGTGATGCTTAAGGACGGAATCCTTGTGGCTGAGCAGTCCATGACATGCAACACCCCTCTTTAGCCCTTACTTAGGCTAGACGGCTGGTCATGTCAAGCACTAGCACCTATACGATTGCCCCAACCTCTTGCCCTTATGGCATACACCAGCCTTTATCATACGGCTGCTAGAAGGCAGTGGCTGAGGGTCTTCATGTCCTGGGAATGACGTTAAACTCTATCTGATGGTGAGGCTCCAGTTCTGGAGGTCTGGGGAATGTGGAGCACCCCTCGTCAACATTGCTCTCTGATCCACTCTAACCCAGAGTGGTCGTACCTGTTAGGGTCCCATCTATAGGTTAAATAGAAAAACATGAGTTTATAAAAAGATTGAGTCTCTATTAAGAATGAATTTATTTCAAAACTTAGTTGGCATTAAAGGTTGATAAAACAAGTCAAACTAAACCTTACGCCCGTAGGGTGCATGTTCTTGCTAATGCTATTAAATATTAGCCTACCAGTCAGATGAGGTGGTAGAATATGTTGACTGCACCTCTACAGTGGAGTTACCCCCCCCTTGCTACCACCTGTTGGCGGTGACCCATAATACCTGCAGATTGGATCCTGGTGGATGAGGGGTTCATGATCCAGGTACCAATTGGTCACATGATGTGTATAGACAGGTGGTTAGAAAAGTTCAATCTGATCTATCGGCTGGTCATATCAAGCCCTAGCACCTATATGGTTGTCCCGACCGTATTTTTCAAGTTACTCTAATGACAAACACCCAACCCTTTTTATCTTTAAAGGTGCTAGAAAGGTGGTGGCTGAGGGTCCTGTGACCTGCAATACTTACTTGGGCTTGATGGGTGATAGGAAAGACATCATCAAATCAGTCAGCTGGTCATATCAAGCCCTAGCTCCTATATGATTGTCATGACCATATTCTTCAAATTACTCTTATGGCAAACAAACACGCAACCCTTTTTATCTTAAAGGTGCTAGAAGGCAGTGACTGAGGCTCAACCACCAGTTTATTAATAGACAAGTTATTTCTTCTAATTTATTAATACACATTAAGTTAATTAAAATTATTTGTACTAGTTTATAACCCACCCCCACATGGGGCCACCTGTTGGCTGTGAGTAGTGACCCATAATACCAAGTGGTCCTGCAATATGCAATACTACAATACTACACTTCAGCCCTTACTTGGTCTAGACGGGAGTTTGTAGAGGGCCCCATCCAATCGACTGGTCATATCAAGCCCTAACCATGTTCTTCAATTTCCTTTATGGCAAAGACCCAACCCTTTTTTTATCATATAGGTGCTAGAAGGCGGTGGCTGAAGGTCAACCACCTTTATTTATTAGTACACATGAAGTTAATGAAAATCATTTCTACCACTGTTAATACACATTAAGTTTTTTTTTAAAAATTGGCGTTAAATAACTAACAAGGATATACCATTAGACACTAACCAACCAAGCAATCTACCCATAGCAGATGGGTTGGGTAAATCCCTACTGTCATATAGTACCTAAATAATAAGAATGGAATCATCTGTTTTGCCTATAATGTCTGACAATACCTTGGAAGAGAAACAAAATTGTATGGGACTTGGAATTACCACCTAGCAATTGCTAATTACTCTGTTAACCTTGTATCTCTTGCTTAGTAAACCTTTTTCCCTACCACCAAATCGACTTGAACTGTAGAATATGCCAACTGCACCTCTGTAAAGGTGTAAAAAAAATGTGGCCACCTGTTGGCTGGTGACCCGTGATGACAGGTTCCTGGTGGCTGAGTGGACCCAGAGTGGTAATACCTGTTAGGGTTTCATCTATGGGTTAATAGAAAAAATAATTGAGTTTAAAAAAAAATGTTTTAAAATCTATTTAAAAACTCCATCAAGAATGAATAAAACAAAATGTCTTCAGCATAAAATAACCCAACAAGGGTTGACATGCTGTAAAATCCAACCAATTAACCAAACCTTTTTCCCCTTACCCTTAATACTAGTATTAACTCTGATACTCGAGCTACAACACCCATTGGAAAAAAAAAAGCATTTAATACCCCATAAGTGTTGATATGCCATTAAACATTAACCAAAACAAAACATCCCTCTTGTATGTTTTTTTTAATATCTATCTCGATTCCTTTCCGCCCTGTCAGTTGGGGCGTTAGAATGCATCGACTGCACCTCTACAGAAGGGTAAGACTCCCCCAATGGGGCCACTTGTTGGCTCTGGGTGGCGACCCGTTATGCTTAAGGATAGAACCCAGGTGGTTGAGCAGGCCCCCCTCCGATCAATCGGCTGGTCACGTCAAGTCCTAGCACCCATATGATTTTCCCAACCCTGTTGCCCTTATGGCAAGCCTCAACCCCTTTTTATCATATGGGTGCTAGAAGGCGGTGACTGAGGGTCTACATGTCCTGGGAATGATGTTAAACTCTATCTGATAGTGAGGTTCCAGTTCTGGAGGTTTGGGAAATGTGGAGCACCCTTTCATCACCATTGCTCCCTGGTCCACTCTGACCCGGAGTGGTAGTACCTGTTAGGGTCCCATCTATGGGTTAAATAGAAAAACATGAGTTATAAAAAAAAAAATGAGTCTCTATTAGGAAAGAATTTATTTCAAAACTTAAATGACCCACTGAGGTTGATATGCTGTAAAACAAACCAAACCAAACCTTACGCCCGGAGGGTGCATATTCTTGCTAATGCTATTAATGCTTTCAGACTTTTTTGATGGCATCTTTGAATTTCTTGGGTAAAAATGCTTCTATAAACCATTTTCTAGGAGTAGGGAAGCTCTAGAACTCATTTTACAGACAAAAATAGATTACAAAAAGTCTCCATTTTTCACCAACCCCACCAAATTTGGAGAGCTGAAAATCGACATAACTCCGCAAATTTTTGGAATTGGAAACTCAAATTTTGGGTATTGTCTAACTTTAACACAGTCCACACCTGTACAAAATTTCAGAAAAATTGAAGAGGGTGGGTGACAATTTTACTTTTTTCTGGATGATTTGACATGGAATTTGCCCATTTATAAAAAAAAAAACAAAAAAAAAAAAACATTGAGTATCCATTAAGAATGAATTTATTTCAAAACTTTATCGGTATTAAATTACCCACTGAGGTTGATATGCCGTAAAACAAAACAAACCAAACCATCGATTTCTTTGTCTTATCTCCATGGTTACCTGTAGCAAAGAGATTAACGACCATATCTAATGGTTTATAAAACTCCTCGCTCATTTGCCTTTGACTATTATGGCGGCATTAGTCGAGGTACAAGCATTAGTGGTCTACCATATCTGACTACAGATTAGCCTACCAGATATCTCGACTTCACATAAGACCAAGGAGAGGTTGTTATTGTTTTTTATGGTTCTTATAAATTGTACTGTTATTATAAAGTCTGCATAGTTGCCTATTGTTAGACTCCCTCGTATTCAGCTGATACTATCTCCTTTTCACTAGTACTAGACCAGAGAGATTGTTTTGCATCAAGGGTAGAGTGCAACACCTACCATCAGCTACCCACTCTACCGCACTTGGTTTGAAAATTGCATAGGTGAGAAACTGTAGGTTACCAAGCACCATTGACTTTGTGTCTCTGATGCCCTAACTTTATATACATGTGTGCCTGAATTTTTGAGATGGGGCTTGATTTGTATGTGTATTTTTGGACTGTTGTACTCATCTTCATTTTGACAAGAAACACTTGAAGAAGGCTGGAGGGCATATTAGCCGAAACGTTGTGTATAAAATAATAAAGAAGAGGACAGCAGTCTGAAAAATCCAAATAATACAATATATATATATATATATATATAATGGGAGAAATAAGAGGAAATTAATTTGACAGTATGTGGAGAAAAGTAGATAATAATAGGAAAAAAAAAAATATATATATATATATATATATATATATAATATATATATAATATACACACACTCATAACCAATCCTTATGCCATTCACCATATATACATGAATCACTACATCTTCAAACACAGCATATGACCCACCCACTCCCTAACACCTGTGGCATCATTATCAGAACTCCATTGATACATTCCCTATCTGAGAGAAAAGCAAAAATCTCCTACTACCAACCTCTTCTAACACCAACAACTGACCATCCCTCCCCTTATTCAAGACCTCCTGATTCACCAGTATGAAAATGTTCCCCATTGAAGCAAGAACTCTATCCAAAGTCCTGAAGAAGGTCTAACAGACCGAAACGTTACAATAAACATCCATTTTCCTGTGTTTGTCTATCATTCTCCACATATGTATATATATATTGTAATAACTGCCCTTTTCACATGAGTGGGATGTGACACAAGGTCAATTTCTGGAGTTTAACAAGTTTGAATTCAGAGTTTGCCTTCTAGCCTGGTTGTCTAACCAAGGTTAAAGTGTCCAGTCTGCCCTACTATTTACCCATAGTTGGAGGGAGACTAGTTGGATGCATACCTTTCCCAAGTGTATTAGTGCTATTTGAAATGCAAACAACCTTGTATGTGATATATATATATATATATATTAGATGAAAATGACATGGCTTATATGTTTAACTTATGTAAATGAATAAATTAGAATATTGAAAAGTTTGATGCACTTACAATTAAAAACTGTTTGGTTTTTGTTTTACGGCATATCAACTTCAGTGGGTCATTTAATGCTGACTAAGTTTTGAAATAAAGTCATTCTTAATGGATACGCCTTTTTAAAAAAAAATTTTTTATAAACACATTTTTCTGTTTAACACATAAATAGGACCTTAACAGGTACTACCACTCCGGGTCAGAGTAGATAAAGACCTTTTAACTGTCAGTGGAAAAGAAAAAAAAAATATATATATATATATATATATATATATATATATATAAAATAATAAAATTCGAAGGCAATACAATGCGTAAAAAATAAAGACAAAAAGATGTTTTATATGTCTAATCGATTTCAAAGCAAAGCTTTATCATCAGAGTGTAATTTCAGAAAAATTTATCATCAGAGTGTAATTTCAGAAAAATTTCTGAAATTACACTCTGATGATAAAGCTTTGCTTTGAAATCGATTAGACATATAAAAC
The DNA here is from genome assembly GCA_023376005.1 of Doryteuthis pealeii. Lineage (NCBI taxonomy): Eukaryota > Metazoa > Mollusca > Cephalopoda > Myopsida > Loliginidae > Doryteuthis > Doryteuthis pealeii. The sequence continues at coordinate 16,748,375 of CM042178.1, forward strand.
ATCTTTTTGTCTTTATTTTTTACGCATTGTATTGCCTTCGAATTTTATTATTTTATAACATACTTAACAATGCTTCAAGCAAATTACCAATTACTTTTATATATATATATATATATATATATATATATAGCTAATATAGTTTGCTATATCTATAAATTAGGACTGAAGCCCTGTTGGTTGAACAGTAGAATACACTGACTGCACCTTTGCAGTGGGGTAAAATCCTATCAATGGGGCAAAGTGTAATGCTTAAGGACAGTATCCTGGCAGCTGAACAGTCCATGACATGTAACACTCCACTTTGGCCCTTACTTTGGCTAGACAGGCAGTCGTAGTGGCCCCTTCCAATCAATCGGCTGGTCATGTCAAGCCCTACCTATATGATTGTCCTGACTATTGCTCTCTTATAGCAAACCCCTAACCCTTCTGCAATAATCAGGATTTGATGTAAGGTCAATTTTAAGCAGGTCACAAGTATGGTGTATCCAGCAAGGATTGAACTCGCTTTTCAGTTGTTACTAGAATGTTCTTTTCTGCCCAACCCATTGCCATGGGTATGGTATGACACAAAGTTGCAAGTATGGGGTATCCAGCAAGGATTGAACTCGCTTTTCAATTGTTACTAGAATGTCCTTTTCTGCCCAACCCATTGCCATGGGTATGATGTGACACAAAGTTGCAAGTATGGGGTATCCAGCAAGGATTGAACTCGCTTTTCAGTTGTTACTAGAATGTCCTTTTCTGCCCAACCCATTGCCATGGGTATGATGTGACACAAAGTTGCAAGTATGGGGTATCCAGCAAGGATTGAACTCGCTTTTCAATTGTTACTAGAATGTCCTTTTCTGCCCAACCCATTGCCATGGGTATGATGTGACACAAAGTTGCAAGTATGGGGTATCCAGCAAGGATTGAACTCGCTTTTCAATTGTTACTAGAATGTCCTTTTCTGCCCAACCCATTGCCATGGGTATGATGTGACACAAAGTTGCAAGTATGGGGTATCCAGCAAGGATTGAACTCGCTTTTCAATTGTTACTAGAATGTCCTTTTCTGCCCAACCCATTGCCATGGGTATGGTATGACACAAAAGTTGCAAGTATGGGGTATCCAGCAAGGATTGAACTCGCTTTTCAGTTGTTACTAGAATGTCCTTTTCTGCCCAACCCATTGCCATGGTATATGGTATGACACAAAGTTGCAAGTATGGGTATCCAGCAAGGATTGAACTCGCTTTTCAGTTGTTACTAGAATGTCCTTTTCTGCCCAACCCATTGCCATGGGTATGGTATGACACAAAGTTGCAAGTATGGGGTATCCAGCAAGGATTGAACTCGCTTTTCAGTTGTTACTAGAATGTCCTTTTCTGCCCAACCCATTGCCATGGGTATGGTATGACACAAAGTTGCAAGTATGGGGTATCCAGCAAGGATTGAACTCACTTTTCAGTTGTTACTAGAATGTCCTTTTCTGCCCAACCCATTGCCATGGGTATGATGTGACACAAAGTTGCAAGTATGGTGTATCCAGCAAGGATTGAACTCGCTTTTCAGTTGTTACTAGAATGTCCTTTTCTGCCCAACCCATTGCCATGGGTATGATGTGACACAAAGTTGCAAGTATGGGGTATCCAGCAAGGATTGAACTCGCTTTTCAATTGTTACTAGAATGTCCTTTTCTGCCCAACCCATTGCCATGGTATGACACAAAGTTGCAAGTATGGGGTATCCAGCAAGGATTGAACTCGCTTTTCAGTTGTTACTAGAATGTCCTTTTCTGCCCAACCCATTGCCATGGGTATGATGTGACACAAAGTTGCAAGTATGGGGTATCCAGCAAGGATTGAACTCGCTTTTCAGTTGTTACTAGAATGTCCTTTTCTGCCCAACCCATTGCCATGGGTATGGTGTGACACAAAGTTGCAAGTATGGGGTATCCAGCAAGGATTGAACTCGCTTTTCAGTTGTTACTAGAATGTCCTTTTCTGCCCAACCCATTGCCATGGGTATGGTGTGACACAAAGTTGCAAGTATGGGGTATCCAGCAAGGATCAAACTCAGTATTCAGTTGTAAGGGATCTGCAAGAATCGCTTGCTAACCATTGGGGGGGGGCACCCTTTGATCCAACCAATTCATGATGAGTAGGATATAGCATAAGGTTGCAGGTATAGGGCATCCAGTGAGGATTGAACTCGTTGTTCAGTAGTAATGGATCTGTAAGACTAACTTGTTAACCTTTACATGACGATGGGAAACCCTCTATACCCAACCTGTTGCTATGCTTTGGATATGACACAAGGTCACAAATATGGGACATCCAGGTAAGAATCGAACTCGCTATTCAGTAGTAATGGATCTGCGAGACTAGTTTGCTAACCGTTTCACCGCAATAGGTCGCCCTCTATACCCAACCTGTTTGTGATGGCTAGAATGTGACACAAGGTGACAAATATCGTTTATCCAGCGATGGTAGAACTCACTATTAAGTTGTAATGGATCTGTGAGACTAGCTGCTAACCATTAAACCACAATGGAATGCCTAAGGATTAGGAATAACCTTTGGATTTAAAAATGAATTCTATAAACTTAATGTTTTTGTGACTATAAAACAATAGTTGACCTATACACGGATATAGATTTTAAAAAAAAGGTTACTGTTTAATGATAATAATAATAACGGTTCATCTCATTTTCAAAACAATCCTGTGAGTACCTGTCATCTAATCTTACAAACCACATATTGAATTTAAGTTTGTTGATTTGAAAGTATCAGGCTTTGCACTGTTTGACCTATGATGGTTTAAAGAACTGGTTCCTAAACGTTGGGACGTAGGATTGCCCCATCTCTGCTCCCAAGTCATAATCTATACCTATATAAAGGGCAGTTGTGTGTGTGTGAACAATGTGTCTTGTGCAATCTGTAACAAAGTCTGTAAGTCAGCTTCTGGTCCTAAGAGACATATGGTGGTACATAAGCATCAAATTTTATCATCTGATCCATCCGATCCAATGGGAAGGACATCTTTCCTATGTCATATTTGCATCAAACTTTGTGGATCTGCAGTGGGTTTTATGAGTCATTTGAGAGGGAAAATTCTGGTGGTGGGGTTGTAGGATTGTGAGTGATTTGTAAAGATTGTGCTATTGCTATGTATGTCCGGCTAAAACAACGAAAATAAACCAGTTAAGGACTAAGTAAATATATATATATATATATATATATATATATATATATATATACAAATTCACTATCACCAAAACTAGCTTTTGGGCCAAAAATTATGAGGACTTGATTTATATTTACGAATATATTTCAAAATTAAAATTTACATAGTAATAGCATTGAATTCTACTTACCCTGCTTGGCCATCTTGACCACAGCCTCAGTTATATCTTATTTTAAAAAAATAATTATTTGGATTATTCGGACTATTGTCCTCATCTTTATTGTTATTTGTACAATGTTTCGGTCGATGTGCCCTCCGGCTCCCAATTCTGACAAGAAATACCTGAAGAAGGCCAGAGGGAACATCGGGCGAAATGTTGAGATACAGATAAAGATAAATATGAGGACAATAGTCCGAATAATACAAATTATTAAGCCTCATCTCAAAAATTTAAAGAAATAGTACTGGGTTACATAATACCTGTAACACATTCAGTGTCATAATACAATATCCCGATTTTTCCTTAAGGCAACACCACCCCACCCCACCTACCCCATTTTTGGCATACATGTCCGGTACCTAAACTTTGACCCCCTTTCTGCCTTTCGATGGGTAATATTTTTTGGTAGAGAACCACTGCAATATGTAAACCTTTCAATTACCATATTTGACGGCACATAGGACGCACTTTATTTTCCAAAATTTTGGCTCCAAAAATTGCCCTGCATCTTATACATCGTAGGTGAAGTTTGAGACCTCCCGTAGGGCCTAGGCTAATCTTCTCTATGATGCTCACTAACCCAGCTTATGCTCAGTACTTTTACCTACCCTAAACTCCATGCATCCTTATTTTATTGCTGGTATTGTTATAATCAAGGTTAACAGGAGCGTGTGGTGTCGAAGATAACAATATATGTTTAAATACACTAAAAACCTTTTTTTCCTGAATCTGACCTGCTGAAATGGGGGGGAGGTGTTTTATATACCTGTGCATCTTATATGCCATCAAATATGGTATGTAAGATAAAAACATTTTTTTTAGTTTATATTTCCTGTGTTCAGGAGTACCCCCCCCCCATCACCATTACTCTCAGGTCCACTCTGACCTGGTGCGGTAAAATGAGTTTTAAATAAATGTTGAATACCATCAAAAATGAACAAAACATCTTCAACATAAAATAATCCAATGAGGGTTGACATGCCATAAAATCCAACCAACTGTGTTGAGGAAATTGAAAGGCGAGTCGAGAGATCCAAGTGAAAACTTTAAAAATCAAGTTTCAACAGGTTTCTATTTATCACGTATCAATTAGTCAACTGATCTCTCAGTAAGTTCTATTTCACCAAACCCTCACCTTGAACCAAATCTATGTCTCAATAAAACCTGCATTTTATAAGATAGTCTTAACCAGCTTAAAAGCCCCCTTATCAGGGAGTAATTAAGTTAGGTCCTGCAGATGGCATTTGATTGGATCTTAGGCCTAATAATAACACTTCATGCATTGATTACATATTAAACTTTATTACTTGAAACCATATAACTGTGTATAAATTATTTGTATTAGATAGGAATTCTTGAAACCATGTGCAAATTATTTGTATTAGATAGGAATACTTGAAACCATATAATTGTGTGCAAATTATTTGTATTAGATAGGAATACTTGAAACCCTGTGCAAATTATTTGTATTAGATAGGAATACTTGAAACCATATAACTATGCAAATTATTTGTATTAGATAGGAATACTTGAAACCATATGCAAATTATTTGTATTAGATAGGAATACTTGAAACCATATAACTGTGTGCAAATTATTTGTATTAGATAGGAATACTTGAAACCATATAACTGTGTATAAATTATTTGTATTAGATAGGAATTCTTGAAACCATGTGCAAATTATTTGTATTAGATAGGAATACTTGAAACCATATAATTGTGTGCAAATTATTTGTATTAGATAGGAATACTTGAAACCCTGTGCAAATTATTTGTATTAGATAGGAATACTTGAAACCATATAACTATGCAAATTATTTGTATTAGATAGGAATACTTGAAACCATATGCAAATTATTTGTATTAGATAGGAATACTTGAAACCATATAACTGTGTGCAAATTATTTGTATTAGATAGGAATACTTGAAACCATGTAACTGTGTGCAAATTATTTGTATTAGATTGGAATACTTGAAACCATATAACTGTTTGCAAATTATTTGTATTAGATAGGAATTCTTGAAACCATGTGCAAATTATTTGTATTAGATAGGAATACTTGAAACCATATAACTGTGTGCAAATTATTTGTATTAGATAGGAATTCTTGAAACCATGTGCAAATTATTTGTATTAGATAGGAATACTTGAAACCATATAACTGTGTGCAAATTATTTGTATTAGATTGGAATACTTGAAACCATATAACTGTGAAATTATTTGTATTAGATAGGAATACTTGAAACCATGTAACTGTGTGCAAATTACTTGTATTAGATTGGAATACTTGAAACCATATAACTCTTTGCAAATTATTTGTATTAGATAGGAATACTTGAAACCATATAACTGTTTGCAAATTATTTGTATTAGATAGGAATACTTGAAACCATATAACTCTTTGCAAATTATTTGTATTAGATAGGAATACTTGAAACCATATAACTGCAAATTATTTGTATTAGATAGGAATACTTGAAACCATAAACTCTTTGCAAATTATTTGTATTAGATAGGAATACTTGAAACCATATAACTGTTTGCAAATTATTTGTATTAGATAGGAATACTTGAAACCATATAACTCTTTGCAAATTATTTGTATTAGATAGGAATACTTGAAACCATATAATTGCAAATTATTTGTATTAGATAGCAATTCTTGAAACCATATAACTATGTGCAAATTATTTGTATTAGATAGGAATACTTGAAACCATATAACTGTTTGCAAATTATTTGTATTAGATAGCAATTCTTGAAACCATATAACTATGTGCAAATTATTTGTATTAGATAGGAATACTAGAAACCATATAACTGTGCAAATTATTTGTTGAAATTACTTGAAACTATATAACTGTTTGCAAATTATTTGTATTAGATAGGAATACTTGATATACATACTGTGTGAAAAAAAAAACTACTAAGAAAATACCACACAGAAATGTATATATAAACGTACAATAAATGCTATTTCCCTAACCTCTAAGCATAAAATAACCCCAGGCAGTTTGACATGTCAATAAAATCAATCAATCAGTCAGTTGTCCAGGATTTGAACTCTGTTTGCCGAGTCCATTTCCTACGACCACAACCATTACGTGACGGGCGCCTCCTCATATATAAGTAGCTTGTTTTTTCTATCTGTTCTTTTGTGGTTGTCTATTCGTCTTGGCAGAGGACTTTACTGTGAAATTACTTACCAGTAGAAACTGGTTCTCTGTCTTGCCATGGTTGGTGTCGCGCGTGCATACGTTGATCCGTTTGATATTGGGACTAGCTGCGTCTTTGGTTTCCAGGTCACTGGATTCTGACGGATCGTGTCTGTCGTGTTGGCTTTAGGCAGCTGCTCTAACCAAATTCATTCTCACTTGCTCTAAATATGAGCGTTGTGTTTACATCGAAATCCTATATGCGTATTTACTACGGTTTAGTCTAGTCTCGCACAAGTAAAAATAAATACGACTGGAGAATTTAAAAAAAAAAAAAAAAATTAATTTCACTAAAATTTGCAAAATAAGTCAAAAATTAACCTTTCTTATCTATAAGTAAGTAAAGTCGTCGGGGCGGCCTAATGTCGGTACCAGCCAGAGAGCGAGGGAGTCTATCCCCTTTTCAATAGCGCTAGACCAGCTCCTCACTTTACCGCACAGATCCCTGTGCTACTCATACGCTGAGTTGGCGAGGGCCGGTTTCGAACCAGAAACCTTGGGATTCCTAGCCGAACTCTCTACCGACTGAGCTAAACCGTCCCTATAAATTCTTATCGATAAGATTTATAAAAACTTTTTATAGATATTTTTTTTAAATCCTGGTTGTATGCCCTATTTTTTCAAAGAAAGTCGGTGAAAATCAAAGAAAGTTTGATCCTTAACTTGTCGTCAACTTGGGGTATTGGGAATGAAGGAAGTGTTGTGGAAATATAAACATCTGTTAATAATGGAGATTTGCTTCCGGTTTTTGTCTGTAACAAAAATTACATCACTGCTTACGTCACATTACCCAAAATCGTCATAACATAGGATAAATACACTGAAAATTTGAACATGCAACATTAGACAGTCCTCATTGTTTTTTAAAATAAGTTTTAATAAATACATGATATTATATATCTATATATAGTTTGTTTTATTTTAATACATATTTAGAGTTTACATTTCAAATTGTTTTATTTTTTTAAACCTTTAATGAATTTGATGATTTTACTTACTTAGGGTACAAACTCGCTGACATTGAATTTTTAACTCCCACCCCTCGGCAATATGTTTCATAAATATATTTTTACATTGCCCGGAGGGTGTTTTTTTTATTTTGCTAGTTCAATGAATTAAACTAAAAATTCACAGACATACACTCACGCATTGACATATATACAAACACACAAGAAACCTCTTTACTGAACTGGTTAGCAAGCTAGATTCGCAGACCATTGTCAATGAGTTTGATTCTCAATAGGCGCTCCATACTTCTGGCCTTGTGCCACATGTAAGCTGTTTAGTAAACAACTATATACAAACACACACTCAAGAAAGATACACATGTTATTTAAAAAAACAACATATCAGCATCTTATTTAGTATAATTTATAGTGTGTGTGTGTGTGTATATATATATATATATATATATATATATATATATATATATATATATATAAGCACATGGCATAATGGTTAGTCGTGGGAAATGGACTTGTCGATCCGAGTTCAAATCCCAGACAAGGTTGTTTGCATTTCACATAGCGCTAATACCCTTAAGAAAGGTATGAATCCATATATTCTCCGTCCAGCTATGGGTAAAATAGTAGGGCAGACTGGGCTCTTTAACCTTGGGTAGGTAGCCAGTCTAGGAGAATGAAAACTCTGAATTCGAAATTCCCGTTGATCGTTGATTGGGTTTGTGGCATTCGTGCACCAATTCTTTCCTATCAACTGTGCCAAAAAGTGCAGATGGTCCAACACAAGCCTTCACCACTATAAACAAATCACTGTGTGGGTGTTCATTGTATGAACCTTCATGTGTCGAGAATCGATGAGTCAAATATATATATATATATATATATAGTATAATTTGTTAAAGATTGTAATGAGCCTGACAGATGATGACTTAGTCGTCACTGATACAGGTCAAATTTTGTTAAATGATTGGGATTTAGATGTTAAAGAATTTAAAAAATAAAAAATAAATTTAAAAAAAGAGTGTTTGGGAGAGGTGTTTCTGTGGAGTAGGTGAGGTTTTGTTGTTCGAAATGCCTCTGCTCCTCCTAGAATCTCACTTGTCCCTCCTTCTTTGTCCATATCTCTCACAATCTTTCTCATACGTCCCTTTTTTTAATCTCTTCTGTTAGCACATTGCTACATCAAGTTTACCAAAACAAATGTATTGACTTTTATTTTTGATTGGATTTCTTTCTTCATTCTCACAATATTATTTAATTCCAAAATTAGTTACTCAAAACCATATAACTGTGTGCAAATTATTTGTATTAAGAATAGTTACTTGAAGCTATAATTGTTTACTAAGGATTATTATTATTAGTTACTTGAAACCATATAACTGTGTACAAATTATTTGTATTAAGAATAGTTACTTGAAGCTATAATTGTTTACTAAGGATTATTATTATTATTAGTTATTTGAAATCATATAACTGTCTGCAAACAAACGATTATTATTAAATAGGAATAATTACTTGAAATCATAATTATCAGGATTAGATAGGAATACTTGAAACCATATAACTGTGTGCAAATTATTTATCAAGGTCTTCAAATATGTATTCATATGTATGTGTGTTACACGTACACTCATGAACATGTATATATAGATGTGTGTATGTATTCTTGAGCATTATCATCATGTTGTGCTGACAGCACAGATACCCCTGTCTCTTTCTCTCGTCAATTATCCCTATCAGTCCTCTGCACAGCATCCAGAATCTGCACAGAGCTAATTGATGTATGTTTTTGCTGGTCAGCCTATACTGGTGTGTCCATGTGTAGATGTTCATAGGAGAAAGTCACTTATGAGTTCATTCTTGCTTCTCCAGTGGTGTCCAGTGTGTCTTGTTCATTTTCTTCAGATGGTTTGTGTGATAGGGGGCAGGTGGTCGTACAGATTCTTTGAGGGTTGCTGCTTCCAGGATTTGTTCAAGATGCATCCCAGAACTAACACTAGGCCGACACTGGGTACTGCCCTTTTCTCATACACAACCAACCATTCTCTCATTTTTTTTTGGAAGTCCTCCACCCTTGCCACACATTTCGCCTCCCTCAAGTCCTGATGAAGGATTGTTAAAAAAACCGAAATGTTATGATGTTGACTTCACCATCAAGAATAAAACTCATCTTTTTTAAATACTTCATGTTTTTCTATTTACACACACACACACACATACACACACACACACACACACACACACACACACACACACACACATTATCAGTATCAAAAATCCCACCTGCTTTTGTCTAAATCAGTAAGTGTCCCATCGTGGTGTAAGGGTTAGCAAGCTAGTCTCGCAAATCTGTTCGTAGTGAAAAGTGAGTTCAATCCCCGCTGGATGCTCCATACTTGTGACCTATCTGTTGGATAATTTTTTTTTTTAAATTTAATATTTTTAAAAGAATTTGTAATTTTTATTGTTGAATAGTAATGTATGATCCTTAGAATGTACGGAAGAGCATTGCTGACATATTTGTTTTACAAAGAGACGAGACGCTTCTAAGTAACCGAAGTCTGTTCCTGTTAGGCTGACAGTGTTAGCGTGAAAAAAAATTTTTTATTTAACTTTTTTCAATAATTAAAATAAAAAGTAAGTATAATAGATTATTTTATCAGTTTTTCTCTTAGAAAAAATATTCAAATTTTCATTCCATACTTTTACTGGTTAATCGTAAAAGGGAAATAATTAGTAACTTTTCTTTCTATATTACGGTCTGAAAATTACAATCATGATATTTGTTTTTCTTTTGCCTCCCTAGTAGATATAAGTGATTTTATAAATTGCTAGTCTATATAATATACACACACACACACACACATAATATATATATATATATATATATATATATATATATGTGTGTGTGTGTGTGTATATTTTATCTAAATCAGTAAATGTCCTGCTGTGGTGTAATGGTTAGCAAGCTAATCTCTCATATATTCCTACTGAAAAATGAGGTTCGATCCTTACACGATGCTCCATACTGGTGACCTTGTGTCAAATTTTTTTTTTTTTTTCTATATGAGCAATCACAATATTTGTTTATCTTGTGTTTCCCTGGCAGGTATAAGATATACCTATTTTATCTAAATCAGTAAGTGTCCTGTTGTGGTGTAATGGTTAACAAGCTAGTCTTGCAAATCCGTTCCTACTGAAAAGCCAGTTTGATCCTCACTGGATGCCCCATACTTGTGACCTTGTGTCAAATCCTACCTGTGGGGTAAATAATTTTTTTTTTTTTTTGTCTACATGGGCAATCAGGGTTTTTATTTTTCTTGTGCCGCCCTAGCATATATAAGCGTGTTTGTAAATTCACTGGAATATGTCTCGTCTCGTCTCGTCTCTACATTCTAAACTCAATTTGCAATTAAAGCAACAAGTGACTCTTACTTAGCAATAACGCAAATAATTTATTATGACTCCTAATGACAAATAGCGAGACCCCCTCCCCCGCAACACAGACACTCTGACATTGAAAGAAAAAAAATCCAAATCTTGTGTTTCCAAGTAAATGACCCATATTGGTGTTTCTGTGCGTTCAAAGCATTGTCTATGTCAACAATTCCAATCTTGCGACAAATAAAAAAAGAAAAAAAAAAGTAAGGAAATATCAATTACCGATTATTGATCTTATTGATTTCCTCTTGTAAAAAGAATCTAAATCCATTCTATCTGGGGACTTTTTCATTGGCTTTTACTGAGTTTGGCACAAGGCCAGGAGGAATAGGTCATTCGGTTAGAATCAAACTCACTAACAGTGAGTGATCTGTTAGAATAGCTCATAATCATGACACCACACGGAGGTCACTGAACCTACAGTTTTCGTGTGTGTATAATATATATATTTATGTGTGTTTTTGTTTTGTATGTGTGTGTATTTGTTTTTCCGCATTTATGTTTATTAGTCTACTGTGTGTGTGTGTATATGTGTGTATTGTGTGTGTGTGTTGTGTGTGTGTTTTTTTGTGTGTGTGTGTGTATTTTTTTTTGTGTGTGTTGTGTGTGTGTGTGTGTTGTGTGTGTGTGTGTGTGTGTGTGTGTGTGTGTGTGTGTTGTGTGTGTTGTGTGTGTTTTTGTGTGTGTGTGTGTGTATTTTTTTTTTTGTGTGTGTGTGTGTATTTTTTTTTGTGTGTGTGTGTATTTTTTTTTTGTGTGTGTGTGTATTTTTTTTTTGTGTGTGTGTGTGTGTGTTTTTTTTGTGTGTGTGTGTGTATTTTTGTGTGTGTGTGTGTGTGTGTGTATTTTTTTGTGTGTGTGTGTGTGTGTGTGTGTTGTGTGTGTTTTTGTGTGTGTGTTGTGTGTGTGTGTGTGTATTTGTTTTTGTTTTTGTGTGTGTTGTATTGTGTGTTTTTGTTTTTGTGTGTGTGTGTGTGTGTTTTGTTTTTGTGTGTGTGTGTATTTGTTTTTTTTGTGTATTTATGTTAATTAGTCTACCTGTTAATTTAAACAGGGTTGGGTGAGTTGGAATATATATATATATATATCCCTTAATGAATCTGCAGACCATTTGTGATCAGTTGTGTTTGATTTTCATTAGGTCTCCTTCTGGCCTTGTACCAAACAAATAAATGACAACTATTGAATCTCTATATTTTACACACTAATCATCATCATCATCATGAGTGTGTGTTGGGTAGAATGAGTTATGACACCCTGCCACTCATACAAACCACTTTTAGGCAATGCTACTATCAACTGGTAGGTATACAAGACTTCATCCTACTGCCCAAAAATATTTCTCTACCCAACAATATTTCAATTTTCTTCTAAACCAAAGATACCAGGAACTTATAATTTCAGTGGAACATTATATAATGAAAACAGGTATCATTGTGTATTATTCATTATCAAACTCTACAACATTTCAGGTCTCTAACCGAAAATATGAATGTGTAGCAGTCCAAAAATAAGTACAACTCTGTTGTCCTTACAGAGATGTTGCAGTCTTAGTTTTGGTTCCATAGTTTTAATAGATTTTGGTCATAAATAACACCTAATAATATCCATTTTCAGTATAATATTCCCAGTATGTTTTGTTTGGAGGAAAGTACATTTCAACAAGATTAATTGAGGGTCAGGGCCGGGTTAGCTCAGTTGGTAGAGCGTTCGGCTAGAAACCACAATTTTCCTAGTTCGATACCGACCCTTGCCAACTCGCGTATGAGTAGCACAAGGATCTGTGTGGTAAAGTAAGGAGCTGATGGTAGGTATGGCGCTCCTCCTCAGACGCAAAAAAAACCAATCTCCTTGGTCTAGCGCTAGTGAAAAGGGGATAGACTCCCTCGCTGATTGGTTGATACCGACTTTAGGCCACTTCGACGACTTTACTTACTTAATTTTTTTTATTTAGGAACATCTCCCCATCCACCCTCTCTCTCTCTCATACTATATATATATGTGTGTGTGTTGTAGTGGGGTCCACATATATTTCTTAGTTGATATATATATATATATATATATATATATATTGTTTGGGATTTAGTATGTAGCATTAAATTAAGTTTTCGGTGATGTTTATACCCCTTCTGTGATTGACTGATAAACATCCCCAAAAATTTAACTTCATACTAAATCCCAAACAATATATATTATAGACAGATATATATATCTATAAATACACACACACACTCATATATATATATATATATATATATATATATATATATATATATATATATATAGTATTAAGATGTGTATAGAGAAATAACCTGCTCAAGTTTCAGCATAAAGGATCTTCAGGGTTAATTGTAATGAATTAAGATATTGATTAATTATAGGCAATTTCAGAACAACACAATACTAAATCCACTCTACTAATATATTCATTATAACATTGACTTATTCGGTTAATACTTGATACAACCGTATATTGCAATTAACTCAATATTTTATTCCCTGGTAATTTATCTTCTTTATCATATATATATATATATATTATATAAGAAATGGATATAAAAGTAACCTACTCGAGTTTCATCATCTGAATCGTCAGGGTTACATCTGCTGATTTAATCGAGTTTTCAATTAATATCAGTTGGTACCACGTATGTCTGTTCAAACGGGTCTTATCGTTATAGATGAACGCTGTTTAAACATAAACTGATATTAATCGAAAACCGATTAATTCAGCGGATGTAACCCTGACGATTCAGATGATGAAACTCGAGTAGGTTACTTTATATCCATTTCTTAAATAAATTTTGCTCTACATTGTATTGAGCACTTTGTATTTGTTTTTTCACGGTCTTAACCCCTGGATACTGTGCGCTCCCAACGATCGTACCCGAACCCACCGGTAAGCCACTACTCATACATATATATATATATATATATATTAGTTATTTGCTTAGCTTAGTTGTGGTACAAGGCCAGAAGTATGAAGGACTTGGTGAGAATCAAACTCACTAATGATGGTCTGCTAATCTATATATTTGACTATATATATATATATATATATATATATATATTGTAATACAGGTACAAGGCCAGAAGTATGAAGGACTTGGTGAGAATCAAACTTTGCTAACCATTACACCACGTGAAGTGCCATATATATATATATATATATATATATATATATATATATTATATATATATAACAGAAGATTAGATTTTTAGCATTATAGCCTATAACTGACAATATGAGCACACATTGAGCTCTGCAAACTACGAAACTTAAAAAAAAAAAAAACTT